>CM019825.1:121253630-121593630 GCA_009763385.1 Coix lacryma-jobi var. lacryma-jobi | reverse complement strand
CTTCTCGGACTCGTCATCGCTCGAGCTGGCGGAGTCGTCATCCGAGCCGTCGACGTCGCTGAGCGTGGCGAAGAACGCGCGCTGCTCAGCTTGCTGCTTCTCCAAGTACTTCTTCTTGATGTACTCTTTGTCGAAGCCGCCCCGCTTCTTGTGCCTTGGGGGAACGTGCTTCTCCTTGTACTTGGAGTCGCGCTTGTGGCCGTGATCGCCCTTCCCCAGATGCTTGTTCTTCTTCTTGGGGCAGTCGGCGATGAAGTGGTCGGGGTCGCCGCACTCGTAGCATCCCGTGCGTCCTCCTCCTCGACGACGGTTCATGCGGTTGTTGTGGAACCGCGAGAACCGGTTGGCGAGCAAAGCCAACTCGTCGTCTCCCAAAGACTCCAGCTGGTCCTCTGTCACAGAAAAGAGAGAAGAAAGCGCAAAACCAGCTGAGGGGTTAGAGGAAGAGCCGGAAACCAAAGCCATGGACGGGCGAGAAGGATTTTCAAAAGAAGCCCTCGCCATAGCATCAATCTCACTGGACTTGAGCTTACTGAAGAGCTCGTCGCAGGTGAGGGTCTCATAGTTAGGTGATTCGATGATCGCCTGAACCTTGGAGTCCCACACCGAACGGTCAAGAGTGTGCAAAAGCTTCAAAGCACGCTCGTGATCGTCAAAAGGCAACTGCTCCTTGTTAGCCCTCATCCTGTTGACAATCACCTGAAAGCGAGCGAATAAACTTTCTATGCTCTCGCCAGGTTGATGTCTAAAGTTCTCATACTCTCGCTTGAACGACTCGTAGAGTCGGGTTTTGACTTGAGAGGTGCCCTCATGAAAACGCATGAGAGTGTCCCAGATCTCCCGAGCCGTAGCGAGGTGAGAAACACGATCAAACTCACCCATGCTCAAACAAGAGAAAAGAGCATTACGGGCTCGGCTATTGGCATCGTGCTCATCGATCTGCTGTTGAGTCACATGAGCAGCCAAGACCACGTAATCAGGGGAGTTGCAAATATCCCAGATCGAAGCGCCCAAGCTCTGCAAATAGGCCGACATACGTATCTTCCAATACGCATAGTTCGTCCCATCGAAAAACGGCGGTTTGCCCACGCCGCGATCCATGTCGCCTTCGGTGGATCTGGAACCGGCTAAGGTGGAAGATCCTTAACCTGCTCCGATACCAATTGAAGGACCGAGGAGCTACCCGAAAGCGACCAGAGGGGGGGTGAATGGGAGCTTCAAAATTTCCTTACGGAAACTAGATGCCACTGTCCCAAAATCAACCCCAAAAGCGAACCCTAGAGCTTGCTAATGTCCACGACCCTAGATGTAGGGTGGATGCCTCCTAGAAGCACAGCGGGACACTAGACAACCCTAGAAAGCCAACACAAAAGCCGGAACTCGAATCCGATCAAGAACGAACGAACCGCGAACGAAAGCGTGCGAAACAGCAACGACCGGACTCTGCCTGCGTCCGGTCAGCTGGGACCGGACGCGTCCGGTCACCAAAAATCGACTCTGGGAGCTCTCTGTGTTGGACCGGACGCACGAGGCTTAAGCGTCCGGTCGTTCACTGAGCGTCCGGTCGAAACCGACAAAGCCAGGAACAGTGCAAGCGTAGCGTCCGGTCGAAACGTGAACTGAGCGTCCGGTCGAGTGAGTCCGGTCAGCACACAGAGAACCCTGCGCGGTGTTCAAACACCGGACGCGTCCGGTCACTCCGATGACAGCGTCCGGTCACCCCGCAGCAGCCCCGTTTGAGCACCGATTCGCCTCGATCTCACCCAAACCAATTCCTCTAGGGATCAAACTTGGTGAGATGAGTCACAAGGAGGTTAGTGAGCTATCTCTAAGAGATCATGGCTCGAACCTAACTCCAAATCGGTGAATCGAAGAATTTCGGGGGCGAGGAGAAAAAGTGACCCGAAACGAAAAATCGAACGATCTCCTAGACCGTGAGGTTAGAGGATGATTCCTTCGGTGGAAGGAAGTACCTCACGATCTAGAACAACTTGGTTCAAACGGAATTGCAAAAGATGAACCGAGCAAAGAGATCAAGCGACGGGAAAATCGTGGAGCAAAAGGATTCCGCGAAGAACACAAGCAAAACGGAAATCACAGCCACGAACTCGAATCAAGGACGCAAATCAAGCCATCGATCAGTGCTCCAAGGTGAGGATACGGCCTCACTTCCTCAAATCAACAGTACACAGAGTGGAGTCTCTCTGCGGATCTCAACTAGCTAAAGCAGGGGTGTGGGAGAGTGGAAACCCTAATGCTAGGAAGCAAATGACTGCGCTAACTGAGATGGGGAGGAGGGTGTCTCCCCTGGACTACTTATACTAACCTAGCCTAAGTCTATTTCCTACTCTACCCCTCACTACTGTATTTACAGAGCGGACCAGCCTAACCCTAAGGCTATTCTAGTCCACCCGCTGGTGGTAGGTAGATCCGACGGCCACGCCCGCACGGTCTTCCGCGTCGCCTCCACGCAACCTTCAGATCGCCGCCACGTGCCGCCACCACTCTGCACCCCCGGTTTTGTGGCCCAAACCGGGAAACCAGCCTTTTCCATCAGCCCCCGGTTTTGAGGCCCAAACCGGGAAACCAGCCTCCAGCCCGAGTTTTGTGGCCAAACTCGGAAACCGTCCGCGCCCGAGTTTTGAGGCCCAAACTCGGAAACCGGCCCACGCCCAGGTTTTGAGGCTCAACCTGGAAACCGTCGCGCCCAGGTTTTGTGGCTCAACCTGGAAACCCAGCACCCAGGTTTTGAGGCCCAAACCTGGAAACCGTCCACCGTTGGTTTTTCCCGGGCTCTACCAACAAACCGGCGTCGTAGAGGGGATGCACCGCCTGTGCACCCCTTCCACCGACATGATCGCACTTCTCCGCTTGTCGCTGTCGCAGGCTGCCAGCCACCACAGCTGATCCTCCGGCCTCCAGTCCATCAGTCCAAGTCCACGTCCGCCCTTCACCGTCCGATACATCGGCATGGCACGTCCGCCGCACGGCACGCCCATCCTTCATCGCGCCCGGTCCGTCGGCATGGCACGTCGCAACTTGACCTTCACCCGCCATCGATCACTGTCTCCGTGCTCGACACCTGCACAACACAAGCCAAAGAACATGCGCATCATCTCCGTTGACAATCACTCATCACACAGAGACTCGGCATACACCCATGTATCCGCAGCATTTCACCCAGGAGTATTCCAGGGTATCGTATTTATCCACAGGGAAGCAATGGTTAAAGAATGTGATAACTAACTAGCATGTATCCACTAACTAATATACCAACTAAACCAGAGTGGGGGTAAGTGATATATGGGATAAGAGCAGTGACACACACAGGAGTGGTCCCAAAGATAAAAGAGTAGTCTAGCGAGCGAGGAGAACAACGAGCGAGCCTAAGGTTTCCAGAGATCTATCTCTACTTGCATGGTTCTAACTTAGCAAAACATGTTATATCAAGCAAGATCAATGTTCATACACAATTGCACTTCGGGTCACTAAGCCACTTAGCAACAGAAAGGGATAAGAAGGGTGCTGAGCCGCCTAGCACAAGAAGACCTACGTTTTAATAACTTGCCCGCACGTGGTGGAATCAAAGCCTAGATAGGTCTGTCACCCCTACTAGGTACCACAAACAAACCGTGGAGTAAGCCGCAGACACAGGAAAGCGTATAGTCTAGACACCACGTCTACACTACATCTCACTACTCTAATCCGACGTCCGGTGGAACTGATTAGAGCACCGGTTTAAGGGCGGTGAACCAGCGCAAAGGTATACTACCATTATCTCGCTATCACATAACTATGACAATGCTAACAACCACTACAACATAACTAGTCATGTTGCAATAAAGTAAAGTACTAAGGCAAAGTAGAGAAGATAACTATATAAAATAACTCAAGTCTTACAAGGAAAGAAAGGAATACAAGAACCATACCAGACCTCCCGGAAGACTAGAGCTGAAGATCAGAGACTCACTCTAAGTCCAAGCACTACTACTAGTACTACATCTTGAGAGAGAGTGGAGAGCTCCTCCCTGTGGTGTGTCTAGAATGAGAGGGGTGAGGGGGTATTTATAGTCCTAGGGGATGAATGAGAACCACTCAATGTGCCACGTCAGCGATCCGCGTGATGATGGATGAGAGCCCTTGGATCGTAACCTCCTTGAGATCAATGGTGGAGAAGAATTAAGCATGTGCTTCTTTGCATGGCGGCATGCAAATGGTGGTGGAGGGGGGAGGACGCCCCTAGGCCACCATGTAGGGGTCGGCCGACCCCCCTATGGAAGGTGGGGACTCCCTTCTTCTTCTAGAAGCATGGCCCACATGTCATAGAGTGTGGTGGAGCTTGGTTTGGCCTTGGGTTGGTCGGTTTGCTTCCTTTGTGGGCCCATGGATCCATGTGAGCTGAATATGAGCCATTGAGATAAAATAGACACTCCATCCAAGGGTGGAGAACAACTTTTGAGTGTTTCCCATGGATCATGGCTAGATTGGGAGGCTGGTGAGCCACATAGGGGTCGGGCGACCCCACTAGGTGGGTCCCACTAACCCATTTATCCCTATTTCCTGTATGTCTGCATCAAATACTTCATGGACATGTGGAGCTTGTTATTGGATAAAATATATTTATTATGTGCCTATGTTCCTTCCAAACCGAGGTTGTTGACGGTGTTTTGAACATGTAAATTTGTGTCATATCTACCGTCAACAAGATCCCCCAAGCTTAAATCTTTGCTCGTCCTCGAGTAAAGGTTAGAGATAAAAGTAGACATGATCATAACAATCTTGAAGATATATAGCAAACATAAAGTCTAATTCAAGACATACCTTATACAAGTGGGTTATGTGGCATTGTCTAGCGTATATCCTTCAGATGTTGAAAAATGGAACAGTTCTCAAAGCAAAGTCATCTTACCATTCCCACATCTTAGTAGTTGGAGTGTTTTATAAACTTTTCAAAGGAAAGCACATAGGTCAAACTTACTCCTCAAATAGTACTCTCATATCGCTCTAATAAGGCATATCATTCCTTACCATAACACACATCACTTTTTTTCTTTAATTTTATCCTACTTCTAGCAAGCTTATGTGGAGCTCAGGTAGGGATAAACATGATAGCTTACTTGTATTGTATATATTGTAAAGTCAAAACAAGGATCCAAGAAGAAAGATGTCATACTCCTAGATCAAGATGTGCATGTGTGTGGAACATGATGATAAACTCTATTGCACTCCTTAGCAAGTATGATCTCTCTCTCTCTCTCTAACTTGAGATAGTTATGAGACATGGCTATCCTTTTTTTCATTTCTCTTTTTTCAATGCATGAGCTTTTGCCCATTCATTTTTTTCCCTGGACTTTCACAAGTCCATTATTCATGTTTTTTTTCTTATTTTTTTGGCATAGCTCATGTCTCTTTTACAAGGACTTTAGAGAGAGATCAAACTATAGAACTTTGGAGTATTTATTTGGTGGAAATGAAAGACATGTTTCTGCATACTTCCAGTGTAGAAGTAGCATTTATATGTGGAGTGTACGTGATCTTGATCTTGGGAACATGATAAATTTCTCAGCAAGGGTCAACAAGGTTTGACCAAACTCAACACAAATGCAAGTAGCATATTTAGAAGGGTTTGGACATTTAAGATCATCATATGGCTTTGGTAGGAATTTCTCACTATTGAGGAGTAAGTGACACTATAGTTTTATGACATTTTTAAAAATTAATCTCCAAGCACCTTGACTAGAAAAGGTATGAATAGTGAGCCAAGAACTATATCACATTTTTCAACAACTTAGTCAATATGATTTTCCTATCAAGATATGTTTCCCACAAGCATAAGTATATGCAAGAAATAAACTTTATGACGCTTCTACCTTTTAAAATGTCATGAACCATGTCACTTTTCAAATTTTATTTTTTTGATGTGGCTCTTCTTGTTTTCATTTTGCAAGATGAATCATGAAGATGATAAAAGGAATGTAACAAGAGAGGGAAGGAATGTGGCAAACCAGTCAGCATGTGTGTAGAGTGTAGTGGAGGCTGGCTGGTGGGCCCAAAGGTCCATAGTGGGTTGGCCGACCCCACTTTGGAACCTCTGGCCATGTTGGTGCCTGTTGTGCGTGTTCCCACCTCCAAAGACGCCTTCTGCACTGGTGCTTTTTGGTGGTGTGCTCATGGGGTTGTCGCCCGACACTCAAATGTGGTCGTTAAGGACCAAATTTGACGTGCAGCCTTGCTTTGCAATGAGCATCACCGTGGAAAGTTTAGAGGCTTTAGAAGGTTAAGTTGAGGGTCGATCGACCCCCAAACTTAACTTCTGGGTTGTTCTGAATCTAAGACAAAGAAAGCATCAAGTGTAGGGGCTCTGTTGGTGGCAACACACCAGCAGAACCACAAACATTATTAAGTTTAGGCACAATTATTACGTCACAGCTTCATGAAAGTTTGTTAAGCTTGGTTGGTTGCTTCCTTAGGGAGGATGAGTATAGCAACTATTCATCATTTTCAAGATAGGAAGAATGGGATGTTCATGAAGCAATATCAATAGGAGGTCTATTTATTCTTTTATTCAAATTTTTGTAGTTGTAAAAAAACAAAACTAAAGGGATAAGAATACTTACCTTGGTAGGGGAGGGGCTCCTCCCCCAAGCTTGTTCTTATCAATGCTCTTGCGTTGCCATAGTTAGTGGGGGAGGGGCTCCTCCCCAAGCTTACTCTTTTCAATGTGACATGGTGTTGATGTTATGACTTGGATTGCACGATGGCCTTACCTCTGTCACCATACCTGCACTTGAAACACTTGTACACCTTTCCACACTTTCCATGTCAATGGTTAGTCCCCATGATTTATACAACCAATACCTCTCACACGGGAGTGGTTGTTTGGTTATACAATCATGGTGAAGCGTAAACAAAGACTAGTTTGGTTTATTTTAAGCATGTGTGAATAAAGTGTCTTTATATTATCAACCATCTAGTTGTAGGTACATATAGCACAAAGGCATAACTTGTAAGGATAGAGAACAAGAATCTCTAGAGACAAGGAAAGATTGCTCCAAAGAGCCTATTTCATGGGAGACATCTTATCATAGATTTATCATGCAAGCTAAAGGCAAGACACATATTCTTTTTAGCAAAGGATAAAACATTATTAGTTCATCATTTTAAAGTTCTCACATAACAACATAGATCATGAGCACCAAACAAAGCATGAGATACAAGGTAGGATTATGACTATCAATGGAGTGGTAGTATTCATAATTAAGTTGTCCAGATTTAGCATGCTAAAAAGATTCTCAAACCATTTTCAAAGTCATTATCCATACTTGGCTTGTGTAGAGGGTTTAGGTCACACATGCATGTGAGTGCACATGGCAGAACCTTCATTTGCAATATTCTTGGTTAAGCCTAAGCATCATACCTTGATGTCATGAGTTGATGCTCCATTTGTGAGCCTTGTGAGCCTTCATGCATCTTGATGGACCTTTTCTTGCCACTTGTTGCACCCTCTTGAGTATATCATGATTCTTGCGACAAGAGAGAAAGAAAACACAACTTGGAAGCAGAGGATTAACGTTAGCGGTTAGCATCCGAGTTGGTTCTTCTTGTGGGTCGTGGTTGATGCCACACATCAATGTTGTGGGTTTTGAAACCTCCACATACATTCTAGGTGAATCATGAGAGATCAAATCAAGCTTGGCAAATGGAAACCAGAAGATGTCAACTACTTTTTCTCTTTTCCTTTTACAAACTCAAGAGAAACTAGCACTTAAAACTTTAGAGAGAGAGATGGCTCAAGAGCAAGAGGAAAATTTAGAGAATTGATGCAATGAAAAATGAGATACCAAGCATGCTCTTTCATAGCCACAATGGGAGACATGTTGGAGGAGTCATAGGGAGGTCGGCCGACCCCCCTCTTCCTGATTCTCCCACAAATTTAAGTGCAAAACCAGCCTAATGCTAGACAAGATCACATGGGTGAAGTGTGACAAGAAATGGCAAGGATATGGCGTCGACCGACCAAGCTGCCACCCCCTATCACTTCCAAACTTGCACCATGCTCCCACCACAAGGATTGTGTCACAAAAAAGCAAGAGGTGCACTGAATGGGTGCAATGGGGGGTCAGGCGACCCCACCATGTAGCCAAAAACTCTCAAAATCTTTGTGAAAGCTTTTCTCAAAGTTTTATGCAGGAAAGGAAGTTGGGTTCTTGGAAATTCAAACATGAAGATCAAAATGAAAAGGAAAAAGATGTGATCAATGGAGAATCAAATGCGGATACAAACCAAATTACCTATCGGTGGGGGCTCTTGGTTTTTAGAGCCAACGAGTAGGGCTTTCTCCATTGATTCCAATCCGAGAGATAAGGATTTGGAAGATTTCATTTGCCGCCCTTCCTTTGCCAAGCATGGTAGATATTTTTATCCATTGTTTGTTTCATTGCTCAATCCTTGCTTTGTCCCAAGAATGATCTCATGACTTACCCATCGAAATTATGAAGTTTTGCTGCAGGGGTTAGTCCAAATGTACATCCAAATTCTATACAAGTAATTTTTAGTTCATTAATCAAATTTGACACCATGTCTTATTTGATTAAGGAAGGCGATTTAACCTAAGCACCATGCTTAATTTAAAAGCCTTTGGGAGTATACTCGCGAAGTAATCCCATACCAAAGCATACACATAATAGAAAAAGGAAACAAGAAGGACTACACAAGATTTATTCAAAAAGGACATGTGAGCATAAAAGGTGAAACATACGATCATTTTTTTTATTTTTATGCAAAAATGAAAATGAGATGGATGAATGCAATTAAACAAACATGTTGTTATGGTTTTGGAAAGGAAATATAATCAATTTAAATGAATGATATGCATGAATTTCTAGGCTTAGTCAAAGAAAGCAATAGAAATATATGATGATTCAAGCAAACATGCAGTGGTATGAAATAAATAAAAAGATAACTCCGGGTTGCCTGCCGGCAGGGTCTCACATACCTTGAAAGACTCCCACAATCTGAGACATGATTGCGAGTGATTTTGTTCCGTCACATGATGATTTCATTTTCTTTTTTAAACGGTGACCTTCTCTTCATTTCTGCATAGGGTTAGAATGTATACATATACGCATCTGTGAGATGGCAAGGCCGAGGTGTTGATGGTTCATGAATGATCAAGCATCCTAGGTTCCTTGATTTTTTTCTTTTTTCTCTTGTGGAAAAACACCGGAAGGACGAGACGGTTGATGTCCTGTTTATTCCACACTCAACAGAACAATGGTAATCCCACAATAGCCAGTGGTAACATAGATTAGTAGACATCAAAATTAGTATCAAAATCTTTCACCAATTGCTTCCCCGGAAATGGCGCCAGAAATGCTTGTTGACACTTCTTAGCGTCGCTACTAAGAATAGAGTTTGAATCTATCCCCGGCAACGGCGCCAGAAATGCTTGTTGACACTTCTTAGCATCGCTACTAAGAATAGAGTTTGAATCTATCCCCGGCAACGGCACCAGAAATGCTTGTTGACATTTCTTAGCGTCGCTACTAAGAATAGAGTTTGAATCTATCCCCAGCAACGGTGCTAGAAATGTTTGTTGGTATTTCTTATGTCTATTTGATAATTCCGCAAGCGCACAGAACATACCGTTGTAGCATTTCACCCAGGAGTATTCCAGGGTATTGTATTTATCCACAGGGAAGCAATGGTTAAAGAATGTGATAACTAACTAGCATGTATCCACTAACTAATATACCAACTAAACCAGAGTGGGGGTAAGTGATATATAGGATAAGAGCAGTGACACACACAGGAGTGGTCCCAAAGATAAAAGAGTAGTCTAGCGAGCGAGGAGAACAACGAGCGAGCCTAAGGTTTCCAGAGATCTATCTCTACTTGCATGGTTCTAACTTAGCAAGACATGTTATATCAAGCAAGATCAATGTTCATACACAATTGCACTTCGGGTCACTAAGCCACTTAGCAACAGAAAGGGATGAGAAGGGTGCTAAGCCGCCTAGCACAAGAAGACCTACGTTTTAATAACTTGCCCGCACGTGGTGGAATCAAAGCCTAGATAGGTCTGTCACCCCTACTAGGTACCACAAACAAACCGTGGAGTAAGCCGCAGACACAGGAAAGCGTATAGTCTAGACACCACGTCTACACTACATCTCACTACTCTAATCCGACGTCCGGTGGAACTGATTAGAGCACCGGTTTAAGGGCGGTGAACCAGCGCAAAGGTATACTACCATTATCTCGCTATCACATAACTATGACAATGCTAACAACCACTACAACATAACTAGTCATGTTGCAATAAAGTAAAGTACTAAGGCAAAGTAGAGAAGATAACTATATAAAATAACTCAAGTCTTACAAGGAAAGAAAGGAATACAAGAACCATACCAGACCTCCCGGAAGACTAGAGCTGAAGACCAGAGACTCACTCTAAGTCCAAGCACTACTACTAGTACTACATCTTGAGAGAGAGTGGAGAGCTCCTCCTTGTGGTGTGTCTAGAATGAGAGGGGTGAGGGGGTATTTATAGTCCTAGGGGATGAATGAGAACCACTCAATGTGCCACGTCAGCGATCCGCGTGATGATGGATGAGAGCCCTTGGATCGTAACCTCCTTGAGATCAATGGTGGAGAAGAATTAAGCATGTGCTTCTTTGCATGGCGGCATGCAAATGGTGGTGGAGGGGGGAGGACGCCCCTAGGCCACCATGTAGGGGTCGGCCGACCCCCCTATGGAAGGTGGGGACTCCCTTCTTCTTCTAGAAGCATGGCCCACATGTCATAGAGTGTGGTGGAGCTTGGTTTGGCCTTGGGTTGGTCGGTTTGCTTCCTTTGTGGGCCCATGGATCCATGTGAGCTGAATATGAGCCATTGAGATAAAATAGACACTCCATCCAAGGGTGGAGAACAACTTTTGAGTGTTTCCCATGGATCATGGCTAGTTTGGGAGGCTGGTGAGCCACATAGGGGTCGGGCGACCCCACTAGGTGGGTCCCACTAACCCATTTATCCCTATTTCCTGTATGTCTGCATCAAATACTTCATGGACATGTGGAGCTTGTTATTGGATAAAATATATTTATTATGTGCCTATGTTCCTTCCAAACCGAGGTTGTTGACTGTGTTTTGAACATGTAAATTTGTGTCATATCTACCGTCAACAGCTGCCTCTTCGAAGGCGACAGCGCGTCCACCTCCGTCGATCCAAAACCTCCGGAGCAAACGCATCGCGCAGTTCCGAACCTCCGCATCATCAACCTTCATTTGACGAACCACGTCAACAGTTGGAAAGACGTGGTTCGGCTTCCTGATTTTCTGAAGGTGCTCGCAGTCAGCTTGGCGAAGGGTTCCGGCCATAGCCAAAGCTCCGGCGTAACATCCAAAGTCGGCTGCATTATCAACCAAAGAACTGAAAACATCCAGCTCATTTTTAAGCCAAGCTTCGAATGCCACAGCATCAACGGCAGGTAACGGTTCCCCAGCAGAACCACCGGCCTCAGTCAAGCAGGTGTCAATTTTATTTTTAACCTCTCCCATGCTTTTCTGCCAAGCCTCGGAATGAGAAGCCAACTCAGTGGACAACTCTTGTATGTGACTGTTCGCAGCTAGCAAATCCTTGTCTTTCTGTCGGCAAGCAGCCAGGAGTTCAGTATTACTATTTGCAACCTCCTGCGCTTTCTCTCGGGACTTCTTAACTTTCTCTAGAGCAGCTTTGAGCTCAATCTCTTTATTCTCCAAGCTCTGGTGAAGGTCTTTGTTATCCTTCTCGACTTCAGACAACCGGTCATTCAAATAATGAAGATTATAACCCGCCCTCCGGCGCGCCGAGCGGTTCAAGAGCATTAACTTGGCTACCTTGACATCGATGTCATCATGGAGTTTGTCCAAGGGCTCGTTGGCCAGGTGAAGCTCCGCTTCGGGCACACAAATGCGACTAAACACCCGACTCAGAAAACGCCTTTCCTCCGGAGCACACTGCAAGTGGCACTCTCAAAGGTCCGGACTTGTGAAAAGCTCGGTCGACGGATCAGAGACCCCAAGCTTCTTAGCAAAGTAAGGAAGGCTCGATCGGCTAGCCTCGCCATATGGTCTTTTCCCGGGGGTCCGCTCAGATTCAAGATCACCAGTAAACTCGAAACCATTGACCCATAAGTGCGAGCCAGCAAACTCGGGAATTGACCCTCGCAGAGGACTCTCTGGCTCAAAGTCCCGAATGATATCATCAATGCTTCAAGCAGCTTCGGCGTCAGCGCTCGACGAAACTATCGCTTTACCACGATCATCATCAATCGACACTTCTTCGTCTGAGTCGCCCTTGTTGCCGGAGGTGTCACTAGTGCTTTCACTAGAATCGTCCTCAGAGCCGGCCTCCTTCTCTGCCTCTTTCTCCTCCTCCTTTTCTTCTTCATCAGAGGAAGCTTCGTCATCAGATATCTGGATCAAAGCCCCAATCCCGCCGACGCGCGGTACACGGCCAACGGCCTTAGAAACACCTCGGGCGCCCGTCATTGGCATGACAGCCGAAGAAGAGGAGGTACCAACAGCGCCCGACGCCATAGCAACCTTCGTCGCTAGTTTTTTGGTTCGATCGCCAGCACCGCCACGACCCCGACCACGACCCCTCTTAGGCCGTGAGACAACCCCCTTTTCCTCCGCAGACATGCGTTTTCTCTTTCTCGGCGCATCATCGCTCGAAGGTGCGGGCCAGTCCTCATACTGGATCCCAAGAATGTCGAAAAGCCTATTTACACGACCTCCGCTTCCCACCGAGCTATGGATAGCCTTAACCTCCAGCGTAGAGAGCTTACCAACAAGATCTTCTGTCCTCTGCTGAACCGGCTTGTAAACCGCCGCGACGCCATCCTCTCGTTGAGGAAACTTCTTAAGGACAGCTTCCCAAACCTTATTCAACTCCAGCTTTGGTTTTTTCAAACCCCTACCTTCGTACTTAAGGTCATCTTCAACCGCAACCAAATCTGCTTCCGGCTAAGTGGCAACGCCTTAGCACAGCAGTACTCCTCGACCAGGTCACGAGCACACTGCGAGCGTGCAACAACCCTCAGACAGTCAACCGAAGCATGCGCCTTGGCATTCATCTTAGCCTCCGCACTCACGTCACCAAGTGGCGGAAGGTCGCCACAAAGTTCGGTTACGCCGTCAAGCTTGTAATAGAACCAAAACTCCTGCCACCCGCTGGTCCACTTGTTCTTCTGAGCTTGTACTGGCAACTCGGACCCAGCACGATGGCAAAATGTGTACACTGCAAACTGGCCAAGGCTGCTCTCACCTTCGCCACCCACTATCTTCCGAGGCTGCATATGCACTCGATGGGTATGAACAAAACCCTCGACGTGAGGGACAACGCCCTGAGAGCGGCATGCCCAGACATACACTGAAAGCTTCGCAAAACACGATGGCGTCAGCTGGTGAGACCTCAAATTGAACCTATGTAGAACCGAACTCACAAAGGAATAAACAGGGAAGCGCAGTCCAGCTGAAAACAACTCCTCGAACACCATGACCTCATCAGCGTCCGGCTTTGGCACAGTCTCCCCAGCACTGGTCCTTGCCTTTCCACCTTCAATCCAACCTCGCTTGACATAAGTCGCCAGGTCCGAACTACAGACTCGGCTAAGCCCAAACTCGAAGGTTATCCCTTCATTCGAGGCAGACAGAGTCACAGCGCGAGCAGTCTGCTTCAACCTAGCCATCTCTTCAGCTGACTATAACTTCGGACAATGAGCGCCTATCTCAACCTTCGCACACAAGCTAAAACAAACCTTCGCTACAAGCAAATCGCAGCAGCAGGTTGGCTATAGCAACAGGAGGGCACGAGTTCAAATCGACCACCAACCCCACCTTTATATAGGCCAAGGCACGAACCATCCTGTTGGGGAAAAGGACCCTCGGCAGAGGCGCCGCTCGAGCTGGTGTCCAAAGAATAACCCTCGATAAATCTGTATGTCTTTGCGAGGTCCCTCTCCACTTCGGGATTGTTACCCTGACCCTCGGACGCGGGTTCAACCCTCGTCGCCTTGTTGCGTTCCATGCAGGTCTAAGTCGACGGCCGCACTGCAGGCAACCCTCGCTGGCTCACAAAGCCACCCCGTTTGAAGCGGAGGTTCAAGCAAGCGACGATTGTGCGTTGGCCCGAAGGCAAGCGAAGTCAAAGAACCGGCGAGCACGGCCGAAGGTCAAACCTTCGGCCTTCTCTCCCGAAGGTAAACAGAACCAGGTGGCGGCGCATCGGAAAGGGGCCGGTTAGGGTTTCCGCTGTAACTGTGTTTTTACTTCTTTGCCCCTCCTCCCTGCGTGGAGGCAGGGAATCTTTGTTGTACCCTTTCGTAATTAGTCTCGTGACCCTTGGTATTCCCTATAAATACCAAGGGGTGAACAGTGTAAGGAACAAGATTTTTTGGGGAATAGAGCTACGATAATAGTCTTTGTTTCCTAAACCTTCGTTTCTGCCTTTGACACTTGGCCACCTTCGCCTTATCCTCGCACGAGAGCGAAGGTGAGCAAGTGTGTATCCAACAGTTTGGCGCCGTCCGTGGGGAACGAAGTTTGAAATGGCAGGAAACAGGAGAGCACCTTCGGCGAGGGACCAGCGCATCGCTAGAGAGACGACGGCAGTAGTTCCCCCCGCTGAGGAAATTGTGCAACCCTCGGGAGCAGAGAATGTTACCCCGGAACCTCAGGTCCAAAGCCCCCAAGCCCGAGTGGCGACGCAGCCACACCCTCACACTTCAGGAGAGGGAGAGGAAGGAGATGAGGAGGAGTTGGGCCTCGAGGCCCTCGAGAGGCTTGAAGCTGAACTGCAAGAGAAGAAGAGGCGCCTGGATCAACTCGAGAGGCATAACCGATTACGCTCGATCAGACAAAGGGCAGATGAAGCCAGAGAGCAGCTTCGCCGAATGGAGGAATCCCTCGCTGCGGCAGAAGCCGAGGCCGAAGGCTGCAATGATGAGATGCCCCCGCTGCAGGAGGGGAATGAGCAGGATCAAGACAACCTTCGCCACCATCCACCACCCCCTCCACCACCAATAAACCCGCAACCACATCCTATAAGGCCACCAAACTTCCGCCACCTCTACCCGGATGAGAGAGAGCTAAACCTTCGCAACCAACGAAGGCCTCAACAACACCAAATGCCCTACGACCCAAAGTCTCCACTCTCCCAAATACTCCAAACCCAACCCTGGCCACCATGCTACAACCCACAAAACCTACCTCGCTACGACGGGCTTTCTGACCCTCATCAATTCATCATGAGCTACGAAGCAGCTGTTGGGAACACACTTGTCCAACCTCCGCACTTGTGCAGGGGAAGGAGCGAAGGTGGCCAAGTGTCGGATGCAGCAACGAAGGTGAAACGGAAGTGGAAAGTGCTCGAATTCCCCAAAAGTCGTCCTTACACTGTTCATCCCCCTGGTATTTATAGGGAATGCCAAGGGGTACGGGCCAAATTACAAGAGGGTACAGCAAAGATTCCTCGCCTCCACGCAGGGAGGAAGGGCAAAAGCGTAAACACACAGCTGAAGCGGAAACCCTAATCGGTCACACCCCAGCGCGCCGCCACCTGGCCCTTGTTCACCTTCGGGGAGAGGTGCAGCGGTCTTGACCTTCGGCCGCGCCCGCCCTTGGGCCCGCGCACCTTCGTCATCTGCCGGACCTCCGGCTTCACTTGCCTCCCGGGAGAAAGACGAAAGTTTTAGCCTTTGGCCGTGCTCGCCGGACCTTCGGCTTCGCCCACCCTTGGGGCGACACACGCTTGCTGCTTTCCTGGACCTTCGCTCCAAGCGAAGGTGGCGTCGTGAGTCAGCGATGGTTTCCTGCAGCGCGACCGTCGCCTTGGACCTGCACAAAAGTGCAACAAAGCGTCGAGGGTTGTCCCCGCATCCGGGGGTCAGGGTAACGGTCTCCAATAGGAGAGGGACCTCGCAAGCACACCAGGCGTTGCGCGAGGGCTGATTTAGACCACCAGTTCGGGCGGCGCCTCTGCCGAGGGTCCTTTCCCCCAACAGTAGCCCCTCGTTGTCTTGGATCTAAAAAACCGTGTTTAGGCCCAAGCAGCGCCTTTTTAATGGGGACAGAACGGGGCCCTCGGCAGCGACGCCCGCGGCTGCTTTGGGCTGGGCCGTTGTGTTGTTTTGTACTATTGAGGCCTGTTTCGTTTTTCGCGCCGCGTTTTTTGGTTGTCGTGCCGATACTGTCGCGGGGGGTGCCCGCTACTTGGCCTATAAATAGGAGGGGTAGCTGGGATGTGGAGACCTTGTGCCCTCATTTTGCTCTAGCCTCCCTGCTGCTGCTGTCTGCCCGTAGCGAAGGTTGTGTTCTAGTGATTTGCGAGGGTTCTGTTTGTTCGGCATCTTGCGAGGCTTAGATAGTGATGGCGAGGCTGAAGCAAACTGCCCGCGCTGTTTCGCCCTCTACTGGTGTCGAGGGCATCAGCTTTGAGTTTGGTTTGAGCCGCGTTGGGAGTTCTGAACTGGCGGCCTATTTGAAGCGAGGGTGGATCGAGGAGGGAAAGGCGAGGATCAGCTCTGGAGAGACGGTTCCGAAGCCTGGTGCAGATGAAATCGTCGTGTTTGAGGAGTTTTTTGAAGCTGGTCTACGTTTTCCAGTTGACTCGTTTGTTACGGCCGTTCTGCGGAGGTTTAAGCTTAGATTTCACCAGCTAACACCTTCGTGTTTTACGAAGATGTCGGTGTATGTTTGGGCCTGTCGGTCGCAAGGTATTGCTCCCCAGGTCGAGGGTTTTGTTCGGACACACCGTGTGCACATGCAGCCTCGCAGGGTTTCTGACAGCGAAGGTATTGCGAGGCAGGGACAGTTTGGAGTGTACACCTTTTGCCACCGTGCTGGGTCGGAGCTACCGGCGCAGGCGCAGAAGAACAAGTGGGCCAGCGGATGGCAAGAGTTTTGGTTCTATTATAAGTTTGATGTGGGTTCGGAGCTTTGCGGCGACCTTCCTCCGCTTGGCGATGTGAGTGCCGAAGCTCAGATGAGCCCCGAGGCGCACGCCGCTGTTGACTGTTTGAGGGTGGTTGCGCGTTCCCAATGCGCTCGTGATCTGGTCGAAGAGTATTGCTGCACCGACGCGTGGCCGCTAAGCCGGCGACAGGCTTGGTTTCCGGTGGAGGACGATGCGAGGTACGAGGCTCGTGGATTAAAGAAGCCGAAGCTCAATTTGGGCAAGATTTGGGAGAGGGTTTTTAAGAAGTTTCCGAGACGTCAGGATGGTGTTGATGCTATTTACAAACGAGTTCAGCAGAGGGTTGAGAATCTCGTTGGGAAGTTGACCACCCTCGAGGTTAAAGCTATCCACAGCTCAGTGGGGAGCGGGGGTCGTATTAACAGGGTGTTTGACCTGCTTGGGATAGAATATACAAATTGGCCTGCGCCGACGAGCGACGACGCGCCCAAGAAAAGGAAACGCGTTCCTGCGGAGGATAGCGGTGTGGTTTCGCGGCCGAAGAGGGGTCGCGGCGGAGGTCGGGGTGGCACCGGCGGCCGGGCAAAAGTTATTTCATCGAAGATTGTTACGAGCTCTGGTGCCGTAGGAACTTCATCCTCGGCCGTGGCCTCGAGTGGTCGAGGTTTTGAAAAAACTGGAGGGCGAGCGCCTCGCGTGGGCGGTATCGGGGCTTTAGTTCAGACCTCGGAAGACGAAGGCATTTCCGAGGACTCCGATGAGGAAGAGAAAGGAGGGGAAAAGGATGTCGTGTCTTCCGGCGAGGGCAGTACTTCATCCAGTAGCGAGGATGACTCCGATGAAGACGTTTCTGAGGAGGACAGCCGAGGCAAGAGGATAGCTGCATCCAGCGCTGTTGATGCGGCTACCCAAGATATTGAGGAAGTGCTGCGGGATGTGGAGGGGGTGAGCCCACGATGGGGGTCTGTGCCCGATTATGCTGGTTCACACATTTGGGTCGAGGGGTCCGAAATTAAGGGTGATGTTGGCCCGGACCAGGCCCCTGGAAAGAGGCCGTATGGCGAAGCTAGCCTGGCGAGCCTTCCTTACTATGCGAGGGAGCTGGGTGTTACGGACCCGGCGACTCATTTGTATACAAGTGCGGATCTTCAAGCCACCCGCTTGCCTTGCTCTCCGGAGGAGAGGCGATTCTTGGGCCGTGTATTTGACCGGGTTTGTCTGCCGGAAGTGGAACTTCGGCTCGCCGGCGAGCCTTTGGACAATATCCACGATGATATTGATGTGAAAGTGGCGGAGCTGATGCTTCTCAACCGGTCGGCACGTCGAAGGGCCAGCTATAACCTGCATTATCTGAACGACCGGTTGAAAGACGTGCAGAAAGAGAACAAAGACCTTCGCCGGAGCTTGCAAGATAAAGATGGTGAGCTGAGGGCCGCCTTGGAGGAGGCTGAGAAATGGAAGAAGGAAGGGCAAGAGGTTGCGAAGGCCAACGCGGAGCTCATCGCCGCGGGTCAGCAAAAGGATAAGGACTTGGTGTCTATGAAAAAGCGCGTGGAGGATTTGTCGGCGGAGGTGGCGGCCCAGGCCGAAGCTTGGCGTGGTAGTCTGTCGAGGGTTAAAACCAAGATAGATGCATGCTTAACTGAAGCCGGGGGTTCAGCTGGGGAGCCACTTCCTGTGGTTGGCGCTGAGGCCTTCGAAGGTTGGTTAAGTAACGAGCTAGATGTGTTCAGCTCGTTGGTTGGGAATGCTGCTGACTTTGGCGGGTATGCTGGGGCGCTGGCGATGGCTGGAACGCTTCGCCAAGCAGACTGCGAGCATCTTCGCAAGATAAAGAAGCCCAACCACATTTTTCCAACCGTCGAAGAGGTTCGACAGATGAAGATTGATGACGCCGAGGTCCGGAATTGTGCAATGCGGTTCCTTCGCCGATTTTGGATTGCAGGCGGCGGTCGGGCTCTTGCCTTCGAGGAGGCGGCCGAGGCTACTCGTCAGGTTTGTGTTGAGGGTGTTGTTTCTTCGGTATTGTTTGATGATTGTGAGTTTGGAGTTGAGAATTGAACTGTTTGGTCCTTTTGGTTTTTTACAGGCTCGGAAGGATGCGATGCCTTCGCCGCCTACTGCTCAAGAGGCCGGTTGCAGCTCCGAAGGCGCTCAGACTCTCACCTCTGCGGAGGTGCTGCCGGTGGCGGTGGAAAAGACAATCGTCGGCGAGGGTACCTCACAAGATGCGGCTGCGAGTGGCAAAACCGCGCAGGATGCGAAGAATGCTGCTGGCGAAGCTGTGACGGCTGAGGTTGAAGAAGCCCGGCAGGTGTGATCGCGTGGGATTGTGTAGATGGGGATGTGTTGGTAGTAGCCATGATGCTTGTAATGACTTCGATGCATGCTGAGACATTTTATAATGTTTTATGTGAATGCAGGTTCCTGATGGAACCGTGCTTGAGGTTTTTGACGTGACGCCGTTAACACTTAACTACCAGGATGTTTTTATAACTGGTGAGTCCTGGGCTCGTGCGAAGTTAAAACATCCTTCGTTGTCCTTCGAGCGTTTTTGGTGGTCGAAGGTGCGAAGGTACGATTTGAAGAATAGTAGGTCGAGCAGCTTTTGGCGTGATGCTGACTTTACTGATCGGCAAGCTACGCGTTATTTGTTTGGTTCGTCTTCGACTTCGCAAGCCGTGTTAGATGATGATATCGATGATAGCACTGCGTTGGACTATTTATTCGGGCGAAGCAATCTTGCAGTGGACTCCGCCGGGTCGCTGGTGGTTCCGAAGGAGGAACCGTTGGAGGTTGACGAAGTGCCCCGCGCGTATATGTATCGGGCGAGGGTTTTGACTGGTGAGTTGCCGATTGTGCCGGTAACTCCTTTGTTGTGGGGGCCCATAGTTGCGGTTGAGCCGGAGTTCGAGGAATTTAACGGGGGCCCTGATGATTTGATGCTGATAGAAGGGAACGACGGTTCCTTGTAATCTTTTGTAATTTGCATTGTTTGGTTTGTGGTTGTAAAAATATTCTATGAACTGTCAGGGAAAGATGTAATAGTTGTGTACAACGACACTTCGTTTCTTTTGGCGAGGCTCACGCATTTGCTCTTGTGAGCTTGTGTTGAAAAAGCAGCGACGCCCCCCCCTTTTTCTTTAGCGAGGCTCGCGCATTTGCTCTCGTGAGCTTGTTTTGAAAAAACAGCGACGCCCCCTTTTTCTTTAGCGAGGCTCGCGCATTTGCTCTTGTGAGCGGGTTTTGAAAAAACAGCGACGCCCCCCTTTTTTCTTTAGCGAGGCTCGCGCATTTGCTGTGGCGGAACCGTCCTGATTATAAGAGCTCAAGTATTATCTTAGTCAAATCCGTCTGACTTCGACCCACACTTGAACCCATATAACCCCGGTAGTCCGGAAATCTCGAAGGATTTCTTACACCAGAACATACAGGATCGCATCGTTCAAGGTTACATTCGTAAAGATACATCACAGCGAAACGAAGTCGAATTTAAAACATCAGAGTGCGGAATTTAAAACAGAGTTATTACAATATTGAGTTTAAAAAGTGCGGAAGCTTGAATAAGTTTAAAACACGACCACAACAAACGTGGTCCAAATAAAACATTGTTTGATAAACCAACTCAACACAAGTCATTCCTCCTTTTTAAGATAGTGTGCCACCAGTAGTCTCAGTCCGGCAAAAGAAGGAGGAAAGCTTCTTGACGACCCTGCCCTGGGCCTACTCCTCATCACCTTCCACTGGGTAGAGGCAGTGCTTACAATAGCCAAAGTAGACCTGGCCATCTGCAACAAACGGGATAAACCCTGAGTACGGGAATGTACTCAGCTAGACTTACCCGTCTAACTGAAAATAAAAGACTCCAAGGGTATGCAAGGCTTTTGAGGTGGAGCTGGGATCTTTTAGTTGCGAAAGGCTCAAATTCAGATAAGGGATAATTAATGATTATGAAGAGTTGTTACTTTTAAACCTACTCCTTAGTTCTAGGTTATTACCTGTACTAGAGCACTCACTTGAATCTAACAAACAATAATATAACCATATCCAGTTGACTTATCCACATTTTAGTTGAACCTTTAAACATCACATGGAGTTGTATCGTGGTGAAGCTCGCCATAGTTTCCCACTAACCGGGGGAGACGGCGACTCGAATCGAATTCCAAATCAGCTGATGAAAGACCTTTAATACCAGCCCACACTTTCCCCGTCGGGTCCATGCATTGGGCAACCGCTCGACGCTTGTTCGTGGTGGTAATCGTCGCGGCTCAAGCACGGACCGCCCAATCAGAGTCTGGCGATGGCCTCACGCGGCAGATCGCAACTTCCGTACTAGAGGGCACGACACGGGTTGAGACCGGCCCGAACAGCTTCTAACCGGCTTTGGGGTCGATGATTACGACACCGACATATCCCTAAGTAAAAGGGCGCGTTCAAAAATGAACGAGGGCCAACATCGATACAAACCTATACGATCCAACGGATGAACTGCCCCAAGTTTCCAACTTGTGCCCTGCCATCCCGTTGACCGTTTTTCATTACTACTCAGGTTCTTTTCCACGATAGCAAATATAGCCAACCGTGATCCGGTAAATACCCATCGGGGTATTACGGAAACATCCTTAACTACTACTTTTATTAAGCAGGCTAAGCAATTCTACATTATTAAGCAGTAGCAGGATAACAAGGCAGGTAATAGTCAATAATCAAGGAATGGTAATGCAACAAATAGGATTCAGTCAACTCCTATACCTAATGCATCACAATATAAAAGGACTCAAGTAAATTAATTATAAAAACTGGGAGACTTAGAATGCTCCGGGGCTTGCCTTGAGTGAAGACTGAGGCCTCGTGGGAGGGGCACTCAGGCAGGTTAGTGTCGTGGACGGGGTCTGCTTCCTCCGACTGCTGGAGCTCCTGGATCTCCGGCTCGGCGTTTAGCTCCTGCTCTTGGTGAAGCTCCGGCGGGGTCGATCCTATTGCATGCGATGAATTTATAATTCAATAAATGCGGAAATAACCCTTGCAAACCAACAAAGCCAACTTGTTGAACCACTTTTAACATTGGGGCAACACTATTCAATTCATAAGACAAAATCCGATAATCACCCTTTTCCACTTTTAACTAGATCAAAAGAAATTCCGATTGAACTGCAAGGCATTTTTCTAGACTCAGAAAAATCCACAAAAATTCCAGAAAGTCAACAACACCTACTGGACCCTACTAAACAAGTTTCAGGCCAAAATAACTTGCAGAACTGCAGATACAAAAATGACAAGCAAACTGCTCATAAAGGTACTTTGAACTACAACCCTACTGTAAAAGAGTGCATAGCTCTATTTCCTATTTTTCCCAGATTCTACTTCACATTTCATATTTATCCAGAAAGTTCCATGACCAGAATCATCATATATTTTCTTACATGAATTTCTAAAGATCTATACAGAAAAGCACAGTTGTAAAGCAACTACAAGTTTTTCCATAAAACAGATCAAGTTTATATTTTTCTCAGACTCTTCATGACACACCAAGACTGTGCAAATTTTCCCATATTTTATTTCAACATATAAAACACCTTAACACTTATTCTAAGAAATCAGCAAAAAGAGACTTTTAACTATAACAGTAACTTTTTCTACATAAACAGTGCATCATATATTTTTCACAGGTGCCAAACAGTATAATAAACTTACACAAAATTTTCCAGGAATTATCTCAACCAGAAAACACTTATAATTATTTATCTAAACAAAAGCATATAAACTGAAATAAATGAAAACAGTAAAATAAACTGCTATCAAAAATACATTCATATTTTCTCATGATAGATCTATTCATAAGAAAGCTAATAAAACTGGAAGCACTTCATTTGGATTTATAAAACAGGCTACACAAAAATAACAAGCATCTCTGGAAATTAAACCGAAAAGAAAAACATTTAACTTCTCCCGGCTAGCTTGCGAGAACTCGGTCCATGGACCGGGAAGGGGCTGACGCGCGGGACCCGTGGGTCAGCAGAACCCATTCGGGCTCGGGCGCACGGCGGAAAGCGGAATGGCCGAGACCTGGCTCGAACGAGACCGCACTCGAGGTTTCGCTCGAGGCCGAGCTCGAGGCCGAGGCCTGGCTCGAGGGCTCGGGCGAGACGGAAACATACACGCCCGTCCGAGGCCTGGCTCGAGGCTGAGGCCTGGCTCGAGGGCTCGGGCGAGACGGAAACATACACGCCCGTCCGAGGCCTGGCTCGAGGCTGAGGCCTGGCTCGAGGGCTCGGGCGAGACGGAAAGACATTAGCCCGTCCGAGGCCTGGTTCGAGGCTGAGGCCTGGCTCGAGGGCTCGGACGAGACGGAACCAGGGGAGGGATTGGTCCGGCGATTTCTCGCCGTCGGTGAGGTCGCCGGCGGGGAGGCTGGGCCCGGCGGACTCGTCTCAACGAGGCGCATCCAGCGGTACCAGTGGTTTGGCCAGCGCACGGCCGTAGCGTGCCGGCGGCGAGCGGCAGCGCACGGCGGCGGCGGCATCGCGCGGCTACGCCGTTTCCGGCGGTCGCCGGCTAAATTGGCAGGCGTGTGAGACTCAGTGAACCTAGAGGAGAGTCCTAGGGGTGATGGTTTGGCCGGAGGTGCGCTGGTGCGTGCTGGTCACGTGTGAGGTCCGCGATGGCGGCAATGGCGCTCGGCCGTGGTGAACAGAGGGATAGGGAACGGTAGCGTTAGGGCTAGTTGGTGTTCTCACCTTGCCTTGGCTTGGCGAAGCTGGAGGAGGAAGAAGGGAGGCGGTGGAGCTCGGGTCGGGGACGAACGGCTCCGGGCTCCCAGCGGCGCTGAAAGCTTCCGCGGCGGGGCTCTTCGGACTTCGGCGTCGGTGGAGCTCGGCGGATGACGCGGGGGTGCGCACCGTGTGTCCGAGACGAAGGCGGGGCAGTGGCCGGGGTTAATCGGCCGGTGATGGAGGTGGTGACTGGAATTTGGAAAGGGGCCTTGCGGCGGTGGTTGCAGCGAGCGGAGAGTGCTCAGCTTGCTTCGTGCGCGGGTGAGAGTGGGGAGTGAGAGCGAGAGTGAGTGTGCGAGTGAGTGAGGGAGAGTGAGAGGCGCTCGGGCTTTTGCCCGGCGGAGCGGAGGGCGGCCGGTCGTGGCGGGGGCCACGGCGGCTCGGTCAGCGAGGCGGCGGCAGGCGGCTCTGCAGACGAGGATGCGCGGGAGTGGCCGGCGAAGATCGCTGGCGTGCTCCGGTGGGAGAAGATCGGAGAGAGAGTGGTCGGCGTGGATTTGGCGCAGAGAAGGGGCGCCACGCGGCAAGCCGGCCGGCGTACGGCGCGGCCGTGTCAGGTGGCCGGCGCGCGGTGCGCGGGCGGGCGCGCGCGCGGGCGAGGCGGCGAGCGCTGGGCCGATGCGGGGAAACGGGCCGAAAGGTTGGATGGGCCGAAAGGTTGGCGCCGGGAAGAAAAACATTTTCCTTTTTCTTTTTCTCAAACCTTTTCAAACTTTGACCATTCAAAACAGTTTCAAAAACTCCAAACTAGGCTTTGACCCAAATATAAAAGTTGCTCAAAATATTTTCTCTACAACTTTCATATAGAACACTTTTTCTGAAAACCATTTATAAATCCTCCTCAAGAATAAAGCCAAAATCAAAGCATCAAGTCAAATAGAAATCCAATTTCAAATAAACAACAAAAGATCAAAGGCATACTTTTACACATGAAATGATGCAATGCATTGCTTATGCTTTCTTAGTGGCTAAATGCAGTGCCTAATGCAGTGCTTGACACCAGGGTGTCACAGCCCTTCCCCCCTTAAAGAAATCTCGTCTCGAGATTTAAGTTACGTACCAATCTTTATAAAAAGCGGGGTAGTTTACGCTTAGGTACTCCTCGGTTTCCCATGTAGCATCGTTGGGTCCGTGATTACTCCAGAGAATCTTGTAAGTCTTCACTGTTCGGTTACGAGTCTCTCGAGTCTTGGTATCCAAAATCTCCTTAGGTTGTTCGTAATACTCCAGATCTGATCTGATCGTGACATCCGGGACTCGAACTTCCTCTTGTTCGGGAACTCGAAGGCACTTCTTCAGCTGTGATACGTGGAACACTGGGAAAACGGCACTCATTACTGGGGGTAACTGCACTTCATATGCCACTTTTCCCTTCTTTGCTATGATCTGGTAAGGTCCCACATATCGAGGTGCTAGCTTCTTTTTAATTCCAAAGCGTTGGACCTTTCTCATAGGTGAAACCTTGAGATACACATAGTCTCCAACTTGAAATTCCAAAGGTCTCCTTCGGGTGTCAGCATAACTCTTTTGTCGAGACTGTGCTACCTTGATATGTTGCTGTACTGTTTGCACAATTTCCTCGGCATCTTTTACATAATCGGACCCATAGAATCCTCGATCTCCAGACTCAACCCAATTTACTGGGGTTCTGCATCTTCGTCCATATAGAACCTCAAAAGGTGCCATTTTTATACTTTCTTGATAACTGTTATTATATGAAAACTCAGCAAGGGGTAACCATTTCTCCCATGACTCTCCTGAAGACAAGACACAAGCTCTCAGGATATCTTCTAGAATCTGATTTACTCTCTCCGTTTGCCCTGCGGTTTGGGGGTGGTAGGCGGAACTTCTTACCAACTTGGTTCCTAATTCCTTGTGCAACTGTTCCCAAAAGCGGGCTATGAACTGGGGTCCTCTGTCAGAAACTATTCGCTTCGGAATTCCATGCAACCTCAGGATATTCTGAATATACAAATCTGCATACTGATGGGGACGGTATGTAGTCTTGACTGGTATAAAATGAGCTACTTTAGACAACCGATCCACAATAACCCAAATCGAATCATTCCCTTTTTGAGTAGTGGGAAGACCTGTGATAAAGTCCATACTGATCTCTTCCCATTTCCACTCTGGAATCGATAACGGTTGTAATAGTCCGGCGGGTTTCAGATGTATTGCCTTTACTCTGCAACAAGTATCACATCTGGCGACATAGGTTGCAACTTCTTTCTTCATCTGTGACCACCAATATCTGGTTTTCAAACCCTGATACATCTTACTGCTTCCTGGGTGGATAGATAACTTTGAATTGTGAGCCTCATTCAGAATTCTTTCTCTCAGCTCTGCATCCTTAGGAACTACTATCCTTCTATTATACCATAAGATTCCTTGCTCGTCCGTTCTGAAGTTCAACGAACTACTGGTTTCTAACCTCTTCTTAATCTGACAAATCTCTGCATCATTTTTCTGTCCCTCTATAATGTCACTTTCTAAGGTGCACTGAAGAGTGATATTGTTCAGCATAACGGGGTGCATAAGGTTAAATCTATCCTCCAAAAGTGGTTGTAGGGAGTTGCAATGAGTCTTGCGACTCAAGGCATCGGCTACAACGTTCGCTTTTCCGGGGTGGTAATGCACTTCAAGGTTGTAATCCTTTACTAATTCTAACCATCTTCTCTGCCTCATATTCAACTCTGGCTGGGTGAAGATATATTTCAGACTTTTATGATCCGTGTACACATGACATAGATTTCCCATAAGGTAATGTCTCCAAATCTTGAGTGCATGCACGACGGCTGCTAATTCCAAATCATGAGTGGGGTAATTCTCTTCGTGTGGTCTCAACTGACGAGAAGCATAGGCGATAACTTTTCCATTTTGCATGAGTACACATCCAAGTCCCACCTTAGATGCGTCACAAAACACATCAAAAGGTTCCTCCAAGTTTGGCTGAGCCAAAACTGGTGCGGAAGTCAACAACGTTCGCAGAGTGCGGAAAGCTGTTTCACACTCTGGAGTCCATTCGAACTTCTTGTTCTTCTGTGTCAAACGGGTCATAGGCTTGGCTATTCTTGAAAAATCCGGAATAAACCGACGGTAATATCCTGCCAGACCCAAAAAGCTGCGAACCTCAAAAACACTCGTGGGTGCTTGCCAATCCATAACCTCTTGTACTTTAGAAGGGTCTACAGAGATTCCTTCCTCTGAAAGGACGTGACCAAGGAAAGGTACCTTCTTCAACCAAAACTCACACTTACTGAACTTAGCATACAACTTATGCTCTCTAAGTCGGGTCAGAACAACTTGTAGATGCTCAGCATGATCCTTCTCATTCTCAGAGTATACCAAAATATCATCGATGAACACTACGACAAACTTGTCCAACTCTGGCATGAAGACGGAATTCATCAGGTACATGAAATGTGCCGGTGCATTAGTCAACCCAAAAGACATAACCAGATACTCATACAGTCCATATCTAGTAGAGAAAGCTGTTTTCGGTATGTCCTCACGTCTGATCTTGATCTGATGGTAACCTGACCTTAGGTCGATTTTGGAGAACACTTTTGCTTTAGACAACTGATCAAACAAAACATCAATCCGGGGTAAGGGGTACTTATTCTTTATAGTTACTGCATTAAGCGGCCTATAATCCACACACATCCTCAGAGTCTTATCTTTCTTTTTCACAAAGATAGCGGGACATCCCCAAGGCGACGAACTAGGGCGTATCAAACCTTTATCCAAAAGCTCTTGCAATTGAATCTTAAGCTCTGCTAACTCTTTGGCGTGCATTCTATACGATCTTCGTGATATGGGTGCCGTTCCAGGGATTAACTCGATAGCAAACTCCACATCCCTATCTGGCGGTAGTCCAGGCAACTCATCAGGAAAGACATCCGGAAACTCACATACTACTGGGATCTTGGCTATCTGTTTTGCCGTGATATTGAACAACACTCCAATCTCATGGGGGTTTCGGGATAACTTGAACCTGAAAGAAGATCCATTCCTGGGACTAACCATGGACACTATTCTCTCTGCGGTGTCTAGATTAACCTTCCATAGTTTCATCCAACCCATACCCAAGATTACATCCAGACCTAGACCAGGAATGACTATGGGGTCCACTATGGCCTTTTTATCCCCAAAGATCATTTCCACTCCTTTAGCCATTTTACGCGCGGAGAGAACGGCTCCGGCGGAACTTATCTGATATCCCCGGTCTAACTCTATCAACTCAAGATTACTTCTCAAAACAAAATTCTCACTTATGAAAGAATGTGATGCTCCAGAATCAAACAACACAACTGCGGGATAGTTATTAACAAGGAACGTACCAGCGGTGACAGGCTCTCCTTCTGGCACTTCTTCCACAGTGGTGTGGTGCACATGACCGGTACGAGGCTGGGGCTGAGTGAACTGCTTCTTCGGTCGAGGGCACTGACGTGACAGGTGTCCGGTTTGACCACAGTTGTAGCATGGGCCAATTACGTACGGAGTCCTGGAACCTGCTGCATTTCCTGCTTTGCTCTTGCTTTGCATCATGGGGGCGGTGTAGGGCTTCTGGAAGCTGGGACGGGGACGGTTGGTGGTGATCTTTCTCTGTGGGGGACGGTACCTTGCTCCAGTGACAGGCGGGCGGTACGGGGCGCGTGCTCCGGAAGTGGTCCTCTGCTGGGACGAACCTCCTTCGTTCGCACGACGGCGTGTCTCTGCTGCTAGCCGGCTGTCATTGGCCTCTTGATTCAGACAGTCACTGACAAAGTCACTGAAGGTGGTGCGGTGACTGTTACCCATCTTGGATAGCATTGTGGCATTCATGCCACGCTTGAAACTTGCAATCTTCTTGGCCTCAGTATTTACAAAATCTGGGGCATAGCGAGCCAGATTGTTGAAGCTGTGGAGGTACTCTGATACGGACCTTGTCCCCTGGGACAACCTCATGAACTCGGCAATCTTCATTTCCATCAGACCACTAGGGATGTAGTGGTTGCGCATAGCAGTAGAGAATTGATCCCAAGTAACACGTGCATTAGCTGGCAGAGATGCACGGTACTGGGTCCACCACAAACCTGCGGGTCCTTCCAACATGTGAGCGGCATACTCCGCTTTAAGCTCTTCCGTCAGACGAAGCAGACGGAACTTCTGTGTGATAGAGTTGAGCCATTCATCAGCTTCGAGCGGCTCAGTGGCTTCCTTGAACGTTGGAGGACGAGTGTCCAAGAAGTCACGGTAGGAGCTATACTGATTGGGCTCCGGGCCTTGGCGCTGCTGATGCTGTTGCGCGGTGTTGTTGGCGATGTTGCGGAGGGTGGCCTCCATGTGCCTCTGCATTTCTTCCATGTTCCTTGGCTTCCCTGTCAAGGCTGACTCTGGAGTCTGCTTCCAGCGCAATGGGAAAAGTGATCCACGGGGAAACACTCCTGCCATCGCACTGGCTAAGTCGGCGGGGAAACGGGCGATGATATCCTTCAGCACTAGGTATGCTGCCCTATTGGCTCCATCCTTGGCACATGTGCCTCTGGTGACCTCTGTCCATCCTGTCCAGTGGGGCTTAGCAGGTAGAGCCTTGACCTTGATCTCCACCATGACCAAGGAATCCTGCCCGTAAATCTCCTTCTGCCAGGAGTATCTGGGCTCCTGTCCTTCCTCGTAGCCAACGGCCTGCAAAATCCTCCAAAGGATAGTCGGCAGCCCAAAGTAGGTCAGGAACGTCCTCCGGGTCAGCTTGGTGGCCAAGCGATGATGCGGAACTCCTCTGCCTCCGGTGGCCTTGCGAGCAGTCAACTTGGTTCCGGGCCATCTGTAGAAACAAAGGGTTTCGAACTCTCGTGAGACGGATATTAAGTTGGCAAATTTTATAGAAAAGAGACAACTTTTAATTAAGGGGAGGTAATGTAAATGCAAGAATTTAAACATGATGCATGATCGTACTTACGTTCTCACTCACTATTAATGACTCGTAAGTCCTAACGTTCTAGTCGGTGGCAAGAACGATCTCTCATGCGTTATCTACACGTTCTACTCGTTCGCATAGTTAGTGTACCTGCAGAAGATTCATTTCAGCCCAACAAAATTCTCAATGATAAAACAACTGAGTATTGGCCAATATGCGCAAAATACATAGAAGCCAACACTAAACACCATGCACCAATAGAAATCACCCTTAAAATCATTGATACCCTCATATGTGTCTGCGTGGAGCTCGCACATACTTGGTATAAGAACTCTCACCTAGACCGACGGTTGGACGGTCATGCTCTCATATCTCACAAAATCATTTTATGCATGTTTTCGCAATCGACGCATTCTCTTTTCCCGAGAATGGACCAGCAAATAAAGATCCAGCATGAAGCAAAACCCTGAACCCTGTTAGCAGTTAAGCCACCTGAATCCTAGTATAGGGCTTAAGGACGAGACTGGGCACACTTAGTAATTAAAAATAGTTTTGAAAATAGTTTTGAAATACCCATTTTAGTTCGAAAATAGCTCTTTACGAAGGTAATCACTTGAACCATGCTCTGATACCAGCTGTGGCGGAACCGTCCTAATTATAAGAGCTCAAGTATTATCTTAGTCAAATCTGTCTGACTTCGATCCCACACTTGAACCCATATAACCCCGGTAGTCCGGAAATCTCGAAGGATTTCTTACACCAGAACATACAGGATCGCATCGTTCAAGGTTACATTCGTAAAGATACATTACAGCGAAACGAAGTCGAATTTAAAACATCAGAGTGCGGAATTTAAAACGGAGTTATTACAATATTGAGTTTAAAAAGTGCGGAAGCTTGAATAAGTTTAAAACACGACCACAACACACGTGGTCCAAATAAAACATTGTTTGATAAACCAACTCAACACAAGTCATTCCTCCTTTTTAAGATAGTGTGCCACCAGTAGTCTCAGTCCTGCAAAAGAAGGAGGAAAGCTTCTTGACGACCCTGCCCTGGGCCTACTCCTCATCACCTTCCACTGGGTAGAGGCAGTGCTTACAATAGCCAAAGTAGACCTGGCCATCTGCAACAAACGGGATAAACCCTGAGTACGGGGATGTACTCAGCTAGACTTACCCGTCTAACTGAAAATAAAAGACTCCAAGGGTATGCAAGGCTTTTGAGGTGGAGCTGGGATCTTTTAGTTGCGAAAGGCTCAAATTCAGATAAGGGATAATTAATGATTATGATGAGCTGTTACTTTTAAACCTACTCCTTAGTTCTAGGTTATTACCTGTACTAGAGCACTCACTTGAATCTAACAAACAATAGTATAACCATATCCAGTTGACTTATCCACATTTTAGTTGAACCTTTAAACATCACATGGAGTTGTATCGTGGTGAAGCTCGCCATAGTTTCCCACTAACCGGGGGAGACGGCGACTCGAATCGAATTCCAAATCAGCTGATGAAAGACCTTTAATACCAGCCCACACTTTCCCCGTCGGGTCCATGCATTGGGCAACCGCTCGACGCTTGTTCGTGGTGGTAATCGTCGCGGCTCAAGCACGGACCGCCCAATCAGAGTCTGGCGATGGCCTCACGCGGCAGATCGCAACTTCCGTACTAGAGGGCACGACACGGGTTGAGACCGGCCCGAACAGCTTCTAACCGGCTTTGGGGTCGATGATTACGGCACCGACATATCCCTAAGTAAAAGGGCGCGTTCAAAAATGAACGAGGGCCAACATCGATACAAACCTATACGATCCAACGGATGAACTGCCCCAAGTTTCCAACTTGTGCCCTGCCATCCCGTTGACCGTTTTTCATTACTACTCAGGTTCTTTTCCACGATAGCAAATATAGCCAACCGTGATCCGGTAAATACCCATCGGGGTATTACGGAAACATCCTTAACTACTACTTTTATTAAGCAGGCTAAGCAATTCTACATTATTAAGCAGTAGCAGGATAACAAGACAGGTAATAATCAATAATCAAGGAATGGTAATGCAACAAATAGGATTCAGTCAACTCCTATACCTAATGCATCACAATATAAAAGGACTCAAGTAAATTAATTATAAAAACTGGGAGACTTAGAATGCTCCGGGGCTTGCCTTGAGTGAAGACTGAGGCCTCGTGGGAGGGGCACTCAGGCAGGTTAGTGTCGTGGACGGGGTCTGCTTCCTCCGACTGCTGGAGCTCCTGGATCTCCGGCTCGGCGTTTAGCTCCTGCTCTTGGTGAAGCTCCGGCGGGGTCGATCCTATTGCATGCGATGAATTTATAATTCAATAAATGCGGAAATAACCCTTGCAAACCAACAAAGCCAACTTGTTGAACCACTTTTAACATTGGGGCAACACTATTCAATTCATAAGACAAAATCCGATAATCACCCTTTTCCACTTTTAACTAGATCAAAAGAAATTCCGATTGAACTGCAAGGCATTTTTTCTAGACTCAGAAAAATCCACAAAAATTCCAGAAAGTCAACAACACCTACTGGACCCTACTAAACAAGTTTCAGGCCAAAATAACTTGCAGAACTGCAGATACAAAAATGACAAGCAAACTGCTCATAAAGGTACTTTGAACTACAACCCTACTGTAAAAGAGTGCATAGCTCTATTTCCTATTTTTCCCAGATTCTACTTCACATTTCATATTTATCCAGAAAGTTCCATGACCAGAATCATCATATATTTTCTTACATGAATTTCTAAAGATCTATACAGAAAAGCACAGTTGTAAAGCAACTACAAGTTTTTCCATAAAACAGATCAAGTTTATATTTTTCTCAGACTCTTCATGACACACCAAGACTGTGCAAATTTTCCCATATTTTATTTCAACATATAAAACACCTTAACACTTATTCTAAGAAATCAGCAAAAAGAGACTTTTAACTATAACAGTAACTTTTTCTACATAAACAGTGCATCATATATTTTTCACAGGTGCCAAACAGTATAATAAACTTACACAAAATTTTCCAGGAATTATCTCAACCAGAAAACACTTATAATTATTTATCTAAACAAAAGCATATAAACTGAAATAAATGAAAACAGTAAAATAAACTGCTATCAAAAATACATTCATATTTTCCCATGATAGATCTATTCATAAGAAAGCTAATAAAACTGGAAGCACTTCATTTGGATTTATAAAACAGGCTATACAAAAATAACAAGCATCTCTGGAAATTAAACCGAAAAAGAAAAACATTTAACTTCTCCCGGCTGGCTTGCGAGAACTCGGTCTATGGACCGGTAAGGGACTGACGCGCGGGACCCGTGGGTCAGCAGAACCCATTCGGGCTCGGGCGCACGGCGGAAAGCGGAATGGCCGAGACCTGGCTCGACGAAACCGCGGCCGAGGGCTCGGCTCGGGCGAATCGGAAGAACGCACGCTCGTCCGAGGCCTGGCTCGCGGGCTCGGGCGAATCGGAAAACAGGCGCGCCCGTCCGAGACCTGGCTCGGGGGCTCGGACGAGACGGAACACAGGCGCGACCGTCCGAGGCCTGGCTCGGGGGCTCGGACGAGACGGAACACCGTCGCGCCTGTCCGAGGCCTGACTCGGGGGCTCGGACGAGACGGAACACAGGCGCGACCGTCCGAGGCCTGGCTCGGGGGCTCGGACGAGACGGAACACCGTCGCGCCCGTCCGAGGCCTGACTCGGGGGCTCGGACGAGACGGAAACACAGGCGCGACCGTCCGAGGCCTGGCTCGGGGGCTCGGACGAGACGGAACACCGTCGCGCCGTCCGAGGCCTGACTCGGGGGCTCGGACGAGACGGAAACAGGGGAGGGATTGGTCCGGCGATTTCTCGCCGTCGGTGAGGTCGCCGGCGGGGAGGCTGGGCCCTGCGGACTCGTCTCGCGAGGCGCATCCGGCGGTGCTGGAGGATTGGCCAGCGCACGGCCGTAGCGTGCCGGCGGCGAGCGGCAGCGCACGGCGGCGGCGGCATCGCGCGGCTACGCCGTTTCCGGCGGTCGCCGGCTAAATTGGCAGGCGTGTGAGACTCAGTGACCTAGAGGAGAGTCCTAGGGGTGATGTTTGGCCGGAGGTGCGCTGGTGCGTGCTGGTCACGTGTGAGGTCCGCGATGGCGGCAATGGCGCTCGGCCGTGGTGAACAGAGGGATAGGGAACGGTAGCGTTAGGGCTAGTTGGTGTTCTCACCTTGCCTTGGCTTGGCGAAGCTGGAGGAGGAAGAAGGGAGGCGGTGGAGCTCGGGTCGGGGACGAACGGCTCCGGGCTCCCAGCGGCGCTGAAAGCTTCCGCGGCGGGGCTCTTCGGACTTCGGCGTCGGTGGAGCTCGGCGGATGGCGCGGGGGTGCGCACCGTGTGTCCGAGACGAAGGCGGGGCAGTGGCCGGGGTTAATCGGCCGGTGATGGAGGTGGTGACTGGAATTTGGAAAGGGGGCCTTGCGGCGGTGGTTGCAGCGAGCGGAGAGTGCTCAGTTTACTTCGTGCGCGGGTGAGAGTGGGGAGTGAGAGCGAGAGTGAGTGTGCGAGTGAGTGAGGGAGAGGGAGAGGCGCTCGGGCTTTTGCCCGGCGGAGCGGAGGGCGGCCGGTCGTGGCGGGGGCCACGGCGGCTCGGTCAGCGAGGCGGCGGCAGGCGGCTCTGCAGACGAGGATGCGCGGGAGTGGCCGGCGAAGATCGCTGGCGTGCTCCGGTGGGAGAAGATCGGAGAGAGAGTGGTCGGCGTGGATTTGGCGCAGAGAAGGGGCGCCACGCGGCAAGCCGGCCGGCGTACGGCGCGGCCGTGTCAGGTGGCCGGCGCGCGGTGCGCGGGCGGGCGCGCGCGCGGGCGAGGCGGCGAGCGCTGGGCCGATGCGGGGAAACGGGCCGAAAGGTTGGATGGGCCGAAAGGTTGGCGCCGGGAAGAAAAACATTTTCCTTTTTCTTTTTCTCAAACCTTTTTCAAACTTTGACCATTCAAAACAGTTTCAAAAACTCCAAACTAGGCTTTGACCCAAATATAAAAGTTGCTCAAAATATTTTTCTCTACAACTTTCATATAGAACACTTTTTCTGAAAACCATTTATAAATCCTCCTCAAGAATAAAGCCAAAATCAAAGCATCAAGTCAAATAGAAATCCAATTTCAAATAAACAACAAAAGATCAAAGGCATACTTTTACACATGAAATGATGTAATGCATTGCTTATGCTTTCTTAGTGGCTAAATGCAGTGCCTAATGCAGTGCTTGACACCAGGGTGTCACAGCCACCGGGCTACATCAGCGCCCATTGTCCGCAGGATCATCTCACAAATCGGTTACAGCATTTCATAATTTTACAAATAACATCGGAATAAAGAGCGGAAGACTTAAATAACCATAGTTTTACAAACCGGAGTTCCAAATAGAATTTAAGGTACGGTTATTACAGACCATGTTCTGACAATTCAAAATAGACAACGTAGCAGAGTTCAACAACATAAAGATACTTCACCCAGCCCGAGGGTGCACATCTATTCTTCGGCCTCATCGGCCTCCTCCTGAACGAAGGTCACACAGCAGGGGTCTAGACACATCGGGGGCTCAGGCATACCTGCAGCATGGGTAACAAACCCTGAGTACTGGGGTACTCAACAAGACTTAACCGTCTAAAGAAAAAGGAGAAGACTCAGGAATGAGAGGCTTAGGGTAGTCAAGGTAAGGCTTTAGCAAGATCAAGTATTTTGCAGAAAAGCATTTTTGAGTTTTTCTGCCAACAGCAAGCACCTTGGGCCTCTAACCCAAGAGTACTTGTGCACCTCGGGCCTCTAACCCAAGAGTACAGGTCCTGTTTGCAGAAAAAGCACTTTGTAAAACTTGTTTTATTTTTTTGAAAGGTTCAAGTATTCCTCAGTTCTTCATCATTCATGGTTCATTTTACATTCCAAAACATTCCTAGTTGAGAACCACTCTCCGTTGGCAGTCAGTGGACCAAGTCTCCATAACCGAGGAGCAACGTTAATCCGGATAAATAATACTCAGCTGAGGATCCCTATCCACACTGCATATGTAGCACCCAAGCTTGCATATGCCAACTCGTCTACCACGATTCCTCCAAGATTAGACCGGTCCTACGCCACCCGGAAGTACAGTACACCACTCCAATCCGGGCCTCTAACCCACGTGGGTACATGCTACTTCCGCCATCTCTCCACTCCCAGTGCGCGGTTGTCGGCCTCAATCAAGGATTTCTCGGAGCCAGAGCTTTCCGTAGTATGTGAATAGTTACAAGTCTTGACCAGCAGGCCATCATACGGATGGTCCCTATTTTCCAGCCAGAAACTACACCTTGGTCATATCTCACCCAAGAGTAATAGTCCTGTCAGTTTTTCAAACCTGTCCCGGTCGGTGTCAACTGTTGAGTCTGGGACTACAACATGACAACACCGTACACGCGGACAACCTCTTCTCGCCATTAACTAAGTACGGATCAGATACTTAGCCAACAGTCGAGAAGTAAAGCCAAATTCCCATAAAGTTCCTTAAGGTGATCACACTTTTGAAATTGGCATTTTTATTGCAAAGTCTAATAAGCATTGCTAAGCATTTTTCAAATACTTTTGAAAAGCGGGTATCGGGTAAATCAGTAGTCAAGGTGGATAATGCACCAATTAGGATAGCACTCAACTCCTATAAACCTAATGCAGTAATTTACTCAAAAGCATTAAGGAAACATTTTATAAATCCAAGGAAAAGGGTTGGATGCACCGGGGCTTGCCTTGAAGAGCGAAGGCGGCAGACTCGGGAAAAGAGGTGCAGAGGTCGGAGTTCGGGATCGCCTCGGGAGTTGGTTCGTTGGCGGCGGTCTCGACCTTGACTCCTCCTTCGGTAACTATACGAATGCAATGATGCATGCACATGAGTATGCTATCATGAACAAAATGCATAGGACACAACTAGGGTAAAGCTAAGTGGGATCATGGACATAAACTTACTTATCATTTTTAAGCAATATTAGTCAACCCTACTAGGCAACTTTATTAAACCTAAACAAAAGTCATGCATGGCATCTCAAACATCATAGACCAGATGGGTGGGGGTCTATGAACATCAAACAATCCAAAAAGGTCACATCACACGACATTCAACACTAACCCTAATCATTTTCCTATTTTTCTTAATTATTTAAAAAGGTCATTTTATGAAGGTGCTCCAAAAATTACCAAATTAATCTCATAAGTTCATTATGGTACAAGTATATGGCAAAACAAATTTCATAATTTTTGGAGGTCATTAAGGTGCTCAATTAAATCTAGAGATTAATTAACAAAAGTCACTATTTAGGAATTAAAATAAATGCCCAAAAATCAACTTGTTCCAAAAGACTTCAAAATTTCACCAGAGACTTGTCATGGCATAAGAAGCTCACAAAAACTTATCTCATAATTTTTGGAGTTATAAATTATTTTCTAAAAATCCAAAACCATCCATTTATTAATTAAATGGGAGATTTTTCATTTTCAAATTTCTGCAGAAAGGTCAAGTTTTATATTTTTATAAAATTCTTCAAGGTACAAAGAGTCTATCCTCAAAATTTCAGAATTTTTGAAGCAACACAGAAAATCACACAAAAATATGAAATATCAGCACTATTCAAAAAAAAACTGAAAAAGGAAAAACATCACTGTTCTTCTTCCTCGGGCAGCGGCCGGTCACCCGCCGGCGGCGAGACCGTGTTCCGGCCAAGGCGAAGACTCGCGGACGAAACCGAGGTCACGGGAAGGTTCAGGAGCTCACCGGCGATCGTTGACGCGCGGCGGCGAGGCGAGGGGACGGCCGGAGCTAGGAGTTCGACGGAGCGGGGGTCGTCGGCGGATCGAACGGCGTCGCGACGGCGTTCCGGCGATCCTGAGCACCGCAAGGGGTCACTGGGGCATGGTTAGATGCGCAAGGACACAAGGAAGATGAAACGGGGGTCGGATGAGGATGATCAAGGCCGGGGAGGGAGTATTTCTCCAACCCGTGCTCACCGGAGTTTTGCCGGAGATGGGAGAGACGGGTTACGCCGGGCAACTGGAGGCGTCGTAGGTGAAATTGAGGAGGGGAAAAGCTTCGCAAGGGTGCGGCGGAGCTTCTGAGCTAGGTTGTGGAGCGGCGGAGGGTATGGACTGAGCTGGCCACGATGGCGGAGGCGGTGAGGGCTTCGGCTCACCGGCGGGGAGGTTTTATAGGCGCGCTCGGGGGCGGAGAGGTGTCACGGGCAGGCGGGTAAGCTTCACGGAGGCGTGCGCAATCGATTGCATTTTGGCAGCAGGGTTGACGCGCGCTCGGGGCCTGGGCGTGAGCTCGCCGGCGTTGAACACGCGGCGGCGATGTCGGGGAGCAGTGGGGGACGGGTGCGGGGGTCAGCGGTTGCGCGTGCGGGTGCGGCGTGCTGTCGCGGTTGCAGGCGGCTGGTCGGGAGCAGGCGGGCAACAGCCAGGCGCGTGGTACACGCGGCGACGGCGAGGCGGCCATGGCCGGACCCCCCCTTCCCCCTACCGGAGAAGATGAACAGGGCTATGGCCCTAGGGTTTGACTTTGGCTGATTTCGTATTTCGCAAAATTCTTCCAAAAATTGAACTGTGCAACAAAAACTCAAAACATCAAAGTTGTTCAGAACAATGAGATCTACAACTTTGTCAATATGAACATTTTCAAATTCCAAATAGTTTTTGAACTATATTTGAAAACAGCAAAGGGAACACTTTTTGGAATTTGAATCAATTCAAAATTACTTTTGATTTTATATAGAAACTTGAAAATCTGTAAATATGAAAGTTGTTCCTCTTATCAAAATCTACAACTTTGATATTTTACATTTCTTCTGAAACTCATTAGTTTTCAAACTAATTTTGAAAACCAAAAAGGGGACAAAAGTTGGAGTTTGAATGAATTTGAAATAACTCAAAACTTTGTTCTGCAACTTGAAAATTTGTAAATACCAAAGTTGTTTATCTTGAGCAGATCTACAACTTTGCTTTTTGGACCAACCCCAAATTTTGAATAATTTTTGAATTACAAAAAGAGGGATAAAATCGAGGGTTTTGGAAATCAGGGTTTTGCAAAGGAATTTGAAATCTGATTTTAGTTTTTGAACTTTGGTCAACACAACAAAACTTCAAGACACCAAAGGAACAAGAAATACACCAAGCATAGCCACAGAGGTGAAATTACAGTTTTGCCCCTATAGGAAGGTTAGGGCTTTTAGGGTTTTTGCAATAGAGGTACTTCACATAAAATGATACACTTAGCAAATGCATACACATGAAATCATGATCAAGATGCTTAATGATGATAATGATGATATGTCAAGTTAATTACAGATTAAACACCAGGGGTGTTACATGGAGAGGCTGGCATGGCGGCGAAGCTATCCACGAGGAAGGCGTGGTGGTCGACATGACGGCACGTGGCGGCATCAGGGAGGTCGCGTCGAGGCGAAGCTACTAGATGTGCGGGCGTGGCCATCGGATGAAGATTGACCGGACTGGACGGTTTTACCCCTGGGGGGTATTTGGGTCGAGTGCTTAATGTAAGGGTGTTTTGGTCTTCGGACGTGTGCCTATATATATGAAGGGGGCTGCTAGGGTAGCCGCATCCTTGGGGGAATCCTTGGAGGTGTCACTCTCATTTTGTTTAGGTGAGAGGAGGCTAGGGTGAGAGGAGAGACCGGCTCTTGTTCTTGAGCTTTTCGCCATCCGCGTTTTGTATTGCGAGGAGTGGCTTGTAACCCGACACCGAGTGATAATACAAATCATCATCTTCCCAAATCCAAGGATCAAATTCGTCCTCCTCTTGTTGGCTGCGATTTTGGATCGAATTCGCGTTTTTGTTCTTCGCATTTCGGTTTTTCCCCTCCCGGAGATTTGTCTCGTTCTCCCTCTCCGAGCGACGATTTGCGAATCCGTTTGAATCAATTTATTCTATGTCGTGAGCTCCTTCTTTCCACCGAAGGATTTCCTCTCTAACCTCACGAGCACATAGAACGGGTCAAAATCGTGTTCGTTCTTCGTTCTTTCCCCTTTTCTAGTGTTCTTCCGATTTCTCATTGTTTAGTTGGTTTGGAGCGATGATATCCTAGGATTAGCTTCCCAACACGTAGAAGAACACTTCGGAGAAGTTTGGTTGCAGCCCCGTTCAATTTGGTGAAGATCCAATCGATTTTGGTTTTGTCCCGAGCTGTTTTTGGGCTTTCTGGACAGTGGCGGACTGTCCGGGACTTATCCCTGGACTGTCCGGGGGTCGTGGCTGTTCACGGGCAGCGAGGTCGCTGTTTTCATTTTTGAACGGCGGACTGTCCGGGACTCATTCCCGGACTGTCCGGGGTTCAATAGCGGACAGTCCGTGGTGCACTAGCGGACAGTCCGCGACTGCGTAGTTTTGCTGATTTCGTCTGTATCTTTTGCATACGAGCTCCGATTTGTGATCCGTTTGTTGCGTTGGTTTCCTAACTTCTTAAGGATCATTCCAAAGTACTTTTTCCACCATTGGTCAAAGTATTTTTGGTCGGACACTTCCTTCTTCTCCATAGGAGTTAAGTGTTCCGCTTTCGAAATTTCGTTTGTTCTAGCGCCCGTATCTTTTGCGTTCGAGCTCCGATTTGAGATCCGTCTGTTGCGTTAGTTTCCTAACTTCATAAGGATCTTTCCAAGGTGCTTTTGCCACTAGTTGGCCTAAGTAGTTTTGGTCGAACACTTTCCTCTTCTCCATAGGAGTGGGGTGTTCCGTTATCGGAAGTTCGATTGTTCTAAGAGCTTGCTTGTGCAGTTTTGCCCCGTTGCTTTGGTGCTTCGTTTTGGGGGTTCTTCGGTAGTTCCGCTGTACCTCTAGGACATCTCCTAGGGTATCCACCTATTCATAGGTCGTGAACTCACCGGTTGTTTGAGTCTTCGCTTTTGGGTGATTTTTTGGGACAAGGGCCATCATTTCTCGAGAAGAAATTTGAGGCTCCCATTCACCCCCCCCCTCTGGTCGCCAATTCGGTCCTTAAATTGGTATCGGAGCCAGTTAAGAATCTCTCTACCTTAATCGGTTCTGGATCCGTGAAGGCGACCTTTTTGAGAGCGGTTGCGTTTCCGACTTTGCTTGTCGAGGTGTTGAGCTTGTGTTTTGGCTAACACTAACGGTGCTTTTGGAGATGGCACCAAGCTCTTCTTCCAGTGTATCTTTGTTCTTAGGTTTGAGTCTTAGACATGCGACCGAGGATGACATTTTGGCAAGAAGGAGGAGTGCGGTTCTAGAGACGGAACGTGAGGTGGAGGCTTTGCTGGACTTTCTAGGAGATGATGAGCATTCGACGGAGGATCTTGTACGTGAACTTGGCAAGGCCAAGAAAGGTACACTTGTTGCTAGTCTTGGGGCGCTGTCCCAACGATTTGAAGCTTGTTGTGATGATAATGTTAGATATGATGAGCTTTGTGATACCTTGCGTAGAAAGATCAAGAAATTGAATTGCTCCATCTCTAGGCTAAAAAATGGTCTTTTTCATTGGAAGTCTAGTGCATCTTTACCTTGCACCTCTTGTAGTGACATGGTTAGGAAGAATGATGAGCTATGCTTTTCTCTTGCTAGCTTAAAATCTGAAAATGACATGTTGACATCCAATGCTTCCAAACCATGTCTAGTTTGCATTGACTTGGGTAAGGACCTTGATTGTGCTAAAACTGAATTAGCCTTGCTTAAGTCAAATGCTCTGTTACCATGTGTTTCTTGTGAGTTTTTGCATGCTGAAATTGATAAATTAAAATTGACTCACACCACATGTGTAGATGAACTTGAGCATGCTAGGGCTGAAATTGTAGAGATAAATTCTAGGCCTTGTAGCTTATGCTCTTTGAATAAAGATGCTTTCCATACTTCTTGTGCTAATCATGATTCTTTGCTTGATGTGAATGGTGATGTTTCTTCCACCGATTTCATTTGCACATCATGCATTGATTTGGAAAAAGAAGTTTTGGCTTTGAAGGTTTTGCGCAATAATATGAGCGCCAAGTTGGTTGAGCACAATGATATGAGTGCCAACCTTGAAAAGGAGATTGAACTCTTGCGTACCACATATGCCGAGTGCATTAGAGAGGAGATGGAAAATCTAAAAAATGCTCCTTGTGGTACTTGTGATCGCCTCATATTTGAGAATGAGGTTTTAGCTAAAAGATGCAAGAGTCTTTGTGCTAAGTCTTTTGATTCACGCAATTCTTGCAACTCCGAAGTTGGTGTTTCCAAGTTTGCATCTTTGTAACCGGAGTTGAGTTCTTGTGCTGCGCATGAGTCTTTTGACGATAGCATTAGTACCAAGGTTTTGGATAGCTCTTTCATAGCTACTCCCAACCTTGTTGTCTCTTCGAGTGATGTCCAAGGGACTTCTCTTGACAGGGGTGCTTCTCATATTTTTGGGACTCGTGCTCCCAATCCGGTTTTCCATTGCACCTTTTGCAAGAAGGATGGACACTCATTCGATTTTTGTTTTCGCCGTGTCAAGCACGAGAGGCGTATTCGAGCTAAGGCTTTTAGGAAGCCGTGTAGCCTTTCCCATGGCACGCGTGCTCCTAGTGTTGGCACCAAGTTGGTTGTTGATGCTTCTTGTTCTATGTCCCAAGGGACTTCTCACTTGTCGGAGAATGGTGTGCCTTCCAATAGGCCTTTGAACCATTGCTCTTTTTGTGAGAAAGATGGGCATCAAGAAAGCTTTTGCTATCGGCGTGCCAAACGCTTGCGCCGAGCTTGCTCTTCTAGGAAGATGGTGGTTCATAGCCCTTCCCATGGCATGAACGCTTGTGCTCCTAGTAAGAATCCCCTTTTTGTTGATGGGTTTTATGACTCCTCTAGTGGGTTAGGTCATGATCGTGGACATGCCTCTAGTGCTTCTTCTCTTGGTCCACGTCATGCTTCTCATGATGCTTTTATTGGTTCTTCTACAAAAACCTTGGAAGATGTTTGCCTCTTTTCCCGTGGTACGACTCATTCTTCTCCTCGAGTTGTCCTTTTGAAGAATGCTTCCAAGGGTGTTTCACAATTGCATTTGAACCAACATTTGCATCATGCTAACTCACAAGATAAGTTGAGTTTTGTGACCAAGTCTTGGGTTCCCAAGTACATGCTTGCTAACCCTTCGGGATCCAAGACTCTGGATATTTTGTCCTCTTGTGTGTAGATATGAGGACGCGGTGTGGAGAACATGCACCGAATGGAACTTGGTCTTTTAGATGTGATCAAGTTTTTGATGGTTCTCTGCATCCCGCTTAGTTTGCCTCCAAAGAGGTTTTAGCAGCTTGGTGAGCCTTCTTATACACTCATATCTTGTACATCCATGTGCTATGTCTTGTGATATGAGATGGTCTTTTATGTGATCACTTGTATAGTTCTTGCATGTACATTTTCTTTTGTATCATGTTTTGTTTTAGTCTAGCATGTGCTATCTTGTATATCATGTCATGCTAGCCTTATGTATAGCTTGGTGATTTAGTCACTTTTCATGCTAGTTTGTGATCCTCATGAACATTGCGCCATGTTTTACCATACTTCTCCATGAGCTTGATTTGTAGTGGTATGATGTTCATTAGGTATCACTTTTCAGGTGCTAGTTTTGTGTAGCTACATGTACCCTGTTGATATGTTTAGGTTGAGCACTAGCCTTTCCACGATTTTATCATGTTACATGCTTTTGGATCTATTGCTATCATTATCTTGCATTGTAGCATGTGTTGAGGTTTAGGCTGTGTTTGGGTTGATCATGTCTCTAGGTTGCATTTTGCTCCACAGTGCTTTATCCTGTTGCATGGTAGTCTTGACTAGTTTGAGTTCAGATCTCCTTGCGGTATTATTCATAGGTAGACCTCTTTTTGTTGAGAGTTCACCTTATGCTTCTTATGTGACTAACCGTTTTCGTGGAGACCTTGAGGTCACACTGGACGAGACAATGCCTTGTGTCTTCTTCTGCTTTTGAGTGTGCAGGAGAACAAGAGCCTGGAGAGAGCATTTCGGCTCACGGACCCGATCCCACTTCTTCCACGACTTGGGGTTCCGTTCGAGTAGTTCTCCAGCAAGCACTAGCAGCACCTGTGCGAGCGACAGCATCAGGCGAGGGGGAGTCGACTTCGGTGAGGCAGGCGCCCCGGAGTTCAGCAGATTCAGGCGTCCCCTCGGGTATCACACCAGCAGGCGGTCATGCGCTTCATGAGGTACCCCTGACACCCTTCTGAGTTTGGGCTTGGCACTCTTCCTCTTTGACCCCTCTGATGTGTGGTCTTTTTGATGTGGATTTTGCTGGCTGTCGCTTGAGCGTTTCTTGGCTCTTTTCTTGTGAGTTTGGTGTGTGTTTCCCTTTTAGTTGGGGAAGCATTTTCCTTGTTGTATCTTAGTTTGACTTCTCCGATACCCTTTTGTTTTGGGTCCCTCAATAGTCTAGCTTTTGCTTCGTTTCTTATCGGCTACCTTTTGCATGCATTTCATCATGTATATCCTGCATTTTAGAGCTTCATGAATATAGTAATGAGAATGAGATTATGCTCTTTTTGGTATGCCCTGTTTATTCATGATGATGCTTGTAGCTTAGGCTCTTTTTGATCACTTGATACATGTTATGAGCTAAGCTATTTTTGCAAATGGTGAACTTGACTAATCAGCTATGAAATATTTAATTTGTTCACCATTGAGATTGGCAACTAGCATGGGTAGGATGTGTTGAGATCACTTGTGCTATCTTTTGTATGCTAGGTTGCTATGTCTCTTGCACTGAGTCATTCACTTGCTTGGATTGTTCATATTTACATTGTGCTTAAAATTTGATCCAAGTATTAGTGAAATGAAAAGATCGAGATGGGATTGCATGTGTCAGCACATCACGGTATCGAGACTGTTTCTCATTGCACATTTGAGTTAAACTTGAGCCGTGTAGTGTAAGACCGAAACCAGTGCTTTAAGCTTCTGATTGCTTTTCTTGCATAGGCTTAGCCCGGTTGAAAAGTTAGGCAATGACCATGCTTTCAACCTCTCGCAATCACATGCTTTAATATGAACTTGTGTTAATACCGCTGCAATCTCTGATAAAATTTAAAAATAACACAAGTCTATGCTTCATTCTATGGCATGATGATTGAACTTTGCTAGGGGTAGTTCACCTTTTATCCTTGAGTTAGCACTTGGTTGATTTCCTGTCTATTCATGCTAAGTGCTATTTTAGTGGTGAACTCCTTTTCAAATGGCTTAGAACTGCTCATATGCTTAATTGTTCATATTTCGTATTCATTTGATCAGTTTGAGCCTTTGCTAGCATTTGTATTGATTGCTACACTTTCAGGGCAGCACCCTTTTGAGCATCTTTTCATCCTGATTGCTATACACTTGAAGCTGTTGCATTGTGCATATCATGCATTTTTAGCTTAGTGTACATACCCCTAGCTCTGATACTCTTTGTGGTCACTTTCAATGCTTTTCATTGCCCCCATATGCTTTTGATTGATGACTTGTCTTGTGTTTGTGTCAACTTTGTGAAAAATGTCAAAACCCCTCAGCATGTTCCCTTTTGTCAAGGGGGAGAAGCTGTTTGCAAGGGGGAGTTTTAGTGTTGGCACAAAGGGGAGAGTCATGCATTTTGGGGAGAGCTTTGAGCAAGGGGGAGTTTAGCTCTTTTATGTTCTTCTTCACTCGGTATAGCTCTTTTATGTGTTTCAATTGGTATCCATCTTTTGGTATGGAATGCAATTGGTGTCATGAGCTTTGTTGCATAGCTTTTGTATATAGGCTTGCTTTCAGGGGGAGTCGCTTTTGTCTTGCTGCTTCTCCGCATGCTCCGAGTGTTTGTGCTCCATTTAGTGTTGAGCTTCTCTTGTGGTTTTTCTCAGTCGGTATCGAGCCTGCTAGTCATGTTGAGCCGTTTTAGCCTCTCTCTTGAGGGACTAACAGTTTTTTGCTTGGTATTTTCGATTGGTATGGACCCTTCAGCTAGTTGTGTCGAGCCTATGTGCCTCTGTCTTGAGGAACTAGCTGTTTTCACCAATTCTTGGCTGTTTGTGATCAGTTTTGCATTCTTATGCGTTGATTCAGCCTCAATTGGTATCGAGCCTTGAGCTAGTGGTGTTGAGCCTTTTCTGCCTCTTCTTGAGGACTAGCTCATTTTTGACTTGGTTGCGTCGAGCCGTTGCCCATGTCTTTGCAAACCAAGTTGTTCGCTCTGTGTGATCGAGTTTTGCTCTTTGATGAGTTGTTGCTCCGATCCCTTGCTTGGTTGCGTTGAGCCGTTGCCCATGTCTTTGGGGACCAAGTTATGTTCATTCCAAATTGCCCCCTCTTTAGCATTTCTTTGGCTTTTGGGCATTTGAATGGATAATCTTCTCATGACAAGTGACTTTGTTCTTTGCCCCTCTGTGGCATTTGATCACTTGAATGAGATTTTTGGTTTTGGTATCTCAAACCATCTCTTGTGCCTAGTTTTTGTCAATTCAATCATCAAGGGGGAGAAAGAGAAAGAGAAAGAGAAATTTCGACCCAAGTGGATAAGTACCTTGGTTTCTTTTGTGATGATTGTTTGACAATTTTATTTGAGATTGGTTTTCGAGTACCTTTTGGGATTTCATGAAACTCTTGTTTCTCTTGACTCTTCGGTTGTGTGGAGGCTTTGCCCGCTTTTCCCGTTTCTTTGGGACCGAGAGCTTTTATTTGGAGTTTTCATGATCCTTCCTCATCTCAAGTGGCCTTGTGTTTGCTTTTACTTGGCTTTTGGGCACTTGAGTGAGGCTTGCCTTCAAACCCTTCCTTTTTGGTTTTATTTTTAGTCAATGCATTCATCAAGGGGGAGATTGAGAACATATATGATGAATGATTGACTTTGATGAGGAAGGTTTGAGGCTTTTCCCGGTTGAGTCTATATATCGCTATGCGCTTATTGTTTATGACTAACCGGTGGCGTGAGTTGTGTTGTGTTTATGTGTTAGCGTGTGTGTGCAACATGTGTCTCTTGGCTGTGTTGATGTGCAGGTGTGGAGCTCGGATACAGTGGTCAATGGCGAGGTGAAGGTCAAGTAGAGACGTGTCGTGCTGACGGACCGGGAGCGGTGAAGGATGGGCGTGCCGTGCGGCGGACGTGCCATGCCGATGTACCCAGAGCGGTGAAGGGCGGACGTGAGGCTTGGACTGACGGACCAGAGGGCCAGAGGACCAGCTGTGGTAGCTGGCACGTGGCATCGGCGAGCGAGAGCACATGGGGATGTGCGGTGCATCGGCCGAGTCGGGACGAAGACGATGGCGTCGTGGCACTTGGCGGGAGGTCGGACACGGGCTTGCGTGCGGCGCAAGTGCCGTCGGCCAAGTCAAGAAGGAAGGCGAAGGCGTTGTGCCCGGCGTGGAGGCTGGACATGCATCGGCATCGGTGCCGGTGGTCGGGGTGTGCGAACCACAACCCGTCTACGGTGCGGGTTTGGTAGCTGAGCCTCAAAAAGCTACCATCGACGGTTTCCAGGTTTGGGCCTCAAAACCTGGGGTGGCAGGTTTCCGAGTTTGGGCCTCAAAACTCGGCGAGGACGGTTTCCAGGTTTGGGCCTCAAAACCTTGGCGCACGGGTTTCTGAGTTTGGGCCTCAAAACTCGGGGTGGACGGTTTCCAGGTTTGGGCCTCAAAACCTGGGCTGGCGGGTTTACCGGTTTGGGCCTCAAAACCGGGGATGGTCCAAAAGGACGGTCGACGCGTGGCGGCGTGGAGAGGCTGGCGCGGCGGTGAAGCTATCCACGAGGAAGGCGTGGTGGTCGACATGACGGCACGAGGCGGCATCAGGGAGGTCGCGTAGAGGCGAAGCTACCGGATGTGCGGGCGTGGCCGTCGGATGAAGATTGACCGGACTGGACGGTTTTACCCCTGGGGGGTATTTGGGTCGAGTGCTTAATGTAAGGGCGTTTTGGTCTTCGGACGTGCGCCTATATATATGAAGGGGGCTGCTAGGGCAGCCGCATCCTTGGGGGAATCCTTGGAGGTGTCACTCTCATTTTGTTTAGGTGAGAGGAGGCTAGGGTGAGAGGAGAGACCGGCTCTTGTTCTTGAGCTTTTCGCCATCCGCGTTTTGTATTGCGAGGAGTGGCTTGTAACCCGACACCGAGTGATAATACAAATCATCATCTTCCCAAATCCAAGGATCAAATTCGTCCTCCTCTTGTTGGCTGCGATTTTGAATCGAATTCACGTTTTTGTTCTTCGCATTTCAGTTCCCCCCCCCCCGAGATTTGTCTCGTTCTCCCTCTCCGAGCGACGATTTGCGATTCCGTTTGAATCAATTTGTTCTATGTCGTGAGTTCCTTCTTTCCACAGAAGGATTTCCTCTCTAACCTCACGAGCACATAGATCGGGTCAAAATCGCGTTCGTTCTTCGTTCTTTCCCCTTTTCTAGTGTTCTTCCGATTTCTCATGGATTAGTTGGTTTGGAGCGATGATATCCTAGGATTAGCTTCCCAACACATAGAAGAACACTTGGGAGAAGTTTGGTTGCAGCCCCGTTCGATTTGGTGAAGATCCAATCGATTTTGGTTTTGTCCCGAGCTGTTTTTGGGCTTTCTGGACAGTGGCGGACTGTCCGGGACTTATCCCCGGACTGTCCGGGGGTCATGGCTATTCACGGGCAGCGAGGTCGCTGTTTTCATTTTTGAACGGCGGACTGTCCGGGACTCATTCCCGGACTGTCCGGGGTTCAATAGCGGACAGTCCGTGGTTCACTAGCGGACAGTCCGCGACTGCGCAGTTTTGCTGATTTCGTCCGTATCTTTTGCATACGAGCTCCGATTTGTGATCCGTTTGTTGCGTTGGTTTCCTAACTTCTTAAGGATCATTCCAAAGTACTTTTTCCACCATTGGTCAAAGTATTTTTGGTCGGACACTTCCTTCTTCTCCATAGGAGTTAAGTGTTCCGCTTTCGGAGTTTCGTTTGTTCTAGCGGCCGTATCTTTTGCGTTCGAGCTCCGATTTGAGATCCGTCTGTTGCGTTAGTTTCCTAACTTCATAAGGATCTTTCCAAGGTGCTTTTTCCACTAGTTGTCCTAAGTAGTTTTGGTCGAACACTTTCCTTTTCTCCATTGGAGTGGGGTGTTCCGTTATCGGAAGTTCGATTGTTCTAAGAGCTTGCTTGTGCAGTTTTGCCCCGTTGCTTTGGTGCTTCGTTTTGGGGGTTCTTTGGTAGTTCCGCTGTACCTCTAGGACATCTCCTAGGGTATCCACCTATTCATAGGTCATGAACTCATCGATTGTTTGAGTCTTTGCTTTTGGGTGATTTTCTGGGACAAGGGCCATCATTTCTCGAGAAGAAATTTGAGGCTCTCATTTACCCCCCCCCCCCTCTGGTCGCCAATTCGGTCCTTCAAAATCTATTTCTAGCATACACCACACAAGCATGAATATCAAGTTTAAACAATTTGTGCAATGCAAGCAAGCATATGAACATGCACAAGGGTCGGCATATGAACATGCACAAAATCTATTTATACAAGTCACCTTCTGCGTCACGGTCGGTAGTACCGACTACATAAAAATGGACGTTCCATGAGCGGTTGACCCAAGGGAACCACCGACGAATTGGTCGGTACCACCGGGGGCCAGTAGTACCAGCCTTATGGCGGTACTACCGCCAGGCCAAACTGAGACCTACTCAGAGAGCACTTCGAGCTGCCTACGGACGACGGTACTACCGACCCGGGGGTCAGTACTATCGAGGGTTGGTACTACCGACCCTATGGTGGTACTACCACCAGGCCAACTCAGATCACACACAGAGAGGGTGTTAAAAGACCCTGAACCCTCGGTACTATCGACCAGAGGGTCGGTACTACCGAGGCCGGCAGTACCGGCTCTATAGCGGTACTACTGCTAGGTCAACTGAGACCCAGTCCAGAGAGCATTGCACGCAGCACCCTTGGGCGGTACTACCGACCCTATGGTCAGTACTACCGACCACACTCAGCAGACCTCTATGTGTTCGTGAGTGCGTGGTGTCTCTCAAGCGCTAGATGTTAGACGTCATGAACACTTTTCTCCACATCTAGCTAGTCTCAAATGTATCCCTCTTGATAGTCTGGCTTGCCTATCACTCAAGAGAAAAGATAAAACTAAGATCTCAACTTGAGCAATGGCATCTTTTCCCTTCTCCATTTCACCAAAGATAGAGCATATGATCACTTGAGAACTTGTGGCCATCACCATCCATCATGGTTGCCACTTAGCTAGCTCCATCAAAGGCATGGTCGTAATCCTTTCTCATCAGCTACACACATGCTTAGCAATAGGATTAGACCAAATAGGTTTCATTAATTAACCAAAATCAAACTAGGGCTTTCAATCTCACAGTTGTTATTTAGTAGGATGTCACACTTGTTATAAGTACTAAAAAAGCTCTAGACCATGTGTTAGGGGGCATTTTCTCTACACACTGATAAGCCTTCTCATCTAGCACCCTGAGTTTCTCCATGTTCTTTGTCCACTGAACTATGTTACTAGATCTTGCACAAGCCCAGAGTTGGTTTTTCAAGTTCTCACCTTTAAAGTGCTTCTAGAAGTTTGAGTACATGTGTCTAACACAAAATCTATGCTCTGACTCAGGAAATACTTCACCCACAACTTTAATTAAGCCCTGTAAAAGCCATAGAAAGCACATGGGAACATAAGTTTAACATTAATTACTCTACAAGATAGAAAGCACATGTTTAACATATTTCACACACACCTTCTGCTTGTCAGTCATAAGTGTCCAGGGGTATGAGTTCTGAATCCCTAAATCCTTCTTCAGTGTTGTCAAGAACCATCTCCAAGAGTCTAAACATTCCACCTCAACCACACCAAAAGCAATCGGGTAGATACAATCATTAGGATCAATTCCAACTGCAGTAAGCATAATTCCACCATACTTAGTCTTCAAGTGGCACCCATCCAAACATATAAGAGGTCTACATCCTCCAAGAAATCCCCTTTTGCAAGCACCTAGAGACACATATAGTAACTTGAAAATGTTGTCCTCTAGGTTAAGGTAGAATGTGCTGTAAGGATTGATCTTCCTCAATTCATGTGCATAATCCCAAAGCATGTTGTATTGTTCTTCTTCATCTCCCAGCACCTTTCTCATAGCCAACCTTCTAGCTCTAGCAAGTTTCGACCTTGATGGAGTCAAGTTCCACTGCTTCTGCACTGTCCTGGCAAAGTTGGACAAAGACATTTTTGGGTTAGCTCTGAATGTCTCAATGTATTTGTCAGCAAGCCAAGTAGAAGTGCAACCCTTCAAGACCCATTGCTTCTGGCAACTGTGTTTCCTAGTATAAGTCTTGATCATCATGCCATTAGCCCTCTTATCATATGATGCATAAAGGTTCCAAGGACATCCTAATGCATAGTGAGCACCTAGCCTTTTCTGTTCATTCCTAGGCATCTTAATATCAACCCTGTTCCTAAGACTGTATTCAATTATAGCCTTCCTTAGCATCTCAACATTCTCAAACATCATACCCACCTTAAACACTAGGTTGGCCATGTCCTTTGGTTTGAATGACTTGAATTTGAATGTTGGTTCAAATTCACCATCAGACTCAGATAATTCCAACCCATCATCATCAGTTGACTCCTCGGAGCATTCTAGCCTATCACCATGGGAAACTATTGCTGCTCTCTTGGTTCCCTTAGCTATCTTCTTCCCTCTGGCAACACCTTCATCTATCACATGTTCATCTACATTGTCAACAAAAAGGTCATCATCATCCTCTAAGTTGTAATCACTATCATCACTTGAGCTGTCATGTCCATCTTCAACGACTTCATCATCAGCTGCCTCATTGTTTCTGTGTTTGGTCTGACCTTTGGAAGGGCTAATCACTCTAGGCAAGGATGCAACAGGGTTTGCAACTACATCATCCCAATCTAAGCTCGATGTAATGCTCTCATGATCAAAATATAGCACAGTTGTCTTCACCATGTCCACAACTGAAGCCATCACTAAAGTGTCTTGATCTGAAACTATCAGCCTGAGGCCATCTGGGAAATCCATTCCAGGAAGTAACCAAAATACCTTCAATTCTAGATTTCTTGGGTAGTGAAGCATGAAACTGAGATCATGAAAGCTCTGTGGACACCAACTTTGAGCTTGAACATGATCGACAAAGTCCACTCTTTCATCAATGTATACCCGATTAGTACCATGACCAACAAAAAAACCATTATGATGTATCTCAACTGTGAACTGATCACTAATTCCACCTACATGAACAATGGGAGAACACATTCAGGCATCCAAATCAACCTAGGACAAACAAATCAGAAACCCTAGCCTAGGCAAAATAGTTTCGATACGACCCAATCCATGGCTTGTTGCTAACAAAGCGGCACGAAACTCCCGGAAACACAATCAAGATTGGACCTTGGAGGCACTTACTGTAATCGGGTGGTGATTCCCCTTTCCGACGCACTCTAGCCTTCATCGTGCGGTTCCATAATGGTCACCGGGGAAGAGTGGCCTCGCCGCTAGGAGAACGACCCCTTCTCATCGCAAGACACTCCAATCACGAAGCCGTTTCCACTCCGCGGCGTCATCTCCGGTCTCGCGGTCGCCCAAGTCTTTGCCTCCCCACGCGATGAACTCGAGAAGTAAGAGAAGAGGAGGATGCGGATGCAGGGGGCGGCGGGGGCCTTTCTGCATATTGGCAAAAGAGGGTGGGGTGGCTGGCTGCATCACGCGCGCACGTGAGATTTAGTGCACCCTGGACAGGCCACATCATCACAGATCTGCTTATTTGGCAATAGGGACCTGTAGTGAACCAAATCTCAAGATGACTGTGCCAAAAATGCAGTTTTCAAGTTTATGGACCTATCTGACACCCGTAAACAAGTTTGTGGACCTATAGTGCATTTAACTCATCTATATATATCGAGCAATCATAAAGAAATGATATTAAAGTTGTTTGATTGAGTATTACATTGATGAGTAATTGTAAAGAAAGGACATTATGGTGTTGTCATTGCACATGATACAAAAAGTACATCTCGATTGCTCAAGACATTCGCCAAAAAATTTAAAAATTATCATCTCCTACACATGTACACCTTCCATTACATGATGCGGAGAATTAACGATGTATTTGTTTTATTGACTAAAATTTTAGCCATGTCATATTGAATCATGACACTAATTTAGTCTATTAAAATATATTAATTATAAAACTAATTACACTACCACACGAGAGTTAACACGACGAATCTATTAAGTCATATTAATTTATCATTAATAAATATTTACTATAGGCTCACATTGTCAAATCATGAACTAATTAAACTTAATAAATTCGTTGTATGAATTAGCCTTTAGCTGATAAATTACTTTTGTAATTAGTTTATTTTAATAGACTAAATTATGTTCGTAACATTTGATGAACGGGAAAACAAACACGCCCTACATAAAATCTTCCACCAGTGACCACCAACTTGCACGGTCAAAATTGTTGCGAGTAGAAACTTGCGAGTAATGTAAATGAGACAGGGGAATAGAGATGAACACTCAGGTGATTCCATTAATCAGGTGGTATTTATATTACAATGGGGGTGGAAGTGGAAGGTGGAAGCCCTAGTTGATGAGTCGCACGATAGAGTCGTGCCCACGTTCCGTGGACGTGGGATTCCCCGTGGAACAGGGAAAGCTCGCACGACGGAGTCGTGCCCACATCCTGTGGTGATAGCTCAGTAGAGAGCGTGCGTGGGATTCCCCGTGGGAACGGGGAAAGACTCGCACGACAGGGTTGTGCCCACGTTCTGTGGACGTGAGATTCCCCGTGGGAAAGGGAAAGCATCCCACGTAAAGGAAGACTCGGTAAACCAAGAGTATCCAAGGACGAGGATGAGATCATCCATCTGAATTAGTTGTAACACTCCCCCTTGATCGAATCCGTCCTTGAGATCAATGAATAGTATTATTCCTCCAAAAATTCCTGTAGGACAAAAAAGAGGAAAAATACTGGTAGATATGCTATTAAAAACTCCTTTAAAACCCGGTGGGAAAATAAGGAGAAATACATAGCACATAATGATTATTGCCCCTTTGTAAACTTATGAGAAAAACCTTTTCAGGAGAAAACTCATGTATAGTCTAGAGGACAATATATGTCTTTGATATTCCTTTAAAAACCTATGTGGAGGAAAATAAGAAATATGACATATCCTTATGTTAATATTGTCTCATTAAAAACTTTCTAAGAGAAACCTTGTGAGAAAACTCATAGAAAGAAAAGAGTGCAATATGATGTTGTGGACAGGACAATATCTAGGAGATTTCTCCCCCTGAACCTTGCAAGTCTCTAAGTCGTCGCATACCAATTCCTTTGACACATTTTTCGAATGTAGAAGCTAGTAGGGACTTAGTGAACAAATCAACGAGGTTATCGCATGATTTGGCATGCAAGATCTTAATTTCTCCGTTTTGTTGTAATTCATGAGGATAGAACAACTTAGGAGAAAAATGTTTGGTGATATTGCTTTTGATGTACCCTATCTCCATCTGTGTAACACAAGCTGCATTATCTTCATAGATAATGGTTGGTGAATCGATAGCACCAATACCACAAGACTGTTGTATGTGGTTGATCACCCTGCGAAGCCAAACACACTCACGTGAGGCCTCAAACAGTGCAACTATCTCACAGTGGTTCGTAGATGTAGTCACAAAAGTTTGTTTGGAGGACTTCCATGAGATAGCTGTGCCATTGTGTAAGACCACAAAGCCTGTTTGTGCTCTGCCATTATGGGGATTGGATAAATACCCCGCATCAGTGTAACCAATCATATCCGAATTTTGGTCCCTTTTGAAAAAGAGTCCAAGATCTCTTGTGCCATTTACTTATCTGAGGATATGTTTTACTCTAGTCCAATGTCGTTTGGTGGGAGCAGCGCTGTGTCGAGCTAGCAAGTTCACTGCAAATGCAATATCAGGCCTGGTGCAATTTGCAAGATACATGAGCGCTCCAATGGCACTAAGATATGGAACTTCAGGGCCCAGAATTTCTTCTCCATTGTCCTGTGGTCTGAACTGGTCAGTCTTCATTTCTAAAGACCGAACAACCATAAGAGTTTTGGAGGGATATGATTTGTCCATATTGAATTTCTCCAATACTTTCTGGGTATAGGCAGATTGATGCACAAAAATTCCAGTTGGAAGGTGCTCAAGCTGTAGGCCTAAGCAAAATTTGGTATGACCCAAATCCTTCAACTCGAACTCCGTCTTAAGATGTTTGCATGCTTCATCAATATCTTGTTGGTTGCCGATGATATTTAAATCATCAACATACACAGATATAATGGAAAATCTCGTTTGGGACTTTTTGATAAAGACACATGAGCAATCATCATTGTTAGTGTATCCCTTCTGCAGAAGGTATTCACTAAGTCGGTTGTACCACATCCTTCCCGACTGTTTTAAGCCATAGAGTGACTTTTGGAGTTTTACACAATACATGTTGTGACTTGCGTTTTGATTCGGTATAGAGATTCCATCAGGAACCTTCATATATATGTCCGAATCAAGTGACCCATAAATATATGCTATCACTACGTCCATCAACTGCATAGATAGACGATTTTGTACTGCCAGAGATATTAGATATCGGAATGTAATTCCACTCATCACTGGAGAATATGTCTCATTGTAATCAATGCCGGGTCTCTGCGTGAACCCTTGTGCTACAAGTCTCGCTTTGTATCTCACCACCTCGTTGTTTTCATTCCGTTTCCGGATGAAAACCCATTTGAATCCCACAGGGAAGACTCTTGGAGGTGTAGGTATTGCATGAGAGAATACCTTCCTTTTAGAAAGCGAGGTTATTTCTGCTTGGATTGCATCCTTCCATTGGTTCCAATCCGAGCGCGTTTTGCACTCTGCCATGGTCTTAGGATCTGGATCATTTTGGAGGATTTCTGCAATCATTGCGGAGAAATAAATGTCGACAATTGTAGTCTTTCGGTCATATGATTCTCCAGATTCGAGATAATTGATGGAAATTTCGTGTACCCTTTCCGACGCAACATCATTTCCCAAAATGGTTGCATCAGGGCATTCCGATGTCCCAGCATCAGTAATAGAGTGCACTGTTGATGCGGGATGTGAAGGTTGAACCTCCACTGGGTGTTCCTCAACATGGGGTTGAGTTGCATTTACTGGGTCGGAAGGTTTATTCTTCCTTTTTCTTTGCTTGCTGGAAGCTGCATCCGTGGAAATAACCGTACTTCTCCCCCTCTTACTTGGGAGTTGAGTAGTTTTTGTTGGTACCTCTACTCTTTCCGGCACATTTCTCGCTGGATTATAGGATTTTGTAACACCCCTGTAATCAGTAAATGCATCTGACATGTTATTTGCAATGTGTTGCAAATTTATAATTTTCTGAACTTGGAGTTCAGTCTCTGAAGTACGTGGATGAGAGTTTGAGATGTCTGTGGCATCCCAATTAATTTCCTGGCATTCTTTGTGGTTTTTGAATTCTCCCCCTAATGTCGGGAAATGATCCTCATTGAAGATACAGTCAGCGTACCAGGCCGTGAATAGATCCCCTGTAAGGGGCTCCAGGTATTTTATGATCGACGGAGATTGATATCCCACATAGATCCCCAATTTCCTGTGAGGGCCCATAGATGTACGCTGCGGTGGTGAGATCGGTACGTATGTGGCGCAACCGAACTTTCACAGATGGGAAATGCTTGGAGGATTTCCACGTACTAGTTGCAACGGGGAGGTTGCATGATATGCAGTTGGACGCAAGAGAATTAAGTCTGCAGCGTGTAAGACTGCGTGACCCCAACATGAGGTTGGTAGATTGCTATTCTGTAATAGTGGTCTTGCAATAAGTTTTATTCTCTTGATGAGAGATTCAGCCAACCCGTTTTGAGTATGGACATATGGGACTGAGTGCTGAACTTGAATTCCGAGTTCCTCACAATAATCATTGAAGGCACGAGAGGAAAATTCAGCGGCATTATCCATCCTAATAGACTGGATTTGTTGTTCAGGATGCTGCGCTCTAAGTTTGATAACTTGAGCGATGATTTTAGCAAATGCATGGTTCCGTGTGGAAAGGAGGCACACATGAGACCATCGTGTGGATGCGTCTATTAGAACCATGAAATACCTGAATGATCCAGATGTAGGTTGGATTGGCCCACATATGTCTCCTTGAATGCGTTCAAGGAACTTGAGCGGTTCGGCTTGAATTTTGAGGTAGGAGGGCCTCAAAATTAGTTTCCCCGTGGCACATGCGGTGCACGTAAAATCCGAAGATTGAGGAAACTTTGCATCACTTAGAGTATGACCAACAGAATTATTTATAATTTTCCTCATCATCCCGACACCAGGATGGTCAAGGCGATCATGCCAAGTTTGGAATGCATTGACATTCTGGAAAATTACTTTGTATGCAACATGTTGTACGAGTTTAATATATGTATAGTACAATCCAGACGAGAGTGAGGGAATTTTTTCAAGTGTGTCTTTGCCATATCCGTTGTGCTTTGTAATGAGAAGGAACTCCTCATTATTGTCATCATGAGTTTCAATATGAAACCCATTTTTCCGGATATCTCTATAACTCAATAGGGTACGAGTTGAATCAGGATACAGGAGTGCATCCTCGATTGTTATCGTGGTACCCATAGGGAGCGTGATAGTGGCTCGTCCAGAGCCTACTATTACAGCATCGCGTCCAGCGATTGTTAAAACATTTCCTCTATTCTTTGTAAGAGTTTGGAAATATTCTATTTTCCTGAGTATAGAGTTAGTGGTGCCACTGTCCACTAGGCATAATTCCTCATCCATCGGATTGACTCCCGTACAATCTATATTAAATGGAGAATAAATAAAATAAAAATTCTCGACAAATAAATATAGAATATTAATATAACATAGATATTAAGCGTGCATAATTACAACGAAAATATCAAAGTGCTGAATGTCACATAGCAATTATTACAACTCATGGGCATGATGGAAATAAAATATCTCAAAAGACTAGGAGCCTAAGAGTAGTCTCCAAATGGATCCTCAGAAGTGTATTCTAAGATCATGTTGTCTGTGTCATCTGTGTTGCCACCCGGTGGAGGAAGAGCCTTGGTGTTGCTTGGTTCCGCTGGGGCGGATATGTAGCATCCTTGGGCTGCCTGTGCATTGGCATCAGGATGGTAGTTGAAGTGTGCTTCAAACTTTTGTCCACCTTGGTTGGAGCGTCCACGTCCCACGGAATTCAAGTACAGATCCACTAAGTACTTTGGGGTGCGACATTTCTTAGTCGGGTGGTTGTAGCAACCACACTTTTCACAAGTGCTCGACTTGTCTTTATTCGACTTGGAATTGTTCTTCCCTTAGCACCACGAGGCTTTCGCTCTCTCTTTCGCTTGTTCTTGCCAGAGGTTTTAGGATTGCCATTTTTAGTGATATCCTTTTGTGTTTGCTTCTGAGTTGTAGTGCTTCTGAGTTGTAGCATGTACTTCAGGCAAAGGCTTTGCACCCACAGGGCGCTGGTTGGAGTTCCATATGAGGAGCTCATTGTGCCTTTCTGCCTGGAGTAATGTTTTAATCAACTCAGAATAAACAGTAAACCCCCTTTGACGGTATTGTTGTTGAAGGATCATGTGAGCGGGAAGCATGGTAGACTGAGTCTTCTCAATTTTCTCCGCATCACTAGGTTCCTTTTCACAAAATTTCAGCTTGGAGCTGATTTTGTGGACAGCATGGTTGAACTCTCCTACAGATTTAAAATCTTGTATACGGAGGTGGTTCCACTCATGGCAAGCCTCTGGGAGGAGGACTGCCTTGTGCTGTTCATACCGTTGTTGCAAGGCAAGCCAAAGAGCACGCGGGTCCTCTTCCAACAGATACTCAGATTTGAGATCTTGATGGATGTGGTTCCTTATGAGAAATAAGGCACTGTACTTGGTTGTATCAGTCAAGGCAGCTGCACCCTCCTGGGGAGCTGCAATTGCCTGATATATTCCGCGCAACGACAGACTCACTTTGAGATCTATCGCCCATGTTGGGAAATTGTGTCCATCGAGAGCGAGTACCTCAAACTCTCGATTGGCCATTGTTCCTACATGTGTTGTTGCCATAGATTTAATTAATTAATTAAAAAAAACTTAGGCATGGTTGTAATAATTAAATACAAATGCAAATAGTATCAAGGTAAACTTGATTTAGAAAATGGGATTTTTCTCGATTGTTGGAACAAGAGGTAGTCACCATGAAGGTGTAGACCTTATTTAGTTGTTTCACATCGAGGTGTAGTCCTTGTATGTTTACGTTAAATTGGAAGTGCACTTTGACGAATAAATCCCGCAGTAGTACGTGGTACTACCTTGTGATTGCCAATTGAATAGTAAACAAAAGGTGACACCGAATGAATCAATATTCCATGAGAGACAAGATCGACCATAGCATTTGTATAAGTACATGTTATTAGGGAATTGTAACGAACAAAACGCATTGAACAAGTACTGAAATTGTATTCATAATGCAAAATAAATATTTACAATGCAGTACATTAGGAATCTAAAACTGCGGTAATTAGATTAACTAAACTGATGTAAATAAAGTAAGAAAATACTTTAAAGATTACTATAAAAAGTAATACAAGAACTGCAGTAAATAAAATAGAGATAACTACGTTGATGGGCTGAAATCATGGGGAAAACAGCCCAAAAACGCTACTTTTGGTCCACCTGGCCCAGGCTGAAAGCTCGCAGGCTCCAACCTGGCCTGGGCTGGTCATTCGGCCCATCAGGGGGGGTGGGAGGTGGGTCCAATAAAAGTGGGCGGTTAGGGTTTGGAAACCCTAACCGCCTCCTCCTGTTGAGCCGCCGCCGCCGCCAGGGGGCTGGCCGACGCCGGGCCGCCGCCAGGGTGCGCGGGGGCCGGAGCGCGGGGCCGCCGCCAGGCTGCGACCGCTCGCTGCCAGGCCACGAGGCGCGCGGTGCGGGGACCGCCCGAGGCGCTGGTGGCGCGCGTGGTCGGCCGCCGCCGCTGCCCAGGGCCGGCGCGGGCCGCCTCCGCCTGGCCGCCACTGGGCTGCCAGCCGCTGCCGCGACCGCCCCCTCCCCTCTCCCCCCTCCCCCTCGTGGCGCTCAGGCCGGAGGAGCAGCGCCGCCATGAAGGAGGCGCCGAGCCGAAGGCCCATGGGGGACCGCGATCCACGTGCGGATGAGGCGAGGAGGACGGTGTGCTGCTGCGGTGATGCGTGCCGGTGGAGGAGGTGGAGCAGCCAGCGCCGGATCGATGATCAGGCTGTGTGCCACCCTCTCCGCCGACGGCGTCGGTGTCGGGAGCTCCGCCGCCATGTCGCACAGCTGCGGCGGACCAGCAACAACGCTTGAGGGAGCTGTTGACGACTCCGGCTCGAAGTCCAGCGACAGGCACGGGCCGAGGCCGTGCATTGGGCAGCATGGCAGAGCCGGTAATGGTGATGCCGGTCTGTCTGCCTCTGCTGGTGCTGGTGGTGCAGCTGATGCCGTCGGAGACGGAGTTGGTGTCGATGGAGCCGGAGGTGGAACCGGTGCCGCTGGAGGTGCCGTGGAGGACGACGCCGAATGCCGCGACGGTGATGCGGCGATCACTGCGCCGTTGCGACGACGACGGTGTCTGCCAAACCGACCTCGACGACGGCGTTCGCCGTGAAGGCGATCAACGGAGCGCTCACCAAGAACCTCACGGAGGTCTTGGAGGAGCTCCCGCTGGATTCTGTTGTGAGCGAAGTTGATCCCCAGCGTATGGGCACGATGGTATGCCATCAACAAGGCGATTAGGCATTGTTACCTTAGAATCCCCCTCGGTGATCTATCAACTGAGCTAGCGATTCCTTCCTCTCGGAAGAAAAGAGCGTGGAGCGAGGGTGCTGATAACGTGTTGCGAGTAGAAACTTGCGAGTAATGTAAATGAGACAGGGGAATAGAGATGAACACTCAGGTGATTCTTTCATTAATCATGCGGTATTTATATTACAATGGGGTGGAAGTGGAAGGTGGAAGCCCCGGTTGATGAGTCGCACGATAGAGTCGTGCCCACGTTCCGTGGACGTGGGATTCCCCGTGGAACGGAGAAAGCTCGCACGACGGAGTCGTGCCCACATCCTGCGGTGATAGCTCAGTAGAGAGTGTGCGTGGGATTCGCCGTGGGAACGGGGAAAGACTCGCACGACAGGGTCGTGCCCACGTTCTGTGGGCGTGGTATTCCCCGTGGGAAAGGGAAAACATCCCACGTAAAGGAAGACTCGGTAAACCAGGAGTATCCAAGGATGATGACGAGATCATCCATCTGAATTAGTTGTAATAAAAATAATAAATATCTTCCGCGCTCTGTTTGCTACCAGCTCATCATATGTCCACTACTACACGTCTACGCTAGCAAGCAATACGTTGCCTGCGCCCTGCGCTTAGCTCCGTGCTCATCCATCGGCCACTCACCTCCCGCTGTAAGAGTAAGTATTATAGAAGACTGCAAGCCGACTAAATGGTGACGTGGAGGAGAGAAGTGAGGAGAGAGGAGAAGGAGACTGTAAGCTTACAGCCGGCTTGGACACAAGAACCAAGAAAAACTGCGAGAGAGACAAGTGAGTCCTATATTAATAGTAAAGACTTAACTACTGTATGAGTGGACTGAGAGAAGGCTGCAAGAACTCTTACAGCCAGCCAGTCGGTTGTATCATAATAGTTGCTCTACATGGGGATCTACACATGGGGTACTTGGAGCCGCCGCCACCCTGGCCAGACTCCTCGTCTTCGCCGGCACCGACGGTGCCAGCGAGGGGCTCCCAGCGCCCAGCGGTATCGGTGGTCCGGAAGAGCATCCGCACGACGAGGCACACGCCCAGACGAACAACTTCTCCACCAGGATCATCATCGTCATCGCCGGCGACAGGAACACCAGGAGCTACACCGCCGACACCAGCAGCAGCGCCCGCGCTTGCGCCCATAGGTATGCGCATTGCGCCGCCACGATCGTGGTGCTGTGGGTTTCGTTTCCTTTTTTTATGCACGGAGAGTACGATGGTTTCGTTTCCTTTTCTTGGCTTAACGCACGGGGAGGCTGGTTTTCTTTTCTTTTCTTTTTTTTTTCATTTTCTTTCCTTTTTACCTAGGAAACGTATTGTGGAGGGTTTTGTTTCCTTTTTCTGAACACATGGAGAGATAGGACTAGCAAACCAAACAAAGATCGCACGAAGAAAAAAATTCACGTCTTATTCTTTTTAGTTTTAGAGATATATTAAAAATATTTTAATTATAAAACAAATTGTATCTAGTCTAATTAGTTCATGGTTTGATAATATAGTGCTACAATAAATACTTGCTAATAATAAATTAATTATGCTTAATAGATTCGTCTCACGAAATAGTCTCTTTGTATAATTAGTTCTATAATTAATCTATTTTTAATACTACAAATCAATGTCGCAATATCCGATGTGACATAGATAACTTAGTAGTCTCTGAAAATAAATTACGCGAACCCTAAGGGATAAATATTTTTAAAATATGAATATGGATAAAAAAAATCAAAGATTGCTTGGATCCATTGTGGAGTGATTATTGATTTTATCTCTATCTCTATCTATAACTAAAATACATAATATGATTCTGTCCACATGGTGTAGAGCACTAGCCCCATGCGATCAAATCACGAAGAAAACACACACTCATTTCACGCGATCATTTTAATAACTGTAGCAGCCGCAACAAATTAGGAAGCAAAAACTAATTCCCATTTGATTATATAGAAAAAAAATATGTGTATATGAAAAAATCGTCCTTTAATATAGAATACGTAGACCTTTAATATGGGAGATAATGATGTGATTGGATGATTGAAGAGAGAAAAATGAATGACACATCATCACAAATATGGAAGAACGTGATTAACAGATTGAGGAGGCTAACACCAAATTTTAAAGAAGTGCAAACTTATCTTTTATTATGTATCGTAGACATAAGGCGATGACATATCTATAAAATTAATTAGGTGTGACTGTGTTAATTTTATGAACTTTGTCTTTTAGATTAAATGTTATTTTAATGTTGATGTTTAGTTTCACAATATTATTTTAGTATAAAAGTTTAGGTATCCAGTAATAACACACGGGCACGAACCTAGTAGTAAAAATAAATCTTCAAATAATAGGTTTGGAGTAGATAGTTGGATTCTAGAAAGTGTCAGGATCTTATTCTTTTTTTTACCTTGTTCTCATTTTCTAATATGAGTTTCATTTGCATTAAATTGGTTGCCACGTAGATATTTTTGATGGCATGCTGATGTATTTAAGAAGATAGAGAAAAAAATGAGTTTCAGCTAGATAAAACTCTCTTGACACAATTATCAACTCTTTCTATATGAAACTATAGAATGTAATTTTTACTCTCAATAAAAGCCCTTGTCATCAATAACCAACTCAGTCTTCTTTCTTGGATTGTCCACTTCCTTCTATAGTTCAATAATTGCATTAAAAGACAACAACTAAAAGAGACATCCCTGAAGACAACAAAATCACTCACCACTGACAACAAGACTAATACCCACCGAAAGAACCCTGCAAGAAATGTGGGCTTTTAACCGTTCTCCGTTAGAACGGATAATTGAAAATGTCAGACATTGTTATAGAATAGACAAAAAAGAGAGACTGAAATATCTGCATCAAAAATAAACAAATGCTTCACTGACAAACACACCAACTGCTAGGATATTAGGATTAAAAAATAACCAACTTACTGGTAGGAGTGGGCAATTGGTTTTCATTTTTGTTTCTCGGTTTTTAAGAAATTCAGTTCCTAGAAAATAGAAATAGGTCATTTCTCAAAATTTCTAGGAACTGAGCATTTTTATTTAAGTTATTTTGATTTGGCTCTAGATACAAAATATATATGTTCTAAAGCAAATTTAGGCAACACTACCTCTATTTCATAGAGTAATATTTGATAAGGGAACAATAACAATATAGTCGCACAAATATACTATGATTTGAATATGAGACATCACACATAGACCAAACATAGTCTTACAAAATATAAGAAAGCGAAGTACGATTTATGTGTTTTGATTAGTTTAGTTAATCATGAGTAGAAACTGGGAATTCTTCGATTATTTTTGGTTTTCTTTTTACCTGAAACCAAATATTCTTCCAGTTTCAGTTAATTATGCCACCTCTATTTACTAGCCCTTCACTGATGCCGGATCAGGCATCATCAAAGTAGGGCGAGACTGAAGAGAACTTACCTGCCTGTTTGAAATAGATGAAACTACTAGATAAAAAACACTCGTATACTAAAAATAAATGAAACTAGCGAATCAAATTTGTTGAACCTAGACTTTGCCTAAAAATAGAGAGAAGGACAGAGACATGTTTTTTACACTGAGCTGGACTTGCATATTGAAAACAATTTTAATTAGTTATTAAAAAACTAATATAGTGTTGTGAGAATCTAACTTACAACCTCTCGTGCCACAAGATGAGAAACCAAACACCAATATGTAAAATATAAATTACAATTCAATTTAGAATTTTAGTTGCTAATAACATGGGTTACTCAAACCAAACACCCAATTCACAATTAGTGACCTATAAATTCTATTTCGATAAAAGACCTGTAAATTATATTCATTCAATATGTAGAATTTTATTTTAGTTTCTAATAACATGCGAAGTCCACTAATTTCGGATCAAAACTTTACTTGTTTCTACTTCTAAAAAATAACATACAACTACTGACTTAAAAAAAATAAAATTAATAACATGCGAAGTCCACTAATTTCAGATCAAAACTTTACTTGTTTCTACTTTTTAAAAAATAATATACAACTACTGACTTAAAAAAATTAAAATTATGGGGTGTTGTGAGGATTGAACTCACGACCTCTTGCACCCAAAGCAAGAATCCTACCACTGGAGCAAGAAAAAAATAATTAAATGGATGATTTTTAAACATTTTTTGAGTGAAATTTTATAAGACGGCGTCCAATAAATTCGGGTATAACAGAAAAGGTCCGGCCCAACGGAAACCCTAGAGCCTTCATGCCGTGGGTGGAGCAGAAAAGGCCCGGCCCAGTGAAAACCCTAGCCTTCCTGCCTTGGTATAAAAGCAGGTGGCCGCGGCCTTGCCTTCCTCACCCTGCCCTTTGTGCACGAAGCCGACGAGCAGCCGCCACGCTAAAGCTTGGTCCGGGGAGCTTCGGAAGAGGGCCGGGTAGGTCAAGATGCAGATCTTCGTGAAGACCCTGACGGGGAAGACAATCACACTCGAGGTTGAGAGCAGCGACACCATCGACAATGTCAAGGCCAAGATCCAGGACAAGGAAGGTAGAGTATCGTACGCATCCATCTCTGTTCAAGAGCCGCCCCGCTCCCCCTTTGTGCTCTAGCTGATTCCTCTGCCTTGACGTGTGCAGGCATCCCGCCGGACCAGCAGCGTCTAATCTTCGCGGGGAAGCAGCTCGAAGACGGCCGCACCCTGGCCGACTACAACATTCAGAAGGAGTCCACCCTCCACCTGGTCCTCCGCCTCCGCGGTGGCATCATTGAACCTTCTCTCCAGGCGCTCGCCCGCAAGTACAACCAGGACAAGATGATCTGCCGCAAGTGAGCACCTTTCTCCACCCCGCGTCCCAATAATCAGTTTGTTTTTGTGGTGGATGTATTTATTTTCTCGACTTGTGATTACGGCTCCTAGTTTGTTTTAGATACCTACACTGAGCATTTGTGTTTCTAGGAGTTCCGTTCTAGTTGTGATAGGGTGTGCATGTGCCAATCCTTTTTGTGGAACTGTGGGTTCTTAACTCGCTGACCTCTATGTGTGGCATTGGGTTCCCCCATGGCTCCAGAGATTGACACCCACCCATACTTTGTCATCTGCCTAGCCTACTCCAGCAGTTGATTTTCACGGGTGGGACATTTTCCATTCCTTTGTGTCCACTTGTGACAATCCACTATGTTTGTTTCATTGCATTTAGTGCAGTGGTTTGGCAGGTGTGATGAATCAATTAGATGTGCGAAGTTACCTTATGAGCTTAACTTTTGAGGCATACATTCTGTCTGACCTGCCAGTCCACTGATTATTATTCTTCTGCATTCTGCGACTCTTGTGTATTGTTGAATATCGATGAACTGCTGCTTTTTTGTGTTTTCATATAAAGTTCTGTTGGCAATTGATGATGAATCAATTAGATGTGTGAAGTTGTTGAATATTTTTGAACTGCTGCTTTTTTTGTGTTTTCATATAAAGTTCTGTTGGCAAGGGATGATGAATCAATTAGATGTGTGAAGTTTCCTTATGAACTTAACTTTTGAGGCATACATTCTGTCTGACCTGCCATGCCATCGTTCAATATTCTGTTGCAGCTGTTTTAATTTATGCTGGCCCTCATGTCTCCTTTGTCTTGCATTGCCTTTTGCTCTTGATTGTTATGGTTGCTATGCCTCTATTTATAATATCCTGATACATCTTGTGGGAGCTGTTTTAATTTTGGTGTCAACACCCATTTTGTTCATTCCATGCCTAAATTTCCTTGCCCTTTGTATTAGGTCCTGTCTGAGCTCTATGTTACTTATTTTGACATGTTTTTTCAGTTGTGTAGTGTGTTTGGGACTGGTTTTTTGTGCTGTCCTAGCACAATTGGTTGGCTGGAATGATGAATCAATTAGATGTGCGAAGTTGCCTTATGAGCTTAACTTTTGAGGCATATAATTTGTCTGACATGCCAATCAATCCAGACTGTAAACCACTGCAAGTTACCTACTTGTTTTGTCTTAGTTTGAGGGTGACTGTCTTGCATTTAAATTTGCTTTGTTTGTTTAAATTACCACAAAGGAGAATGCAGTGTGTTTTTCCCCTGGATAAATAGTATTGAATTTCCATCTTGGAGTTCTTATATTCACAACCTAGGAAATTTAATTGTTTCATTTTAAATATTTGATCCAGGTGCTATGCCCGCCTGCACCCCAGGGCTGTTAACTGCCGCAAGAAGAAGTGTGGCCACAGCAACCAGGTGAGCATTGCTGTTGTAGTGCTAAATTCTTGTTTGTCGTGCCTTTCAGTAACAGTGTCGTATTTTTTAGATTTGTAAAAGCAAGTTAACATCCAGCTTTAGACATGTAACAGTAGTAATGAACTTGGCATAAATCTTTCAGAACTCATGACATGTTTGAAATCATGTAATTTGCTCACCATATGCCATTTGACCTTTCTTTGAGAGTCTTCTAGGAAAATCATAATTTTGGAGCATTACTCAGTTTAGTACATGGTATGTTTGTCAAGTTAGCTACTAGCTTATCTGAGATGCAGTGTCAAATTAATGTTTGAACAGCTGAAAAATCACAATTGAGGGCTTATTTGTATTCTGATTTGTGTGACTGCCTAATGATTCCCTTGTTTAACCCATTTTCAGCTGAGGGTCAAGAAGAAGATCAAGAACTAAAACTTGGCAAATCGGTTCCGTGCGTCGTTGGGATCAACAAGACGGCTAGAAGTTTCAAAGTTTTTGTCGCTGCATAATGCTGCTGCTTCTTTTCTAAGTCAGAACTTTGTGGTGTTCCTGGTCAGGGTCTTCAGCATGTATGTGCTGGCATAAATCGTGACAGAAGTCTGGGTTAATATTATTACTTTATGGTAGCTTAACTCTATCGGGTTATCCTTTTTTTTTTCCTGTTGGTGTTGTGCTGCCGTGACGGAAAGTCTTTCTCCACTTTTGCCTGTTGGCCCAAGTTTCCCCGTTAGAAGGCCACATCAACTGTAGGCATGAAAACGGACGCTACTGCAATTTTTTCACCGCTGACTGGAAAGACGAGCGGGATAAATGGGTATAAGAATATAAATTAAAAAACTACGGTTAGAGTAAACTCCAGGCTACGAGGAGCCTTAGGCTGTCTGCACTGCGAACTATATATCATCTGCTACCGAGTTTACAGGAGAAAAATAATGCCCGCAACTAGCGTCTCTGCGGTTGTCCTTCATACTGTGCAGCATGGGGTCAGGGAGAGGGGCGTCTCTGCGGTTGTCCTTCATACTGTGCAGCATGGGGTCAGGGAGAGCGTGAGAAGGAGGAGAGAGGAAGGTAGGGACCCCATTTTTTGTACTCCCTCCATTCCAAATTATAAGACATTTCAAGAATCTTGGAGAGTCAAAGTTTTTCAACTTTGACCAAAATTATAAAGAGATACACAAAAATTTATAACATCAAATATGTATATTATGTAAATATAACTAATGAAGAATCTAATTATACTCAGTTGGTATCATAAATATTATTATTTTATTATATAAATGTAGTCAAAGCTAAAAAACTTTGACTCTCCAAGATTCTTGGAATGTCTTATAATTTGGGATGGAGGGAGTACGTGTTAAAAAATGTTATAACTCACAAACTATAAATCCAAATTAAATTCCGATTACACCATTAAATTCGTTGCAATAAATCCTCCAAAACAAGATCTCACATGAATATATTTAGATAAAATTTATTTACAAACATGTGGACCCTATTGTGGATAGAGGATGATATAGAGGATGAATGAGTGCGGAAGAAAGTGATATAGAGGAAAGAATTTTGATGACTAGGATGTATAGAGGATGAATTTAGAGTACGAAGAGTACCGTTAGTCTTAGTTTCTATCGTGTTAACTTCTCGTGGGTCATGCGCCCCTGATGAAAACATCATGTACTCCCTCCGTCCTTGTCTCTTTTTAATTATCGTTTGGAAAGGGTCCTTTTTAATTATTCCTTTTTAATTATTATTTGGAAAGTGTGCTTGTAAGGGAAATACGGATTTCTAGATAGTTACTCCCTCCGTCCCTAAATAAGTGTCGTTCTCGCTTCTCGAGAAAAAGTTGCTGGTAATTATATATTAAAATATATTAATATTTATGTTAAGTAATTACTATCATCGGAAATATCTTTATATCTATTTTTTTAACAAAATTATTTGGAGATGTAAATATTACACATATTTTGTACAAATTGAGTGAAACACGTGGCACGCACAACGATACTTATTTAAGAACGAAGGGAGTATTTAGGGACGGTTTAATTGTCGTTCGAAAATCGTGTCTATAAGGAAAATACGGATTTCTAGAGACATGTTTAGCGGTTCCGTTTACTTGATATTGCTCTCGGAATTATTTTAATATTCTACGGGGCCTTAATGTTATATTAAACGTTGACATGTTGCAGTTGTCAAAGAAAAAACAGCCACCACATGTACTCATGTCCTAAAAATGAATTATTCTTACTAAAATGTCAACAAAATTTAATAATCATTCTCGCTTCAAGTCAATAAAATTTAACTTTAACAAAATATATAACCAAATATTAAATATTTGTGGTATATAACTAGAATCATTGGATAGATATTTAAATATAACTAAATATTAAATATTCATGATAGTATAATTGAATAGATCTTTAAATATTTTGATAATAAACTTATTTGAAATATATTCTGAAAGCATAATACATATTGTAAAGGTACCTGCAATGGTATAAGATAGTTGCTAGTTCTAAGTTAACTTCTTTATTAGTGCTAACTTTTAGCAAAGTCTCATAGTACGATTTGGTATGCATGACATTCCCATATAAATCTGAAAATGTGTATAAGCCTAACTTTTAATAAAAAACTAGCTTTTCTGTTTTTTATATTAAAATACGAAAACAATGTTTAGAGCTAGCCATTGCGGATGCCCTAATAAAAATTAACGTAGATAAGAAATTACTCTCCCCGTCCCTAAATAACTGGTGGAATTAGTATGCGTGTTACAAGTTTAACTCGATTTGTAACAAATGTATGTAATATTTATATCTTCAAATAAATTTGTTAAAAAGTTAAATCCAAAGATCTTTCTAATAATACTAATTATTTACAATAAATATTAATAATTTTAATATATTTAATTAATGATGTTTCTTAGGAGGTGAAAAAGACAGTTGTTTAAGGACTGAGGAAGTATATTTTAGCAATAACAGTCAGACACTATAGTTCGAATCAACGATCAACGGTCTTGGATGAGTCGCGCGGACATATCAACTAGTCTGGGCCTCAGCCTGGCACCACACGAATATGTACCGTCGTCATCGCAGTGTGGTCGGGTGGGGGAAGGAGTGAGGTTAGGGCTACTTTGGCAGTATCGGGAAATAAACCCAGGGACTGAAGCCCCGACCACAATTTTTTTTGGATCGTCCATTTCCCTCTCCACCCGTGGGAAGATATCCATGCACGGGAAAACAGCCCTGCCGCTGTTTGGCAGAATGTTTCCAGGGAAGAGAACAACTTTTCTTTTCTAGCTATTTTAGACAACAGAAATATAGATAATTGAGAAACCATGTCTTAAAAAATCAGAAGAAATCAAGAAAAACAAAAGGAGATGAATAATATAAAAAAAGTCACTACATATCAATGTCAGCCACAAAATCATGAAAAATCTCTACAAATACAGACATCTGAGAACTTAAATCAAATCTAATAAATGCAGAAGTATTATCTGAAATCTAATCAACTACTTGTAGCATTTATGCATATTACATCCTTACATCCAATAGAAAAATGGTGACCATATCGAAATTGACTATCCATACAGTCAAAATGTCTTCTAACATCTAGCCAAGTACTATCCAAAGTTATCAGACTTATTTGAAATCTTGCACGGCTTCCACTGAAACATCTGCAGTAACACAATTAATGAAAATGGTGATCTCTTATGACACGTCTGTCTCTAGAAAATGCACTTGTATATGGCCAAAATACATATCTATAACATAGACAACAGGTGCAAACCGATCAAATTGCACTAAGGAAAGTTAACTGATCAAATTTTCTCATAATTAAACTAGAGCCACGCATGTGCAAACTGTTGTTGCTGCTAGTATGTTACTCTGCTAAAATAGACAACAGGATTTCATACGAGCACTATCTCAAATGGATTGCGCATTAAACTATGTGTGTCTACTAAAATGACAAGAAGCACTAAAATAGACTGCAGACCAGTGAGGAAGTGCTTATATTACATATGGCTAGATAGAATCAACAAAAAAAAATAGCATCACATTATAGAATACTTCTCTTGCATTGGAACTTGAACCTCTGAAGTGCTTCTTATACTGCCATACCGTCCTCAACTTCAAAAATAGAGCCAAATCTGTTCATCATAATTCAATAATAATCATACAAACTATTTTCAGAAATTACAGCAAAATATAGCACTACTACCATGTAGTTTGGTCAGATCTGAGTTATTGCCATATAGGCTTAGCAGATTATTGAGACATTAAAGTAATAAAGGAATTGTACATAGTGTAATAGCCCAGCCTGAATCAGAAACACTCTAAAATTATCTAAAAAAGCCAAAGGACTGGCAACAAGAGAAAGCTAGGCATTTTCTGACGATAGTTCTTACAGTTCAGGTTCAGTGGCAAAAAAAATAGCATACTTCCTAGAAGTGGCAATAAGAAAAGGTAAGCATTTCCAGTTGATCCTACATGTGCGTGATAATCCAAATTATAGCTTACTATTTAGATCCGGTGGCTACAGTATTCCTAGCACAACAAATATCAACCGATTTCACTACAGCACGCAACACAGGGGGGATTGATCAAGTAAACAAGCTATTAGCCGATGAAAGTGTAGAAAGTCCACTAACCTGAGATGTCTTCGACCAACTGAGATATCAACTGTTAGCGAGATGTCTTCAGCGACAACGCTGCAGATAGTAGAATTCTGACAACCCTGCAGCGAACGGCGATTAAAAAACAAGTTTTAAAAACACAGCTCTCGTTTTGAAATTGAAAATAAAACTATACTGCTACTAATGAAAGCTTATACTTGCAATTCAATTATTTATGCACCAACCTATACTGCTACTAAAGCATTTCTTTAGACAAGTAAATAATTAGTGGTACCAAATCAAGAGGCTCTGATTAGTTGCGAGCTGAGGGACCCTAGTGGGCCTAAAAACGATAAAAAATTTATGAGCTTGAATACAATTTTAGGCATTGTGATTCGGATGCAAGCAACATTACGGAACATGCAAAGCTCCAATCTTTGAGCATGTAAATCAATCCAAAAGCAATCAAGAAGCTTGCATGTAAATTGGAACATTCTAATTAATTTGCATCTTAGTAGACAAATATATTTATTAATATAATTAGGAAGATGAACGAATCAGTCAAAGCATCATTCATTCGTTAAAGGCAAGATTTGAAGATGCGAGGAGGATACTCACTCGATCTGTCGGATCTAGCTTATAGACCAACTGGATATTCGCTCCAAGATCTACAAGAAACAATGGAGAAGCGGGTGAAACCCTAGCTGATTGAGAAACTACAAGAAACAATGAAGATGCAGGTTGCATAAAGCAAATCGCGCCTAGCTGCTGATGAACTCATCGTTGAGGGAAAGGTCGTCGAGCTTCAGCGTGTGGCGGCCGCAGCCCTTATCTAGAAGCACTTGATTCAGATTTCTTCTTACCCGATCTACCAAAAAACGTCGGTCAGCTTGCCACCATCGGTACTCGAAGATGGGCTAGGCAGAGCGGGGATGAAGATGTGGCCGTTCGTAGCCTCAAGATCTCCGGAAGACACGGTGAGAATAAGATCAGGAAACCCTAGAGGCAGCGCAGGGAGATGCGGGTGGAAGCGAGCTCACTGCTCACATGCGGAGACGAATGTGCTGTTGCCGCGAGGCGATGCCTACGGAGAAGTTCAGGCGAGGGCGGAGGGGCGTTGACGTAGGAGAAGCGAGGCGAGTGTCAGCGACCATATCCTTCTCATTCAATTAGTAGATAGGGTCAGCTGTATGTTAGTCTGTTGTATACGTTAGCAGCCTGTACCAGGTCTTCAGCTGATCCTATTCTTCAGAGGTTTAGTTAGAAGCCTGCGGCTCTCAGTGCTTTGGCACTTGTACAAATACCGGCACTCACTATGAATGAAAGTGTTGAGCATTCTCTCCGGTTCTTGTCTCTTACATGGTATCAGACGACCTCTGATCCAACCTCTTCTTCCGCTGCCTACGATCATGGTGAGCCCCTCTGGTTCCACTGCATCGTCCAACCCCTTCGCTGCTCCTGCCGATCCCGCACCACCTCCAGCTTCTACTCTCGTCATGATCAATATTCATAGCCATGTCCCCGTCACCCTCACTACCGATGACGGCAACTTCCGCCAGTGGCGGTCCTTCTTCGAGCTCACCTTCAAAAAGTTCGGGCTCATGAATCATGTCGATGGCACTGTTGATGCCGCCGTCATGTTCGATGACCCCGAATGGCTTCAAGTGGACTCTTGCATCGTCTCTTGGCTCTACTCCACCGTGTCCAAGGACATTTGGAGTGACGTCTACAAGCCCAGTGCCTCAGCCTATGGTGCGTGGTAGGCGATCACTGGGCAATTCCTCGACAATAGCCTGCAGCGCGCGGTGTATGCGCAGCAAGAGTTCCACAGCCTGTTTCAGGGCGATATGTCGATCGGGGAGTATTGCGGGTGTCCGAAACGTCTCGCTGATACTCTCTACGACTGCGGCGCCGCCGTCTCCGACCCTGCCCTGGTGATCAATACCCTCCGCGGTTTGAACAATAAGTTCAGCCAGGCGATCGCCGTCCTCTCCACGAAGTCTCCGCCACCGACGTTCCTCTACACGCGCTCGTACCTCATGCAGGAAGAAAACCGGATCCGTCACTCGCTCCGGATGGAATGGAAGCGCAGACGGCTCTGATTGCGGCCGCCAACACCACCACCAAGTCCAAGCCGGCGACCACGACTCCTCCTGCGGCTGCAGCTCCTGCCGGCGGTGGTGACCGCCGCAAGAAGCGCAAGGCCACTGACGGGCGCAATCGTCACAACCCCAACTCCGCACCGACCTCCGCTGGTGGTGGGTCTTCGACGATTCCCTCGACTTTCCCGCAGCCGTGGGCCTCGACCTACAACCCGTGGCAAGGCGTTGTTCAAGCCTGGCCCCTGAACACATGGCGTCCTAGTGTTCTCGGATCTCGCCCCGGCGTTCATCCTCAGGCATTGACAGCGTTCTCTGCACCATCGTTGTAGTCGGATCCGTCGACCCTGCCGGCAGGCCTCTACTCCGCGCTAAACGGCTTGTCACTTCAGGGCAACAACGGTGGCGGCAGCGACTGGTTCCTGGACACGGGCGCCACGGCGCACATGGCCTCGAACGCTGGTATTTTATCCTCCCCTCCCACATCCACTGTTCCTCGTCAAATTGTTGTCGGCAATGGTCAGACGCTCTCTGCACCTTGCACCGGCGACTCCACCATTCCCACCAACTCTTCCCCCCTTCGTCTTCGCAATATTCTAATTGCTCCTCATCTCGTCAAGAACTTAGTTTCTGTTCGTGCTCTAACCCGAGATAATAATGTCTCTGTTGAATTTGACCCTTAGGGTTTTTCGATCAAGGATCTCCGCACCAAGATGGCGCTCCTCCGATGTGATTCCTCGGGCGACCTCTACCCTCTTCAGGGCTCCTCGGTGTCGACCTCGGTCTCCACTGCGCGTCCTGCCGCGACCTTCCACACTTCGCACACCAGCGCTCTCTGGCATGCGCGGCTTGGTCACCCTGGCCAGGCCACGCTCCGACGTCTGGCGCGTTCCCTTGGGTTCTCCTGCACTAAGTCCAGTTCACATACTTGTCAGGCCTGTCGCTTTGGCAAACATGTACAATTGCCCTTTAGTGCCTCCAATAATGTTTCTGAAATTCCCTTTCAATTGTTGCATTGTGATGTTTGGACATCTCCCATTGTGAGCAATTCTGATTTTCAATACTACCTTGTCATTTTGGATGACTACTTGCACTATACGTGGACATTCCCATTGAGACACAAATCTGATGTTCTACCCACTCTGATTGCCTTCCACGCTTTCGTGCGCACCCAGTTCAGTCTACCTATCATGTGTCTTCAAACAGACAATGGCAAGGAGTTTGATAACTCCGCGTCGCGCGCCTTCTTTGCCACGCACGGCATTGCTCTTCGTCTAACTTGCCCTTACACTTCGCAACAGAACGGCCGAGCCGAACGTGTTCTGCGCGCTCTCAATGATGGTCTTCGCACCCTGCTGTTTCAGGCTGCAATCCTGCTCACATTCTGGCCTGACGCGTTGGCAGCGTCAACATACCTCCTTAATCGCCGCCCATGCCGTCCTCGTGCTCATACCACTCCCTATGAGCTCCTCTTTGGCGTCGCTCCGAACTATAACAACCTCCGCGTGTTCGGATGCCTTTGCTATCCAAACACGACTGCAACAGCGCCGCACAAACTCGCGCCGTGATCTGCGCGATGCGTCTTTCTCGGCTATCCTCTTGATCACCGCGGCTACAAGTGCTACAATCTCGCCACTAGACACGTTCTGATCTCTCGTCACGTATACTTCGACGAGACATGCTTCCCCTTTGTGCAGGATTCCACGGTGACATCACCTTCAACGGCGGATCGCCCGTGTCAGCCGTGCCTACCTGACACGGTCCTGCTGCCCACTGCACCGCGCACGCCGCGACGTCGCGCACAACCTTCTGCCCACGGCGCGGCTCCAGGCGTGACTTCACCGCCAACGGCTCCGGCTCAGGCCTCAGCTGCTGTTCAGCCTCAGCAAGCAGCTGCGCCTACCACGCCAACATCGTCATCTCCAACAGCGCAACCTGTCCAGAACATGGCGCCTCCAGAGGCGTCCACTTCTGCCTTCCCGAGCACACCGACTGCGACGTCAACCCTAGCTCCGCAACGACAACACCCGATGGTCACTAGTAGCGTGTTTGGATTGGAGATTGATTCCGTCCGGCATGACCTGGTCTGGAACGTGCTCATCCGATACTTTTTCCTGGAATGGCCTGGTCCACCAATATTGTCTTTAATTAATACTAAGCAGAATCAACTGATGACAGACGGTGCGGTTCCATGCCATAAACCAAACAACATTTCTAGCTTCGGTTTTGGGATCAGATGATTCCGGATCAATCGATGCCACCAACCAAACACGCTATAGAGCACGGGCTGGCATCCACATGCCAAACCCGAAATATGCTCATGTGGCCACCACACCTGCTGTGCAGCCGCCGCCGACGTCCGTTCGCTCCGCGCTACGTGATCCTGATTGGCTTGCAGCAATGCAAGCCGAGTACGCTGCCCTACAGGCAAATGGCACCTGGACGCTCGTGCCTCGGGCACCGCATGCCAACATCATCACCGGAAAATGGTTGTTCAAGAACAAACTCAACCCCGACGGTACGTTGGAACGGCGGAAAGCACGATGGGTTGTTCGCGGGTTCTCTCAACGACCAGGCGTGGACTTCCATCAAACCTTCTCGCTGGTCATCAAGCCAGCCACCATTCGGACGGTTCTTCATCTTGCTGCAACCCGTCGATGGCCAGTGCATCAACTAGATGTCAAGAACGCATTCCTTCACGGTGATCTTGCGGAACAGGTCTATTGCCACCAACCAGCAGGCTTTGTTAATGACAAGTACCCCAATCATGTCTGCCTACTAGTCAAGTCCCTCTATGGACTCAAGCAGGCGCCTCGGGCGTGGTTTCAACGGCTCGGCAATCACCTCCGTGGCATGGGGTTCACTGCAACTGGGTCTGATAGCTCCTTGTTCGTCTATGTTTGTGGTGATCAGATGGCATACCTCTTGGTGTATGTGGACGACATCATCCTTACTGCGTCGTCAGTGTCACTTGTTCAGAGTATTGTTCAGCAGCTGGGGCAAGCCTTTGCAATCAAAGACCTTGGTCACCTGCATTTCTTCCTTGGGGTTCAGGTGCGTCGTGACACCAGTGGCTTCTACCTAAATCAGTTACAGTACACCGAAGAAATTCTTGAGAGAGCAGGCATGTCCAACTACAAGGCTGCATCAACACCAATTGAAGCCAAGCCGAAACTGTCGTCTGCAGATGGACAACCAACCACTGATGGATCATTCTATCGCAGCATCACCGGTGCCCTGCAATATCTAACCCTTACCAGGCCAGACATTGCGTATGCCGTAAATCAAGCATGCCTGCACATGCATGATCCTCATGATGTGCACTGGAATCTTGTGAAACACATACTGCGCTATCTTCGCGGCTCCATTCATGATGGCATCAAAATCTCCTCCTCTCTGAACAATGAGCTGAAGGTATACTCCGATGCCGATTGGGCGGAGTGTCCAGACACCAGGCGATCAACGTCGGGCTATTGTGTGTTCCTCGGTGATTCTTTGGTATCTTGGTCTTCAAAGCGACAGACTACAGTATCACGATCAAGCGCTGAGGCCGAATACAGGGCAGTCGCCAATGCTGCTGCAGAATGTTGTTGGCTCAGAAACCTGCTTTGCGAACTGCATGTCCTGGTTGACAAGGCTACTGTCATCTACTGTGACAATGTGTCTGCAGTCTATCTCTCTGAGAACCCAGTTCATCACCGCCGAACAAAGCATGTAGAGCTTGACATCCATTTTGTGCGCGAGAAGGTAGCTCTTGGTCAGTTTAAAGTTCTGCAAATCCCCACACAGCACCAATTTGCAGACATCATGACTAAAGGGCTTCCAATGCAATTATTCAACGACTTCAAAAACAGTTTGTGCATTCAGACTACCGAAGCTTCAACTGAGGGGGGGTGTCAGCGACCATATCCTTCTCATTCAGTTAGTAGATAGGGTCAGTTGTAGGTTAGTCTGTTGTATACGTTAGCAGCCTGTACCAGGTCTTGAGCTGATCCTATTCTTCAGGGGTTTAGTTAGAAGCCTGCGGCGCTCAGTGCTTTGGCACTTGTACAGGCACTCACTATGAATGAAAGTGTTGAGCATTCTCTCTAGTTCTTGTCTCTTACAGCGAGGACGGAGGGGCGGCGACAGAGGAGAAGTCGAGTCGAGCTCGCGAGATGGGGAATGCCGCCCGGTGTCATGAGGTCAGGCAGATTTCCCCGTGAAAACCCAGCTCCCGCGGGGGCGAGACACCCGTGTCGCGGGTTTCCAAATTGACCCGAGATGCGGCCCGTGGAAAATTGTTGCGTTGGTTTTCACCACCGGGAAAAGCCCGGGTTCCCGGCGGGAAAAGCTGTTGCCAAAGTAGCCCGAGTTTGGGATGGACAAACCAATAGACCATCTTATATCCGCCTCTAAATAGATTAGTCTAGTGTCCAGTCGAGAAATTTGAAGTATTGTTGGTTAATATGAGCTAGTTTTTTTTTATGATAGATCGAGTTATAAAAAACATAGGTTTATAGTTTTTTAGCATTTTACTCGTAAACTTGTGACAGCAAACATGTAGGTCTGTTTTTTTCTTATTAACAAACTCATACGGTAGAAAATTTGATCAATGCCTTTGCCCTAATTAATAGAGTATAGTTTTATGCACTGTTCACCTATATGCCCGTTTAGCCCATTTACACGCACTAAATTGATTTGAAATATACGCTCCTTTGAGAGTTGAACCCACAGGCCACAACATAGGTGTCTTGTTCTCCCGAGAGATGAACTAAGGAGCGGCAAGCACTACATCATTTCTTTGTACCACCCAGACGGATACAAGAGAAAAAATAAAACCAAGATAGAATTTTTTTTGATTCTAAACCAAGATAGAATTGGTTACATGAACTTTTTTTGTCTTCTTGCATGAGTTTCTTATAAAAAAACTTGGCTTTCCAAATACACATTGACTTGTGGTGTCTGCACTCACCCCTATAAACACAAGCACACAAACCATACCTCAAACAGTTGGTGGCCATTTAGTCTGTTTAAACGTATAGGCTTACACTCCATATCCAATGCCATCTCTAATCGCTCGGCAAAATTGATGGTCAGCAAAAGGAAATGGTGTGTGTGTGTGGGGGGGGGGGGGAGGGGGTGGGTATGAACCCATATACCCTCTCAACTGAGTTAGGCTACTTCGAAGAAGACGACCCAATTTGCCGCAGAGGCCCGATACAACTCGACACAGGACGTAAGGTGTTACGCTGACCTAGCGGCCTGAACCTGGATAAACCTCCGTGTTCATCTAGTTTTGCCTTGCATCAACATCTGGATCGTCGTCTTACGCGCCTTCCCTACTAATCTACCACCTTGAGCATACCCCTAGATGGGTTATCAACCGTATTTCATTGACAGTTGGTGCCCACCGTGGGGAGTGTGTGTACGAACTTCATGGCGAGTCAGATGGTTTCCTTTCCTGTTTCCATGGATCTCCTGGCGGATTTGGCGTTTACTGTTGTTTACACCAGATTTTGGGCCGAGAAGATTATTATTTTAAGCACAAACGGCTGGTTTATTAAGAAAGGGATCGATCAGAAAAATAAAAAAGCTTATATGGGTTCAATGTATAATCAGAAGAATTCGTGTGGACCAGCATGATGGGCTTCAAAGACGTGTCGGGCTCGACCAAGGAGTTCAAGTCCGGGTCATCTTTTATTTTACCTATTATGTAACCTAGTCGTGTTAGGACAAGAGTCAACCGGGTTATAAATAGCTAGAAACCCGAATTTTGTAAAGGATCCCAATCAATCAATACACCGGCCACCGACAAAAACCCTAGGAGTAGGAGTAACGTAGATCTCGACGAGACCTTCAATCAGGCAGGGCTGCATCAACATCGACCGACCTCCGGTTTGCTTGTAAGTTTCACCAATGGCTTGTGTCATCGTGTAATGAGGCTGTATTTGGCATCGACCAAACTCTTGTTAAGCTATGACATGACTAGTTATCGGTCCAGGTTCGTCTTTTGTGAGACTGTCTTGACTCTGATCAATCTCTTACTTTAGTCGATCTTGACTAGTTATCGGCTCTATTGGTTTGGCAAGCTAATAGATTCATTAAGTTACCGATATTGTTTTATGTTTTTAATCTATTTCTTTATGTTTTTATATAACATCTTGCCCAATCAAGATTGACAAAGTGGCTTAAGCTTAAAGGATGCTTGGTGTCGGCTGTTTTGAGGTTTACACGCTCACAACAGAGGAAATAGCCGATACAAGCCTCTCATCGACTATTTTATCAATCTTGGTTGTTACATGTTGTGCGTTCGAGATATCTGATGAAATTATGATCTGATCTAAGTGCAGATAGATCTGATCTAACATGTTTATTACGGCTGTATTTCCGAACCCCGCTGATAAATATGATAGATTAGATTTATTTGGTCTTAGGCCAAATCATGGTTTTAACGGATAGATCTTGTTCGTGCCTCATGGACCCTGCATCGGCTGAAATAGCCGATCCAGTTATGCTTTCTTCATAATGTGAACTTTTAAGTGGCTTGGAATTAATGGATCTATTCTTTGCACGAGACGTGATCTAGCTTGGTCATCATTATGGCTGCATGGAGACACCCCACTGTTGATGTTTAAGCTTTTTTATCGATCTATTTGTTATTATGGTTGTATGGAGACACCCCACTGTTAATGAATAGAACTGCTCGTGCAATTAGTCGATACGTTGGTTTCATGTTGCTTAGACGTACACATAGATCTTTATTCTATTAACATCTTTCAAGCTCATCGGCTGTTTGTTTATTCTAAGTGCTCCTTTACATATATCGTAGCCGTCAAGCTTTATATCTTTTTCAATGCCTTTACATATAATCTCCTGGGAGTTGACTTGGTAGTCAATGTCCTATAGACAAGTGGCTATATCAGAGCCGTACATTTTGGAACTGTCTGGCACCAAACCGGCAGGTTCCATGATTTAACAACCTTTTTCTTCTCCTTGTCAACTACAGGTCAAATTGACTGGCACGCCCGAAGTCGATTCCGCTAAGATTCGGCTCCACCACACGTTGAAGGTTCAAGAGGTCAGGACCTTGCTTCGTACCCCTCTGAGGACCGTGCACCCGAGTGTGTTGGCGTGACCGACCGAGATTTTACGTCAACAACCGTTGGATCCTTCTTCTAGATTACCGTGGCTGGCGGCGCCGTCTAGACCATGGAGCCGGTGCAGGCGTCGCCTGCATCAAAATCTCCTTCACCAGCACCAGCGAAACCGACTTCGGGATCGCTCCTGAGGTCGGCGCCACCGGGCAGGCTAGCGCTTCCTCATTACTAGGGGCGGCACATTGACAACTCGGATCTGATCGAGTCTATCGATCGGGTCACCACCAGCATCGCTGAAACCCTAGTTTTGGTAGATCCGATCATAGATCGATTGCCTGAGTGCGAAGCTGATGAGGAGGGGTGGCTGCGACCACGACGACTAGGCCGGGCGAGGAGCAACGTTCGACTGGGAGCTGATCTGGTCATCACCTCCACTCCAACGGGGCACACCGTCCGACACCGATCGGCCCGCGCTCCTGACCCGAGGTCAAGAAAGCAGGGGACCCAGAGGAATACTCAACCACCATATTTCCAAATTGATTGATGAACGCGACCGCCGACTACGGGAGCCGTGTACCGCATCTGTTCGTGGATCGTGCTGAGCGTGACCACGTTCTAGATCATGAGCATGCACGTTCCGACCACAGAGCTTGTATGGCAATCTTGACTGCCATCCCGACTACCACCATAACGTCAAGTTCTGGGTTGACCAGATCCAGTCCATCGACGAAGACTCCAGACTTCCCGCTAGGCTTTGGACCACTGCCTCGCTATGGGGGCTCAGTATTCACCATCAGTCATGATGAACCCGCCGTAGAAGGGGAGACGGAGGAAGCAAAGACCTAGCGTCTAGACAGGAACGCTAGTCGGGCCACCCGTAGAGCGGCTGAGGCCTCAAGGCCCGGCGGTTCGCGCATACATCGCGACCTGTCAGATGAATTTGACATGTGCGACAACCACCAGGTTCACAAGGCGTCTCCCTGTTGACCCACAAGTTGAACAACTCAATGCCTACTTGAAGGTAACCCTGGTCCAGGTGCAAGATCAGATGGTGGTCCCATCACAACCTCTACATCTCGAAGAAGCCAACATAGTTGCCGACCACGACATGAACCGTCTGTTGCCCCTAACGACCAACCCCCGGGTGGAGGTCCGCAGGCAGAGGGGCCAACAGCAATCAGGGGAAACACATAAACAATCGCAATGGCGGGGGAGGTCGCAACACTGGCGGAGCCAACCATGGAGGAAGATATGACCAGGAGGTCGAGCAATGCGATCTGCGCGATCACATCAATGAAAAATCCGATCTGCACCACCGCATTGAAGATTCCAAGGATACGAGGCTTCGAGCAGAGATGAAAAGGCGAAACACATGGGATCACGAGAACGACCTACTCGACCGTGGCCTCATTGGCCCTAGGCAGTTTACCATGCAACTACGATCAGTCGTGTGGCCCAAGGGTTTCAAGATTCATGACCTGAGGTTGTACGACGACAAAGCAGACCCTCGCCAATGGCTCTTGCTCTACGAAACAGCCGTACGGGCTGCCAGCAGAGGCGGAGACGTGATGGCAAATTACCTGTTGGAAGTCCTCAACCAGACGGCTAGCCAATGGCTCCTGAGCCTACCAACTGACTCCATCGACACTTGGGCGAACTTAAAAAGGGCATTCGTGTCCAATTGAAAGCCACCTATCAGCAACTGACGAGCAAATACGACCTCAAGTGGATTAGAGATCGCACTGGCGAACCCCTATGCGATTACACCCGATGATTTTCTGATGCCCGGTTCCGCGTGGTGAACGTCACTGATGATGAGTCCATCTCCGCCTTCATCAGAGGGCTCCACCAGCACGAGGGGCTATGGAACAAACTACTACACAAGGAGCCAAAGATGACGGAAGAACTGCTCAACATCGCTCAGAGTCGGGCTAGGGCGGAGGAGTACAATACGCAACTTGCTGACGACCGCCGTGATCAGAGGTCCTGCCGTGACGACTGCCCTCGCGACGATTATCGAAGCGACCAACGGGATGAAACTAGAATGACCGCCGAGACAGCTACCATGATGACCGTTGAGAACATATATGATGAATGATTGAAATTTATGAGGAAGGTTTGAGGCTTTTCCCGGTTGAGTCCATATCTTGCTATGCGCTTAATGGTTATGACTAACCAGTGGCGTTGAGTTGTGGTGTGTTACCGGGTTGGTGTGCGTGTGCAACATGTGTCTCTTGGCTGTGTTGATGTGCAGGTGTGGAGCTCGGAGACAGTGGTCAATGGCGAGGTGAAGGTCAAGTAGAGACGTGTCGTGCCGACGGACCGGGAGCGATGAAGGATGGGTGTGCCGTGCGACGGACGTGCCATGCCGATGGACCCAGAGCGGTGAAGGGCGGACGTGAGGCTTGGACCGACGGACCAGGAGGCCGGAGGACCACCTGTGGTAGCTGACACGTGGCATCGGCGAGCAAGAGCACATGGGGATGTGCGATGCATCGGCCGAGTCGGGAGGAAGACGATGGCGTCGTGGCACTTGGCAGGAGGTTGGACACGGGCTTGCGTGCGGTGCAAGTGTCATCGGCCAAGTCAAGAAGGAAGGAGAAGACGTTGTGCCCGGCGTGGAGGCTGGACATGCATCGGCATCAGTGCCGGTGGTCGGAGTGTGCGAACCACATCCCGTCTACGGCGCGGGTTCGGTAGTTGAGCCTCAAAAAGCTACCATCGATGGTTTCTGAGCTTGGGCCTCAAAACTCAGGGTGGCGGGTTTTCAAGTTTGAGCCTCAAAACTCGGGGTGGACGGTTTCTAGGTTTGGGCCTCAAAACCTGGGCTGGCGGGTTTACCGGTTTGGGCCTCAAAACCGGGCGGAGGTTCCTATGCGGAACGGTCGACGCGTGGCGTCACCGAGAGGCTTGCGTTGCGGCGAAGCTATCAGTGAGGAAGGCACGGTGGTCGACGTGACGGCACGTGGCGGCATCCTAGAGCTTGCGTCGAGGCAAAGCAAAGGATGAGAAGGCGTGTGGCCGTCAGATGAAAACCGTAGAGTTGGTCGGTTTTACCCCTTGTGGGTATTTGGGTTGAGTGCTTCATGTAAGGGCGTTTTTGTCTTCGGACATGCACCTATATATATGTGAAGGGGCTGCTAGGGCAGCTATCCTTGGAGGTGTGTCACTCTCATTTTGTTCATGTGAGAGGAGGCTAGGGTTAGAGGAGAGGAGGGCTCTTGTTCTTGAGCTTTTTGCCATCCGAGCTTTGTGTTGCGAGGAGTGGCTTGTAACCCAACACCACGAGCTAATACAATCCTTCATCTTGTTGAAATCCAAGGATCAAATTCGTGCTCCTCTTTGTTGGCTGACATTTCGATTGAATTCATGTTTTGTTCTTTGCGTTTATCTCTTTCCCCTCTTTGTGATTTCATAAGTTCTTTCGATTTGAGGGATGATTTGCGATTCCGTTTGAACTATCTTGTGCTAGGACATGAGAGGCATCTTTCCACCAAAGGATTTTCTCAAAACCTCACGAGCATAGAGATCGGGCGGAAATTGTTTTCGTTCTCCAAACTTTCCCCTTTTCACGTGATCTGAAATATCTTTTGATTTAGTTGGGTTCGAGCCATGATTTCTTAGGAATAGCTCACCAACATGTGCAAGATCACCTGGGTGAAGTTTGGTTGCAAGCCCTTTTGATTTGGTCGAGATCCGATCAAATTTGAGTTTGATACGGGCTATTTTTGTGCAGTCTGGGCATTCCCGGACTGTCCGGCACTCATCCCCAGACTGTCCGGGGGTCGAGGCTGTTCACGGGTAGATTTGGTATGTGCTGCTGCCGATTTAATTTTTGAACGACGGACTGTCTGGGCCTCATTCCCGGACTGTCCGGGGTTCAATAGCGGACAGTCCGCGATTCACTAGCAGACAGTCCGCCACTGCACAGTTCTGATGTTTTCGTCCGTATCTTTTGCGTTCAAGCTCCGATTTGAGATCCGTTTGTTGCGTTGGTTTCCTAACTTCTTAAGGATCATTCCAAAGTACTTTTGCCACCAATGGTCAAAGTATTTTTGGTCGGACACTTCCTTCTTCTCCATAGCAGTTAAGTGTTCCGCTTTCGAAGTTTCGTCGGTTCTAGTGTCCATATCTTTTGCGTTCGAGTTCCGATTTGAGATCCGTCTATTGCGTTAGTTTCCTAACTTCATAAGGATCTTTCCCAGGTGCTTTTGCCACCAGTTGGCCTAAGTATTTTTGGTCAGACACTTTCTTCTTTTCCATAGGAGTGGGGTGTTCCGTTATCGGAGGTTCGATTGTTCTAGGAGCTTGCTTTTCCTACTCTGTGGTGACCCGCTGTGTTCTAAGGGAACATCCACCCAATCATTTGGGTCGTGGTCATTATGGTTGTAGCTCTTGGCTTTTGGGATGATTTTCTGGGACAAGGGGTATCGTTTCACGAGTTGAAATTTGAGGCTCCCATTCACCCCCCTCTAGTCGCCAATTCGGTCCTTCAACTGTCGCGACAACAGGAGATGCGACTAGCGGGACGACAGGAGGAGACAACAAAACCGTGGCAGAGCCCCGGGTAATGAAGTCAACACCACCAAAGCTGGCGCCAAGCGCAATTATGACTCGACATACTCCGAGATCCTTGAACAAGATTGCCCAGCGCACCCTGGTCTCAGACACACGATGGAGGAGTGCAGGGGCTGAAAAGCCATTTTTTGCAATGGCTCAAAGAAACAGCGCCCTGAAGCTGAGAAGTAGGATGAACCAACCAAGCAGCGTGACGACAAGGCCCCACAGGATGAGGATGATGATGATGAGGACCTAGACCAACACCCGTGGCATCAAGGCTGCCGAGAAGTCTGTCCGAACGATATTAGGGGCAAGGTGATCCTGGCAGATAAAAGAGTGCTTGAGCTCATCCAGCGTGCCATCTACTCTGTCGATCGAGCCGACGATAGGGTGGCGAACCCAAAGTATCTTGCCTGGTCCCAGTAGGCAATCACGTTCAGCAGAGCTGATCAGTGGGCCAAGGTTCCTGAGCCTGGTCATTTCTCCTTGGTCGTGGATCCAGTCATGGGGGGAGTACACTTCGAAAGGGTATTGGTCAATGGTGGCAGTGCCCTTGATATACTGTTCTGCCATGCCCTACCAGAACTCGGGATCAAGGTTAAAGACCTAGAGCCATATGACGCTCCATTCAGGGGATACTACCGACCTAGGAGTACTAGTTGATGATGGCAGTGCCCTTGATATATTGTTCTGCCATGCCCTACCAGAGCTCGGGATCAAGGTTGAAGACCTGGAGCCATACAACGCTCCATTCTGGGGGATACTACCGACCCAGGCCTCACAACCCCTGGGGTAGGTCACCCAAGAAGTCCAGTTCGGAACCAAGAAGCGCACCACATCTGCTACATCAACTTCATTGTGGAGGATTTCAATGGCTCCTACCATGCCCTCCTGGGCCGTCCAGCCCTGACAAAGTTCATCGCGGTGCCCCACTACACCTACCTCATGCTGAAAATACCGATCGAGAACGACATCTTAAGCATGAAGGGCAACCTCTCCACTGTGTACGAGTGCGAGGAAGAGAGTTTTGTCATTGCTCAGGCGAACGATCTCTCAATCTGCATGGAGCAGAGCCGGATCGACGCCGCGAAGGTCACCCTCGAGGAGCAGAGCATCCCCACCAAGGAGGCCAAACGCGCAGGGGCAAAGAACAAAGAATTGAAGGAGGCAGAGCTGGTCGAAGGCGACTCGAGCAAGACGACACGCATCAAGGCCGACCTGGACCCCAAATAGGAAGGTGCACTCATTAGCTTCCTGAGGAAGAACGTAAGTGTGTTTGAGTGGAAACCTACCAACATGCCCGATGTACCTCGGGAGCTGGCCGAGCACTCCTTGGATGTTTTGAAGACCGCAAAACCCATCAAGCAGAAGCTATGGCGGTTTGCTCATGACAAGAAGGAGGCTATTATGGTAGAGATAGCATGGCTCTTAGCTGCCAGTTTCATAAAAGAGGTGTATCACCCGGAGTGGCTCGCCAAACTGGTTTTAGTTCAAAAGAAGAATAAAGAATGGAGAATGTGCGTTGACTACACGAATCTTAACAAACACTACCCTAAAGACTCTTTCACTTTGCCTTAGATCGACGAGGTTGTAGACTCCACGACAGGCTGCGAACTCCTATCATTCCTTGACTGCTATTCTGGTTACCACTAGATCTCTCTAAGAGAGGAAGACCAGACCAAAACATCTTTCATCACCCCCTTCGGGACCTACTGCTACACGACCATGTCGTTTGGGTTAAAAAATGCAGGAGCAACATACCAGAGGGTGATCCAGAAGTGCCTCGACGCAGAAATCCAAGCAGAGCTTATCGCCACATACGTGGACGATATTGTTGTCAAAATTAGGACTGCTCCGAGCCTGGTCGATGACCTTCACAGGACCTTTGAAGCGCTAAACAAGTTTCGATGGAAGCTTAGTCCCAAGAAATGCGTATTTGGGGTCTCATCAGGTATACTATACTCGACAATATCATAAGACAAGATGGCCTTCGGCCAAACCCAAAGAAAGTCTAGGCTGTCTTGAGGATGAAGTCACCGAAATGCATAAAGAACGTCCAAAAGCTCACCGGGTGCATGGCCGCATTGAGCCGGTATATATCAAGACTCGGCGAGAAGGGCCTCCCATTCTTCAAGCTGTTTAAAGCCTCCGAGAAGTTTGAGTGGTTAGACGAAGCCGACGCTGCCTTCAATGAGCTAAATCAGTTTCTCATGACAACTCCGCTGCTGGCCACACCCAAGGACGGTGAAACCTTATTACTTTATATCGTCGCAACCGAACGAGTAGTGAGCACAATGATTGAGGTCGAATGCACGGAGGAGGGGCATGCCTACAAGGTGCAGCGACCAGTGTACTACATCAGTGTGGTACTCAACGATTCCAAGACCAGGTATCCCTAGGTGCAGAAATTGATATACGCAATATTAATTACATCTCGCAAGTTGCGACACTACTTTGATTACTATACCATTGCAGTGGTTACTGAGTATCCATTGGGCAATATCATACAGAATAAAGACACTAATGACTAGATTATCAAGTGGGCATTCAAGTTGAGCCCGTTCTTGTTAGAATTTTGCAGCCACACCACTATTAAATCTCAGGCTCTGGTGGATTTTATAGTAGAGTGGACCAATATGACTACTCCCATCCCACGGACCAACGTCGAGCGCTGGAAGGTTTACTTCAACAGCTCCATGGACATCGAGGGCCTCGGCGTCGGGGTTTACTTCCTCTCACCTTCTGGGGATAAGCTGAGCTTTGTACTCCGAATACACTTCAAAGCCTCCAACAACGCCGCAGAGTATGAGGCATATCTACATGGCCTCCACATCGCTATAGAACCAGACGTCAAGCGGTTAGAGGTCTCTGGTGATTCAGTCCTAGTCATAAACCAGGTCAACAAAGACTGGGATGCTACCAGCGAGAAGATGGATGCCTATATCGCTCAAATTAGGAAGCTCGAGGGCAAATTCTATGGCTTGCAGTTCCAACACGTTGTCCGAGCTGACAACCAGGTGACAGACACACTTTCGAAGCTAGGGTCATCCAGGGCCCAGATACCGCACGGCGTTTTTGTCCAGGACCTGGTCAATCCATCCATTGAAGAGGAGCAAACACTAGCTGACCGGGACCTCCTGCAGGCTTTGAAATCTACGAAGGAGTCGCAAGAAGCTCTCGATTCTTCGCAGGCTTCCTTGAAGGCGCTGGAGCGTGCCGTCGAGCCCATCCTGGATATGATTCCGTGCCCTGAAGGAGTCGAGGAATCTTTGATTGATCGGGCCAAAGCTGCACCTAGACGGCTGGCTCAGTATATCAAAGGTATGTCGACTTTAGTTGTGCAGGGTCTAATGGCGACACTGCGGCTGCATTTGCCGTCCTTCGACTTGTCATCTCTTATGACGCTTCCTGAAGGCAAAGGCGATGAGGATCTTGCAGCGATGCAAGAAGTGGTGAAGACCGCGGCGGAGGAGTACTCGCAGATTTTAGATCTTGTAGAGTAGCTTAGCCTCCTTGATTGTTTAACTACCGCTTGTATTCCCTAGAAACAATTATTATCAAATATAAAGAATCAAAGTATTAGTTATTTTTGAATCTTTGTGAAGTTCGTATCAACTCGTCATTGCAAGAGATTTCTTGTCAATGGGTTGTTTCTGTTTGATGTGGATGTATGACCAGGCGTCTTATTAGACGAGTCTATCCGGGTGCTCTCTAGCACTTGAGTTTGGGTCGTGTGACTTCGTTTCTCCAGTAGTCTTATAACGATCATGTAGAGAACGTAGTCTTGCCCGAGTACTACTCTTAGTACCCTTGTTCAAGGGATAATTTTGATCAAGCACCTCTTGAAGGACCGTGACAATGGTTCCTTCTGTGTGAATCATTTCTGTTGGTATTTCTTAGCGTCGCTACTAAGAATAGAGTTTTAATCTATCCCCGGCAACGGCGCCAGAAATGCTTGTTGACACTTCTTAACACAATCACTAGAAGTAGACTATGGAGCCTAACCCCAGCAACGGCGCTAGAAGTATCTGGTTGGTAAAACTAATGACTATTGGATAATTCCGCAAGCGCACAGAAATTACCGATGTAGCACTTCACCCGGGAGTATTCCAAGGTATCATATTTATTTTATCCCAAAGGAAGCGATGACTAGAAAGACTAACAAGAAAAGGGATCCTATCTTAGATTAGCTACAATTAATGTAGAGGGTGATAAACGAAGGGTAAAGGAAGGTGATGATTCAGGATAATCAAATGAGATAATTAAAGGTAACTAGTGTAGTATAGCTAGGTGGGAGGACAACGAGTGAGAAAGGTTCCTATGAAATTCTTAATCCACTCCCGTGTTCTAACTAATCAAATAGTAGATACAACTAGGATTGATTACCTTCAACTTGGTTGCCAGGGATAAACGAGAGAGTAGTGCGATAGAAGGTTTTTCACCTAACCCACTACTCAAGCGGATATTTGGCTTATGGACGCCTTACCTTTTAAAAACTAGCCTGAATTCACGTGAGGGGATCTAGGTAGCCAAGCAAAATCTGTCACCTTTTGCCCATGCGCCCCTACTGTCCGTGCAAGCCAGCGGCAACCAAAGATAAGTCTTAGCCTAAGCACCACACTTATGCTAATCCTTATTACTCTAGCTAATATACGATTAACTAAAGCACCATTTTACGGGCGATGATAAACAACCAAGATGTTTGTGTAAGGATCACAATCTAGTATGTACTACTACACGACTAACTAGAGCACTATAATACTATTGCAAGAATAATATTGCACAAAGGATAACACTTTGGAATGCAGAAGAAGAATATATATTATAAGTAATTCTGGAAAGAGAAAGATACAAGAGCAATACCAGACTCCCAGAAGACGACTCCGGAGACCTCGAGCTTGCTCGACTCACTCTAACTCCCACACTAGACTACACTACAACTAGAAGGCTAACACTTGTATCTCATATGAAGTGAATCCTCTAATGAACCATGTCTTTAGAGGGTGGATGAAGCCTCTATTTATAGGGGAAGGTGGAGTAGGGGCTACTCCGCGCCATGTCATCGATCCGCGTGCTCCCCATCTCTCATCCCTTGGATCCACCGTCATTGTAACCGCCATGGATGGATGGCCTTGATTTCTTCACGTGTGAAACATGTGCAAACAACCGACATTGGATGGGGTTCACCCTGGGGTCGGCCGACCCCAGCCAATGACAGGTGGGCCCACCACTTTGCTTCTAGAAGGTGCTGATGTCATCAGGCTGAATAGTGTAGCCAGGGCCCACCAAGGGGGGGGGGGGGGGGTCGGCCGACCCCCTATGACAGGGCTGGCCCACCAACTTGTGTCCCCTGATGTCCCCTCATGTCAAGGAGCATGGTGTCATATGTTGGTTGCATTTGCTTCCTTGTGTGGGCCCATGGATCCATGTGCTTCTCATCTTTCACCGTTGAATGCAAACACATTTCTGATCTGATGGTGGAACGTAGCTTGGTGAAGCTTCACTTGGATAGTGCCACATCACCATGCCCGAGGAGCTCCCATGGTGGGGTCGTCCGATCCCACCTTGGGTGGGTCCAGGTGTCCATTTCCTTCTTATTCTGTTATACCTGCAAATCAAATACTAAGAGTACAAGTGGAACCTTTTATTGATAAAACATGTCTATGTCATGTCATTCTTCTCTATTTTTGAGCCTGTTGATGACATTTTGATATGTATTTTTATGCTATAATTATCGTCAACAAGATCCCCCAAGCTTAACCTTTGCTCGTCCCGAGCAAATAATCAAACTTAGTCTCGGTGGATCATGAGTTGCTACAATGTTTATATTTCAAGAGTACCATGTATTCAACAAGATATTTCTCTTAAGCATGGAAAATTTAGCTAGGTAAAACTCACCCATATTACCTTAGTCTTTCATGGGGCTTATGGCCTTTCCTTTGTCTTGGGGAGTTGAGAGACAGAACAGTTAAACTTGAGCACTACTTTCTCATTCTTTGCAAGTTTCATACCAGAGATTTTTGCAATATTTTCAAAAGAAATCTTAATGTTCCTCATATGGTTCTCTCATGTCACTCAAAGGGTGTATGATTCCTCACCAAGGCATATGGTAAGTGTTGCCTTCTCTAATTCATCTTACTTCTAAAAAGGTTTATATGGAGCTTAAGGTAGGAGTGAAAAAGAATAACATACTTACTGAGCATGTATTGTCAAGTTAAAGCTTGGATCCAAGAAGAGAAGTGTCATACCCCCAGATCAAGATATGCAAGTGTGTGATATGTAGTGGACTAGAGTGCTTCTCTATTTGATAAGATCTCTCTCCCTCTTTTTTTTATTGAGACATGGCTAGCATTTTTTTCTCTTGTTTTTTTCTCTCTCTTTTTTTGCATGGACTCTCATATGTCCATAAATATTTATTTTGCCTAGCCTTTTGTGTCTCATTTATTGATTCATACTTGGAGAGAGATATACTAAAAACATAAAGCACTCTATTTTTGTGTAATGGATAAATGGCATGTTTGTGCGTACTTCCAGTGTAGAAGCAGCAAGGATATATATATGATGTGTGTACGTGATCTTGATCTTAGGAGTATGAAAAATCTCTTAACACGGATCAACAAGACTTAACAAGACTCAACACTCAACAAGTAGCTTATGTGGAAGGTTTTTTTTCACTACATCATATATATAAGGCTGTGGTAGGAACTTATCACCATTGAGGAACAATTAAGGTTTTGATTATTTTAAGAATAAATTCTTCGGTAATCATGCATGCTTAGAATAATATTATGGCAGCTCTTGTTTCACTATATCATGTCTCACAACAACTTAGACTTAGTTCTAGCACTTACTACCCACAAAAGTGTTCAAGTTCATGGCGGTCTTATGTGAGCTAAGTGATCCATACTTAGAAAATAGCAAGCTGTATACTGGGTACTAAGGAAATATTAACAGAGCAACTGTTCATTATTTCCAAGAAAAGTAGACATGCATGACATATGAGAAAACATAAATAAGCATGAGAATTTTTTTTGGCATTTTCTTATTATTTATTTATTTATATTATTAAGATACGATAAAAGAAATAATAAAAATGCTAAGATAGAATACTTACCTTAGTGGGGGAGAGAATCTCCCCCAAGCTTGTCTCTTTGTTATGATTTTTTTTTCACTGGGGTGGATATGGTGGATAGTATGGCGGGTATTGTGGAGGATACTGTGGAGGATATTGCGGAGGCGGGTATGGATGTGGATGCTGTGGTGGATACTGGGGAATTTATGGTGGTACGGGAATATTGTGGTGTGCATAAAGGTTGGCCCAGTTTCGGCCACTAGCTTCCTGGAGACTCATGAGCTGCTGCTAGGTTTGGACTACAGTGTTGTGTATGGCTTCATGGCTGGTGCGCAGCATGCCGAACTGGTTATTAAGCAGCTCCATGTCATGACGCTCGCTGCGAGACCTGGTTTCCTGTGAAGAAGACATAGAAACTCGGGCACTCTGTACCCCAGACCTGCGTCTACTTCCGGGCTGTGAAGTGTGCATGGCGTCTCTCTCGTAGTCGCTGTCATCATCAGAGTCTTGGCGTTGAGCTGCCTGAGACTTCCCACGTGTGTATGGTCCTGAAAAACTCTGACGACCTCCCACTCCAGGAATGTTAGGGATTAGCGGTTGGCCCCCATATAATTTTAATTCCAGACATGGCAAAGTAAGTCTTGTTTCCGATTTACGGAACTTGAATTCAATGGTGTTGTTGGGACCACTCGCAATGACAAGTGCTTGGATGAAGTGCTCTTTTCTTAAGATGGTTCTAGGAGTTCTTATGAAATCATTAAACCCATCAAGAATGTTTGCATGACTACAAAATTTTATGATTATGGATGTGAAATCAAAGGATCCTAATCTTGATGGTGCACTTAACCAATGTTGTACCATGGCTTTTACCGGAGCTATTCGAATTTGATTAACCATGGCATATAGAATCCTAGCATCAATCTCCCTAACAATTCTTATGTTATCTCTAGGAAACAACGTGATGCCTATCCACCTATGCATGAATCTTAAAGTGGGGTGACAAATATGACTTGTGCATGGTTGTGCTTTCCTAATTATGTTATCCCCAGTTATATCATACCAAAACTCTAATTTGTCAAAGTCTGGCGTGGCTAGCTCAATATTTGTTGCACAGTTAACAAAGCCCAGACATGTTGCAAATTGATCCCAGCTAAAATTAAATTCATTACCGCACAACCTAAAATAGATGGTAGTTTGAGTTATTTTCGCGGTGCTCATGAACTCTAGAGTAAGAAGCTTACTGCCCGGATACTGAGAAAAATCCCAGAAATCACCCCAACCTATTGCAGTAAAAACATCGGAGAACTCCTCATCCATACCTGTGCAGTAGAGGAGATCGGGATCGAATACCTTGGTGTGCTCGAAGTTGCGGTTGCGGATGTAGTTGAGAGTGGCTAGTTCTTGAGCGGTTAGCCATAACCCGGTTCCTGGGTCTTGAATCCTCAGGGGCTGCGCCTTTTCGTCGGGTTGTTGCTGCGAGTCCTTTGTGTCATGCATCGACTGCCCACTGGAGCTGGTGGTTTGAGAGGGTCTTGATGATGAGCTCCTGCTGAGAGCTGCACGCATTTTCTTTGCAGCGGACTTGAGTGGTTTCTTCATGCCTGGTAAAATGATGAACACTAATCGAGCAAGAGAGGTTAGTGGTAAGTGATAACCCTTCTTACCCGCCAATTACCTCTCTTGATTTCGTTGAGTGTTGATCACTAAAACAACGAACAAGAGTGTCAAAATTTTCTGCTGGTGGCTCTGGTGAAGCAACATAGGAAGGAGTGTGTGAATAAAAAGGAGTGAGGAGAGAGTGTTGCAGGTGCAAAACAAGGGGTCGGGCGACCTCGGGGTACTCCCCCCATTTGCATGTGCCAAGCTTGAGTTAGTGGTTGTCAATCCTTGCCTAGCATCTTTGCAAAAGAACATGTCTCCTTGGATGCTTGCTCTTCTTTCTTGAAGTGAGTGATGGGTGGAAGAAAGAACAAAAGGAGGGAGCAAGACATGACCTTGGTTAGTTGGCATGATGTGCTCACGGGGTGCATTGTCCAAATGGTGGTTTGCTTAAGGAGTTAAGCAAATGTCTTAACCAAGGTTGGCAAGGAGCGATAGAATTAAGGGTTGCATGAGTGAAATTAGGAAGAGGGACTTACCTACTTCCTCAGGTTACTCATGAATGATTGAGTATGTGCACTCCTCTCATCAAGTTTATTTAAGCAAGAGATGAGAGAGAGATCATTATTCTAGGTCCTAGAATGCAAGTCGATAAGTATATGTCTGTTGATTCTTGCATCTCTATCTAGATGGCTCATGCCAGAAGGTGAGATGAGGTGGGGCCTACCATGGGGTCGGCCGACCCCATCATCCCCACTTAAATTGTTCTAAGCAGATTATACTAGTACTAGAATATGAAAGTGCACACAGAGTGACTGAAAATATTTTGAAAGATTAGCATACTGGCTTTATTTACATGTTCAATTAGAGCAATGTAGATTATCATGCAATTTCTTAAGTGTTGTCGTGGATGTAACAAATGTTGCATTGGGAAGCATCTCATGACATGCAAGTTGGTAGGTGACAAGCGCTTGGGTGGGGGTCGGCCGACCCCACCATACACCCTGTGCGATGCTGCCCACAATCTAGGTGCACTAAGACATGTGTATGCTTTGGGAAAAGACTAAAAGAAGTTGAGAGGTTGCCATGCTAGGTTCATTCGAATGATCAAAAAGGCTAAGTGAAGTGACATGCTATGTGGTAGGCTATGTAATGAAAGAAGCATATCATGACATGGCATAGATTTAACATAGACAAAAGTTGGCAGGTGATGGTCACCAGGGTTGGGTCGGCCGACCCCCCCTTGGGCCCACCTGGTGTCCAAGTTTCGGTGGTGTTAAACTAGATGATTAAGTTAGTTTTATATTTTAACTAAAGTCAACAGAAAAAGGTAGTGAGAAATTAATGAGAAAAAGTAAATGAAAGTTAAATTAAGTGTTAGTGTACTTACCTTGATGGAAGAGTGATTTCCTCAGGTTCCTGTAGCAGGTCCTTGGACCGGGGCAGGAATTTTCTCTGGAAGTGTTGCCGGTTGTGTCACCTTTTTCTTCCATATTCGCTTGCTTTTTGCCCGTGGTTTTGGATTGGCCTTCTTCTTTATACTATACATGAGACTGACTACCTCCACGTCCATGACCATGATTAGTGAGCATTGTGCAAACTTGGGTTTGAAGTTGAATTTCTCTTGGGTCCCATTAATATTGAACTGAATTTCTCCGGCTCCAACATCAATATGTGCATTGGCGGTGCTGAGAAATGGTCTTCCGAGGATAAGTGAATTCTTCTTGTCTACCTCCATGTCCAGTACCACGAAATCCACGGGGATGAAGAATTCATGTATCTTGACGGGAATATTCTTCGCTATCCCTGCCGGATGGTGAATTGATTGATCCGCTAACTGCAAATATAATGATGTAGGGGACAAAACAACATGGCTTAGTTTATCAAAGATTACCTTTGGCATGACACTAACGCTTGCTCCCAAGTCGCACAGTGCATGCTCGAAATGCTGTGTTCCAATGGAGCATTCAATGGTGGGACACCCAGAATCCTTCTTCTTTTCTGGCACTTGGTTTAATATAGTCGCGCTGCATTCTTCATTTAGTTTAATTACCTCAGTTGTAGGCAGCGGGCGCTTGTTGTTGAGAATGTCTCTTAGGTACCTGGCATAGGTTGGAACCTGCATTGCATCAAGTAATGGAATACTGACATACAACTGACGAATTACCTCGACGAATTTGCCGAATTGTTCGTCGGTTGTTTGTTTCCTCGTCCTTGGAAAGGGCAGCAATCTACTGGTGTCGTAGAACTCGTGTGGAGCCGTCTTTCCATGGAACTTGGTGTCATCTTCCTTGGATGGTTGTTCCTCTTCTTGTTCTTCTTCCTCATCTTCCTTGTCTTTTCTCGTACTCCTCCTTGTTGTTATATTATGATTTGGTGGATCACGAGTGGTCTTACCCCCTCTCATGGTCACCGCATTTAAGGTGTTGCAAGAATTTACAGAAGATGGAATAGTAGCATCTATTTGTGCTAATTGAGACTCTAATATTTTATTAAAGTTCAATTGATCTTTGACAGAAGAAGCAAGAGAATCAGTTTTAGAAGTTAAAGACTCAAGAACCTTGTCATTAGCTAGCAATATTTTATTCATTTCTTCATTGATTTTAGCTTGCTTTATGACAAGATCTTTAAGTGAAGGCCAATTGGGGTTACCTTGACCTTTGAAGCGCGAAGTCATTCCTCCTTGTTGAGGTTGCCCGTTGTTGGTGGCATACACAACTTCATGGCTTACATTTTGCACCTCACTCTCTTGATTTGATTTGTATGCATGTGCTGAGGCGTACTGTTGGATGGCCTCTCGATCTTTCTTGAACTTGGCTCGTTCGTCCAATTTTTTCATCAAGAGCTCCATCTTGTTGGAGATGGCATTCACTTCTTCAATGGTGTTCATGCCTCTCTTCTTAGGTTGAGGATGTTCTCCACTCCACCCTTGATTTGTCACTATGTTCTTAATGAGATTCTTGGCTTGAGTGATATTCAGGGAGGTGAACGATCCTCTTGCAGCGACATCAAGGTGACTTCGGGCTACTGGAGTTAGCCCATGATACAGACCTTGAATCAGGAGCCATTCCTTGATTCCATGATGTGGACATTCTCGGATGTATTCCTGAAGACGTTCCCATGCTTCGGGAATAGTCTTGTCTGCCTGCTGTTGGAAGCTCGAAATCTTGGCCCATAGAGCAGATGTCTTGCCCATTGGGAAGAATTTCGTGAGAAATGCATTGGCACACCTTCTCCAGGTGTTAACATCATCGAGTTGAGCGTAAAACCATTGCTTCGCTTTCCCAATCAAAGAGAATGGGAATAAGCGAAGACGGATGGTGTCAGCTGTGACCCCTTTGATGGCAATGGTGCCACACACCTCTAGAAAGTGCTGGAGATGTGAATTTTCATCCTCATGTGGCTTTCCACTAAATGTACTGGCTTGCACCATAGAGATTAGCGATGGCTTAAGCTCAAAGTCTACTTCTTCTACTTCTACTCTCGGTCCTAAAGTTATTCGGGTGACTGAGGGGAATGAGAAGTCAGAGACTGAGGGGTTAGCCATTGTCTGCTTGAACGATGGTGCTGAGCCTCCTTCCTTGAGTGAATCCAAGTGTGAGCTGAATCTCCGATGGGACACTAGACGACGTCTAATTCTCCTTCGGGATATCTCAGGGTTTTCTAATGTGGTTGCCTTGAATTGGTATTCACTCATACACTACCTTGCTTCACAAAATTAGAGAAGCAAAGGCAGAGGGGTAAACCCCCTACAACTAATTGATACTAAACTAAAGATAGATTTCTGGATTCGTTCTTATTAAAAATTTCTAGGCTATGCTTCCCCGGCAACGGTGCCAGAAATGCTTGTTGGTATTTCTTAGCGTCGCTACTAAGAATAGAGTTTTAATCTATCCCCGGCAACGGCGCTAGAAATGCTTGTTGACACTTCTTAACGCAATCACTAGAAGTAGACTATGGAGCCTAACCCCAGCAACGGCGCTAGAAGTGTCTAGTTGGTAAAACTAATGACAATTGGATAATTCCGCAAGCGCACAGAAATTACCGATGTAGCACTTCACCCGGGAGTATTCCAAGGTATCATATTTATTTTATCCCAAAGGAAGCGATGACTAGAAAGACTAACAAGAAAAGGGATCCTATCTTAGATTAGCTACAATTAATGTAGAGGATGATAAACGAAGGGTAAAGGAAGCTGATGATTCAGGATAATCAAATGAGATAATTAAAGGTAACTAGTGTAGTATAGTTAGGTGGGAGGACAACGAGTGAGAAAGGTTCCTGTGAAATTCTTAATCCACTCCCGTGTTCTAACTAATCAAATAGTAGATACAACTAGGATTGATTACCTTCAACTTGGTTGCCAGGGATAAACGAGAGAGTAGTGCAATAGAAGGTTTTTCACCTAACCCACTACTCAAGCGGATATTTGGCTTATGGACGTGTTGTTTCGGGGACCGAGATCCCGAAACAGCGGGTTGTCGCACGAACGAAAGCCCAAAGCGAAAGCGGAAACCGAACGGTAAAACGGGAAAATAGATGAAGTGAACAGTGTTCCTCCCTCCTTCTCTTTGGGAGTACCGGAGCCTTTTATATTGATCTCAGACCGGTTAAAAGTACAAAAATGCCCTTCCAACCACTCTGCCTTAATTACAAAAAGGCCTTCTCCTAATCTACCTTGCGGCTTCTCTGGCTCTCCGGGCCCGAAGGGCATCACCGTAAATACACGCGGGAGCGAGGCGGTCTGCGCGCCCGTCCGTCAGACCTGTGGGCCCCCTCCATGCCATGATCCGGAGAACCCTGCGGTAAGGAAGCACACGGCCATGGCCAAAAGGAATAATCAAAAACCTGTTGTTGACATTCGGCTTTCGCTCGAAAGCCCGATCGGCGCGAAGGCACGCCGTTGACATTCGGCTTTCACACGAAAGCCCGACCGGCGCGAAGGCACGCCGTTGACATTCGGCTTTCGCTCGAAAGCCTGACCTGCGTGAAGGCACGCCGTTGACATTCGGCTTTCGCTCGAAAGCCCGAACGGCGCGAAGGCACGCCGTTGACATTCGGCTTTCGCTCGAAAGCCTGACCGGCGTGAAGGCACGCCGTTGACATTCGGCTTTCGCTTGAAAGCCCGACCGGCGCGAAGGCACGCCGTTGACATTCGGCTTTCGCTCGAAAGCCTGACCGGCGTGAAGGCACGCCGTTGACATTCGGCTTTCGCTTGAAAGCCCGACCGGCGCGAAGGCACGCTGTTGACATTCGGCTTTCGCTCGAAAGCCTGACCGGCATGAAGGCACGCCGTTGACATTCGGCTTTTGCTCGAAAGCCCGACCAGCGCGAAGGCCCTGAAGCCCGCCTTGTTTTCGCGCGAAAGGCGGGCCCGTGAAGCCGCCTTCCTTCGGATTTGACCCTCGCGATCTTGACGCTTTCGGTTCTGATGGTGAAAACCTTACCAGGCGAAAACGGGTAGCTCACGTCCGGGCTACCGCCCCAACAATAGCCCCTCAACGTCATCCTGAGCGAAGTCACAGGTTGACGTTGTCTGCTCGTGGTACGCCCGCCCGCGAAAGGATAAGCGGAAATGGCTTCCTGTTTTCGCCTGTCCTTGACGCATTTTTAGGGTTTAAGGTTTTGGGTTTAGGATTTAAGAGATGCCTCAGTGCGCAACGGTTGGCGTTCTGATTGCGCGACGGTTGGCGCTTCGAAACACGACGGTTGGCATCTCGAGACGCGACGGTTGGCATCCCGAGACGTGTTTAAAGCGCCTCCTCGTGCTCCGAGCCGCTCCGTACTTCTTGGTTTCCGTTCCACGCCCGCGCGCGTGGGTATAACAGGGGGCTTACCCCGCGCCGCCAGAGTCTGCGCGCACTCTCTAGCTGCTAGAAGAAAGACGGAGGAGGCGTGATAGCAAACGTGCGGCCCTGGGCGAATGCGAAGGGCCGATTATAAAACAAGAGCCGGAGGACTATTCGTTTTCGCCTGACGCTCGTAGATACAACATGTCCCTTGGTGCGATGAGGGACACTTAGTTTTTTTTTTTTTTTTTTTTTTTTTGCACTGCGACTCTTTTTGTGAAGTGTAACTTTCGCTTTAATTAAGCTTTTTATTTTTTTGTTCATTGCGCCCTCTTCTTTCGAGTGTTGAGCATGCGCTTTCGGCGACTGGGCATGCACTTTTTCGCGCGCGAGGGGGCTTCCAGTACGAACCCCTCGGCCGATAGCATAGACGCGCCCGCCCCCACACACTTAGGCAAGGGGCGAAGGTTTTCGCGCGAGGGAGCTTTCGGTGCGAGCCCCTCGGCCGATAGTATAAAACGCGCCCGCCCCCAATCACTTAGACGAGGGGCGAAAGCTTTCGCGCGAGGGAGCTTTCGGTGCGAGCCCCTCGGCCGAAAGTATAAAACGTGCCCGCCCCAATCACTTAGACGGGGGGCGAAGGCTTTCGCGCGAGGGAGCTTTCGGTGCGAGCCCCTCGGCCGATAGTATAAAACGCGCCCGCCCTCAATCACTTAGGCGAGGGGCGGTAGCATTCGCGCGAGGGAGCTTTCGGTGCGAGCCCCTCGGCCGATAGCAAAGACGCGCCCGTCCCCACTCACTTAGGCGAGGGACGGTAGCATTCGCGCGAGGGAGCTTTCGGTGCGAGCCCCTCCGCCGATAGCAAAGACGCGCCCGCCCCCACTCACTTAGGCGAGGGGCGGTAGCATTCGCGCGAGGGAGCTTTCGGTGCGAGCCCCTCAGCCGATAGCAAAGACGCGCCCGCCCCCACTCACTTAGGCGAGGGGCGGTAGCATTCGCGCGAGGGAGCTTTCGGTGCGAGCCCCTCAGCCGATAGCAAAGACGCGCCCCGCCCCCACTCACTTAGGCGAGGGGCGGTAGCATTCGCGCGAGGGAGCTTTCGGTGCGAGCCCCTCAGCCGATAGCAAAGACGCGCCCGCCCCCACTCACTTAGGCGAGGGGCGGTAGCATTCGCGCGAGGGAGCTTTCGGTGCGAGCCCCTCCGCCGATAGCAAAGACGCGCCCGCCCCCACTCACTTAGGCGAGGGGCGGTAGCATTCGCGCGAGGGAGCTTTCGGTGCGAGCCCCTCAGCCGATAGCAAAGACGCGCCCGCCCCCACTCACTTAGGCGAGGGGCGGTAGCATTCGCGCGAGGGAGCTTTCGGTGCGAGCCCCTCAGCCGATAGCAAAGACGCGCCCGCCCCCACTCACTTAGGCGAGGGGCGGTAGCATTCGCGCGAGGGAGCTTTCGGTGCGAGCCCTTCCGCCGATAGCAAAGACGCGCCCGCCCCCACTCACTTAGGCAAGGGGCGGTAGCATTCGCGCGAGGGAGCTTTCGGTGCGAGCCCCTCAGCCGATAGCAAAGACGCGCCCGCCCCCACTCACTTAGTCGAGGGGCGGTAGCATTCGCGCGAGGGAGCTTTCGGTGCGAGCCCCTCAGCCGATAGCAAAGACGCGCCCGCCCCCACTCACTTAGGCGAGGGGCGGTAGCATTCGCGCGAGGGAGCTTTCGGTGCGAGCCCCTCAGCCGATAGCAAAGACGCGCCCGCCCCCACTCACTTAGGCGAGGGGCGGTAGCATTCGCGCGAGGGAGCTTTCGGTGCGAGCCCCTCAGCCGATAGCAAAGACGCGCCCGCCCCCACTCACTTAGGCGAGGGGCGGTAGCATTCGCGCGAGGGAGCTTTCGGTGCGAGCCCCTCAGCCGATAGCAAAGACGCGCCCGCCCCCACTCACTTAGGCGAGGGGCGGTAGCATTCGCGCGAGGGAGCTTTCGGTGCGAGCCCCTCAGCCGATAGCAAAGACGCGCCCGCCCCCACTCACTTAGGCGAGGGGCGGTAGCATTCGCGCGAGGGAGCTTTCGGTGCGAGCCCCTCAGCCGATAGCAAAGACGCGCCCGCCCCCACTCACTTAGGCGAGGGGCGGTAGCATTCGCGCGAGGGAGCTTTCGGTGCGAGCCCCTCAGCCGATAGCAAAGACGCGCCCGCCCCCACTCACTTAGGCGAGGGGCGGTAGCATTCGCGCGAGGGAGCTTTCGGTGCGAGCCCCTCCGCCGATAGCAAAGACGCGCCCGCCCCCACTCACTTAGGCGAGGGGCGGTAGCATTCGCGCGAGGGAGCTTTCGGTGCGAGCCCCTCAGCCGATAGCAAAGACGCGCCCGCCCCCACTCACTTAGTCGAGGGGCGGTAGCATTCGCGCGAGGGAGCTTTCGGTGCGAGCCCCTCAGCCGATAGCAAAGACGCGCCCGCCCCCACTCACTTAGGCGAGGGGCGGTAGCATTCGCGCGAGGGAGCTTTCGGTGCGAGCCCCTCAGCCGATAGCAAAGACGCGCCCGCCCCCACTCACTTAGGCAAGGGGCGGTAGCATTCGCGCGAGGGAGCTTTCGGTGCGAGCCCCTCAGCCGATAGCAAAGACGCGCCCGCCCCCACTCACTTAGGCGAGGGGCGGTAGCATTCGCGCGAGGGAGCTTTCGGTGCGAGCCCCTCAGCCGATAGCAAAGACGCGCCCGCCCCCACTCACTTAGGCGAGGGGCGGTAGCATTCGCGCGAGGGAGCTTTCGGTGCGAGCCCCTCAGCCGATAGCAAAGACGCGCCCGCCCCCACTCACTTAGGCGAGGGAGCGGTAGAATTCGCGCGAGGGAGCTTTCGGTGCGAGCCCCTCAGCCGATAGCAAAGACGCGCCCGCCCCCACTCACTTAGGCGAGGGGCGGTAGCATTCGCGCGAGGGAGCTTTCGGTGCGAGCCCCTCAGCCGATAGCAAAGACGCGCCCGCCCCCACTCACTTAGGCGAGGGAGCGGTAGCATTCGCGCGAGGGAGCCGGCTATATCTGCGAAATTGCTCATATTGCTGTCCGGCCGTATGCATGGCTTGGTTCATCTCCTATCTTTGGTTTGAGATGAAGGTGCCGCTCGACGGAACTGCCCCCTACAGTTACCGGATTGTTGACGATAGGTGGACGCGATGCCGATTACACGATCATAAAAGCGAAAGTGTAGCTCCTGATGCTTCCTACTCGCATTTTCGATAATGAGCTGACTACCTGGAACTAACATTTTGAAGAGCCTCGGTAGTTTAGGATGGATGGGAGGCTTGCACTTTGTTGCCTATTTATACTGCCTTGTCCATGGTACAGGACGGCCGCATTTACTCACCTGGTTGTATTTGTGATCACTTGGTAGGTGAAAGGTTAATACAACATTTACGTTTTAGCGGCTGTAAATGCTTGCCAGCTGTCGTTTGTTTTGCCCTACTAGGGCTGATGGGCTTGGCCTCCGCTACCATTCTCCCCTTTCGGTGATGGGGGGCTGGTTGTGCATAGCCCACAAGCTTTCGTTCGGCCCTCGTTTTGTCGGAGGGTCGGTTTGCTCGTGGCCCGCAGGCCTTCGTTCCGCCCTCGCATTTTATCGGAGGGTCGGCTTTTTCATAGCCCGCAGGCTTTCGTTCCGCCCTCTCGTTTTGTCGGAGGGTCGGATTTCACATAGCCCGCCGGCTTTCATTCCGCCCTCTCGTTTTGTCGGAGGGTCGGATTTCACATAGCCCGCAGGCTTTCGTTCCGCCCTCTCGTTTTGTCGGAGGGTCGGATTTCACATATAGCCCGCAGGCTTTCGTTCCGCCCTCTCGTTTTGTCGGAGGGTCGGTTTTCACATAGCCCGCAGGCTTTCGTTCCGCCCTCTCGTTTTGTCGGAGGGTCGGATTTCACATAGCCCGCAGGCTTTCGTTCCGCCCTCTCGTTTTGTCGGAGGGTCGGATTTCACATATAGCCCGCAGGCTTTCGTTCCGCCCTCTCGTTTTGTCGGAGGGTCGGTTTTCACATAGCCCGCAGGCTTTCGTTCCGCCCTCTCGTTTTGTCGGAGGGTCGGATTTCACATAGCCCGCAGGCTTTCGTTCCGCCCTCTCGTTTTGTCGGAGGGTCGGATTTCACATAGCCCTTAGGCTTTTGTTCCGCCCTCTCGTTTTGTCGGAGGGTCGGGTTTCACATAGCCCGCAGGCTTTCGAGATTGTCGTTGGATGGAAGGGGTCTCTTTTGCCCTACCTCCTCGACATTCTCTTTTTATCACATTTTGTTGACGAATGTCTCAACCTTAAGCTTGGTTGATTTCGTCTTCTGCCGAGTTACGTGACGTTTTTTTTTTTTTTTTTTTGGGAACTACGGCTACTTTAGTAATGTGGCGGTTACCTTGCGCTGCAGCCTTTGCTAATTCGTCTGCCTCTACGTTTTCGGCCCTAGGAATATGACGTAAGGTGAAACCCGTGAAATACTTCTCCATTCTTCTGATTGCAGCCAGATATTTGGCTAGTTCTGGTTGTCTTGCTGTGAAATCCTTTTCGACGTGACCAACAACGACTTGGGAATCCGACTTGACTACGCATCTTCTCGCTCTGATTGCACGGAGCTTTCGTGATCCCAATAGCACGGCTTCATATTCGGCTGTGTTGTTGGTCGTGAGGAATTGCAATCTTGCGGCGAATCTTACCTTCGGTCCTCTTGGTGGCGTAAGGATCGCTGAGATTCCGGCTCCTGCCATTCCCCATGCGCCGTCACAATTCACAATCCACACGGGTTCCTCGAATTCGAGTGTTGTGTCGAAAGCGGCGGGAGTCCAATCTGCTATGAAATCCGCCAACGCTTGCGACTTGATTGCGGATCGGTGCTGGTAATCGATCACATATTCGTTGAGCTCTGCCGCCCACTTGCCAATTCGGCCAATAGCTTCGTTGTTGCGGAACAAGGCTTCCAATGGCTGAGCCGATAGGACTATGATGTGGTGAGACTGAAAGTAGTGCTTTAGCTTTCTAGAAGCCATTACCACCGTATATGCTATCTTCTCTAGTTCTGAGTAGTTTAGTTTTGCACCCGAAAGGGCCTCGGAAACTGCACTTACGGTGGTATGAGATGCTGCGAGATACACTAAGAAGCCAGTCTTCCTGCCAACTTTTGCGCTTGCTTTCGGTTTGAGGGTGGTTGCATATTGATGATTGCCGCTATCTTGTCAGGGTTGGCTTCAATTCCCCTTGCTGATACTAGACAACCCAGGAGCTTGCCTTTCTTGATGCCGAAAATACACTTGTCAGGGTTGAGCTTCAGACCGCTCTTTCGGAGATTGCCGAAAGTCTCGAGCAAGTCCGCTTGATGATCTTCCTGTCTATCGCTCTTGACCACTATATCGTCGACGTAAGCCAACAAGTTTTTCTTTTGCTTTTGGCTTTCGAACACTTTGTCGGTCATCCTTGAGAAAGTAGGGCCTGCATTCCGCAGCCCTTCCGGCATTCGCCGATAGCAGTATGTACCTGTAGGAGTGATGAAACTGGTTTTCTCCTCATTGTCAGGATGAAGCCAAATCTGGTGATAGCATTCGCCATTTTCCGTTCTTCTTTTTCACCAAGACGACATTCGCCAGCCATTCGGGATACTGGACTGGTCGGATTACTCCCGCATCGAGTAATCTTTGTACTTCGGCTTTCGCGGCGTCTGCCCTTTCGTTTGACATTTTTCTCAGTTTTTGCTTTCTGGGCTTAGCACCGCTTGCGATGTTCAAACTGCGTTGGGCGAGATCTCTGCTAACGCCTTGCAAGTCGCTTGCTGATCAAGCGAAAATGTCATCATTGCTCGCAAGGGAGGATGCCAAAGCGTTCCTTTCTTCTTCTGGCATGCTTGACCCAATATGCACGGCTCTTTCGGGCCTGGAGGCCGCAAGCGAGATTCTTATCGTTTCTTCGGCTGCCCCAACCTTGCATTCCGACGTGTTGACGATAGCGTGCTCTTCGGTGGTTGTTTGCATTTCGTCTTTGTTTGCCACCTCATTGATAAGGCTGTAGCCTGGGGTTGGTTTCCCCTCAATCCTTCTGGAAGCTTGCTGATGTCCATGTACGGCGATGATGCCGAAAGGGGATGGCATCTTCATGCATAGGTAGCTTTGCTTAATGACGACGTCAAACCTATTGGTGAAGCCTCTGCCGAAAATGGCAGTGTAGGGATAGTCCATGTTTACTATGTCGAATGTCAGTGTTTCGGTGCGGACTCTTTCTCCTTCGGCGAAAGATACAGGGACTTGCTTTTTGCCGATAGCGTCAATTTTCCTTCCTCCGAACCCATACAGTGAGTTGCCGGCGGGGTCCAGACTGCGCCTGTCGAATCCCATTGCTTCGAAAGCTTTGACGAATAAGATGTCAGCTGAGCTTCCGGTGTCAATCAGAATATTGTGCAAGGTAAAACCGGCAACATTGGCCGTGGCGACGAAAGCGTCACAATGCGGGTAGTCGCGGACTTTGAAATCGGACTCGTCAAAACATATCGGCGCTAGCGACCAAGCTGGCCTGTTCAGTGGAAGCCTTGGTGATACCGTCTGGACCCTTCGATGGTAGTCCTTCCTCGCCCTTTTACTTTCGTGCTCCAAGTTGGATCCGCCCGTGATAGCGAAAATGTGCCCTCTTGACGGAAGGATGTAGTTGATTGCGCTAGTTTCATTTTCCATCTCCTGCACCTGCTGGAAACCCGGCTGTGCTTGCTGCCCCTGAGGCTGGGTCTGAACCGAAAGCGCTGGCTGCGGCGTTGGCTGACGCTGGTAGCGCATAGGTGACGAAACTGCCACCGACTGTGGTGCGAAGACCGGAGGCTGGTAACTCTGATACGCCGGATTGTACCAACGCAAATTTGGGGGATGCGTGTACTGCGGGGGATGCATAGGCGTGCTCGCGTAATTGCTGCATGCTGCCGCCACAGCTGCCGGGTCTTGCAAATTGTGGAAAATGTGTTTGGAGCTTTCGGCAGAGGCTGAAGCTTGATCCTTGTCTTTCAGCTCTTTCGCCATCTTGCTGTATTTGCAGTCCCGAGTGGTGTGGCCGAAATTGCCGTCACAGATGATGCAATATGGTGGTCTGGGTCCTCTTCCGCGGCCTCTACCGTCTCGGCCGCCGCGTCCTGTCCTTCCACCACGTCCTCCGCGGAAAGGTTGATCGAACCCTGTTTGGGGCTGAAAGTCAGCCATTTGGGGCCTCTCCGTGCCTGCTGCTGATTGTGCTTGTTCTTCCTGCAGATTGTTGATTGACCGAAAGGGCCTAACAATTCTTTGATTTGGCACGGGCGGTGGTCGACTTGCTTTCGTCGCTTGCCTCTGCATCATTCGGGCAGCCTTGCGTCGCCGAAAGTCGTCATCCGACCTCGCGTACGCATTCATCACATCAAACAATTCCTTAACATCTTTCGGTGGCTCTCTGGATAGGTGAGCGGCGCACTGTCCGGTCCCCAAGCCTTCGATGGCTGCTGCGATCACCGCGGCTTCCGGCACATTCGGCGCTTGGGCCTTCAGTTGGATGAAGCGTTTGAGGTACTCAGATAGGGGCTCGTCGTCTTGCTGGGTGCAATTCATGAGGTCCCTCGTGGTCTTGATATCCGGACGGAATCCTTGGAAGGTAGCAAGCAATTCGGCTTTCAACTGGGCCCACGAATAGATGGACAGCGGCTTAAGAGTGGTGTACCAATCGTGAGCCACATCTTCGACCGCCAAGATGAGAGATTTTGCTAGAGCCTGATTGTCCCCGCCTGCTGAAAAGACAGCTGTCTCGTAGCTTGCCAAGAACTTGCGCGGGTTCGCTTTACCGTCGAAAGTCGGAATACGCGGCTTATAGCTGAGCGGCCACGGATGGGCTTGCAACTCCCTCGAGAGCGGAGAGGTTTCGTCGATGGCGCTGCCGAAAGCTGGCGGTTGCTCTCGCCTCGGCATGAATACATCTTCTTGTGCTATCGGATCGGGGTCCGCCCTGGCCCTTTGTAGCTCCTGAATTTCCTTCTCGAGTTGCCTCTTTTGCGACTCAGCTCGCCGAATGGCGTTGCGAGTCTCGTCTTCTCTTGCTTTCGCCGCCAACTGCTGTTGCAGCTGGTCTCTTTGCAACAACAGCCTTTCGATTTCCCCTTGCTGCTGGGCCAGCGTCTTGATTGCTTGGGCGTGTCTTGTGATTTCGTCATCGTCTTCATCCTCATCATCGAACTCGTCCTCGACGTGCCCTTCCGGCGTGCCGTCTCTGCCCAAGGTCCGCCGATCCAGAGGCCGCACGCCTTGGCTCGTCGATGCTCCCGGCGGTGGCTGCGCTTCTATCGACGGGGCGCCGCCGAAAGGTGGCGGTTCTGCGGCTGCGTTTGGTGGAACCTGGCTAGCTGGGACTGGAACCGCGACGGTGCCGAAAGCATCCTTTCTCGCGGCGATAGTCTCTAGATTGTCGACCGCTTTCGGCGCTTTCCTTGGTGGCATGGTAAGCTCGGGCGACAACCACGGTGGGCGCCAATGTTGTTTCGGGGACCGAGATCCCGAAACAGCGGGTTGTCGCACGAACGAAAGCCCAAAGCGAAAGCGGAAACCGAACGGTAAAACGGGAAAATAGATGAAGTGAACAGTGTTCCTCCCTCCTTCTCTTTGGGAGTACCGGAGCCTTTTATATTGATCTCAGACCGGTTAAAAGTACAAAAATGCCCTTCCAACCACTCTGCCTTAATTACAAAAAGGCCCTCTCCTAATCTACCTTGCGGCTTCTCTGGCTCTCCGGGCCCGAAGGGCATCACCGTAAATACACGCGGGAGCGAGGCGGTCTGCGCGCCCGTCCGTCAGACCTGTGGGCCCCCTCCATGCCATGATCAGGAGAACCCTGCGGTAAGGAAGCACACGGCCATGGCCAAAAGGAATAATCGAAAACCTGTTGTTGACATTCGGCTTTCGCTCGAAAGCCCGATCGGCGCGAAGGCACGCCGTTGACATTCGGCTTTCACACGAAAGCCCGACCGGCGCGAAGGCACGCCGTTGACATTCGGCTTTCGCTCGAAAGCCTGACCGGCGTGAAGGCACGCCGTTGACATTCGGCTTTCGCTTGAAAGCCCGACCGGCGCGAAGGCACGCCGTTGACATTCGGCTTTCGCTCGAAAGCCTGACCGGCATGAAGGCACGCCGTTGACATTCGGCTTTTGCTCGAAAGCCCGACCAGCGCGAAGGCCCTGAAGCCCGCCTTGTTTTCGCGCGAAAGGCGGGCCCGTGAAGCCGCCTTCCTTCGGATTTGACCCTCGCGATCTTGACGCTTTCGGTTCTGATGGTGAAAACCTTACCAGGCGAAAACGGGTAGCTCACGTCCGGGCTACCGCCCCAACAGGACGCCTTACCTTTTAAAAACTAGCCTGAATTCACGTGAGGGGATCTAGGTAGCCAAGCAAAATCTGTCACCTTTTGCCCATGCACCCCTACTGTCCGTGCAAGCCAGCGGCAACCAAAGATAAGTCTTAGCCTAAGTACCACGCTTATGCTAATCCTTATTACTCTAGCTAATATACGATTAACTAAAGCACCGTTTTACAGGCGATGATAAACAACCAAGATGTTTGTGTAAGGATCACAATCTAGTATGTACTACTACACGACTAACTAGAGCACTACAATACTATTGCAAGAATAATATTGCACAAAGGATAACACTTTGGAATGCAGAAGAAGAATATATATTATAAGTAATTCTGGAAAGAGAAAGATACAAGAGCAATACCAGACTCCCAGAAGACGACTCCGGAGACCTCGAGCTTGCTCGACTCACTCTAACTCCCACACTAGACTACACTACAACTAGAAGGCTAACACTTGTATCTCATATGAAGTGAATCCTCTAATGAACCATGTCTTTAGAGGGTGGATGAAGCCTCTATTTATAGGGGAAGGTGGAGTAGGGGCTACTCCGCGCCATGTCATCGATCCGCGTGCTCCCCATCTCTCATCCCTTGGATCCACCGTCATTGTAACCGCCATGGATGGATGGCCTTGATTTCTTCACGTGTGAAACATGTGCAAACAACCGACATTGGATGGGGTTCACCCTGGGGTCGGCCGACCCCAGCTAATGACAGGTGGGCCCACCACTTTGCTTCTAGAAGGTGCTGATGTCATCAGGCTGAATAGTGTAACCAGGGCCCACCAAGGGGGGGGGTCGGCCGACCCCCTATGACAGGGCTGGCCCACCAACTTGTGTCCCCTGATGTCCCCTCATGTCATGGAGCATGGTGTCATATGTTGGTTGCATTTGCTTCCTTGTGTGGGCCCATGGATCCATGTGCTTCTCATCTTTCACCGTTGAATGCAAACACATTTCTGATCTGATGGTGGAACGTAGCTTGGTGAAGCTTCACTTGGATAGTGCCACATCACCATGCCCGAGGAGCTCCCATGGTGGGGTCGGCTGACCCCACCCTGGGTGGGTCCAGGTGTCCATTTCCTTCTTATTCTGTTATACTTGCAAATCAAATACTAAGAGTACAAGTGGAACCTTTTATTGATAAAACATGTCTATGTCATGTCATTCTTCTCTATTTTCGAGCCTGTTGACGACATTTTGATATGTATTTTTATGCTATAATTATCGTCAACAATATCCTCTTGGTACTCGCAGCTTGAGTGCGAAAATGGGTGGACCTCTGTCCGGTTATGTTGTAACGGGGTGAGTACTACTCCCCTTGTTACACCTTATAGGAACTAGTATCTACTATGGTAGATACCATATTCGCTATAGGTTGATAGCCGGGTATTAAACCGTACTATCATTAGAGTTGTATTGAGCTCGAAGCTCGTAACTCGAGTATGGTTGCCGCTGAACCAGTCCATCCGAGTAATATTATATATTAGTCGGTGGGATACAATAGCTAAAGCTTATTGTATGACTGATAGGCTTCATGTGACTAAATAGTCATAATGAAGTATAATAAGAGAAAAAAGCTTTTGTTACTGATGAACTCCAAGCTTTATTAATATCCGTGTAATGAGTACATTTGCCCTGAGTCAGATTGGTAGCTTAGTCCTTAGGTGTGGAATTTCTTCAGATGCTCAATATTCCATGAATTTGGCAACGGAGAACCATCCTCAGTGACTAGCTCAAATGACCCGGGTCTTGTTACTTTAGATACTATGTAGGGTCCCTCCCAAGGACTCATGAGCTTGTGGCACCCTGTGGTACTCTGAATTTTCTTTAGGACCAGGTCGCCTACTTGGAAAGTGCGATGATGGACGTTCTTATCATAGTAACGCCTCATCCCTTGAAGGTATCTTGCTGACTGAAAGAGTGTGGCTAATCGGGCTTCTTCAAGGCTGTCGACTTCTAGCCGCCTGGTATCATCAGCTTTGTCTTCATTGTACTGCTCTGTCCGTGGGGATTTCCAGATTAAGTCAGCCGGAAGGATTGCTTCAGTGCCATACACCAAGAAGAAAGGAGTTTGGCCTGTTGCCCGGCTTCGTTGTGTCCGTAGCCCCCATACTACCTTAGGCAGCTCTTCAACCCACTTTCCGCCATGATCTTTTAGAAGGTCAAATAGCCTTGGTTTTAATCCGGCAAAGATCAGGGCGTTTGCTCGCTCAACTTGACCGTTGGACTGTGGGTGGGCTACTGATGCGTAGTCTATCTTGATTCCACAGTCGCTGGCCCATGACTTGAACTCAATAGCCGTGAAAGGGGACCCAAGGTTGGTGATAATTCTATGCGGCATCCCAAAGCGGTGGAAGATGCTCTGCATGAATTGTACTGACTTGGATGCATTGCACTTGACCAATTGTATGTACTCAATCCACTTGGTGAATTTATCGATTGCGACGTAGATGAACTCGAATCCGCCTGCAGCACGCTTAAGAGGACCCACCATGTCGAGTCCCCAGCATGAGAAAGGCCAGGACGGAGGAATACATATCAATTCATGTGCAGGTACATGCTGCTGTTTGGCAAAGAACTGGCATGATTGACAGCGGTGGACTAGGTCTTCTGCATCTTTCAACGCTGAGGGCCAATAGTACCCTGATCTGAAGATTTTTCCGACTAGTGTCCTTGATGCTGCATGGTTGCCACAACACCCGGAGTGAACTTCATTTAGGATTTCCCTGCCTTCTTCAGGTGAAATGCATTTGAGGAGGACTCCTGACGAAGCTCCGTGTCGATATAGCCTGTCCCCGACTAGTACATAGTTTTTGCTACGTCTGGTGACTTGCTCTGCGGCAGTTTTGTCACTTGGCAGTTTATGCTCTTTGAAGTAGTCGATGAAGACTTGTGTCCAGTCGGGTGCGAGAACTAGAACCTGAGCGGAGGATACTGGTTTAACCTCTTCTTTCTCTTGGATTGATGGCTTGGATAACTCATGAACAAAGGTACCACTGGGAACCAGAGCTCTGTCGGAACCCAATTTGGCTAGGACATCTGCTGCTACATTGAGATCTCGGGTAACATGAATGAGTTCAAGCCCAGAAAAGTGTTTTTCCAGTTTACGGACTTTCGCGCAATAGGCATTCATTGTTTCCTTAGTACAATCCCAGTCTTTGTTGACTTGGTGAATTACCACAGAAGAGTCGCCGTAGACTAGGAGTCGCTTGATGCCCAATGCGACTGCTAGCTTGAGTCCGTGGAGTAGCGCTTCATATTCTGCTTCATTGTTGGTAGCAGGCCACAATATTTGTAGAACATACTTGAGCTGCTCTCCGGCGGGTGATACAAGTAGTACTCCGGCTCCTGCTCCTCCGAGTTTTAGGGACCCATCGAAGTACATCTTCCAATGATCGGTAATAGCGTTGTCTTGGATCTGCTGTATTTCTGTCCACTCGGCGATGAAATCAACTAGAGCCTGTGACTTGATTGCTTTCCTGGGAGTGAACTTGATGTTGAGTGCCCCCAATTCGACAGCCCACTTGGAAATTCTTCCAGTAGCATCACGATTGTGGAGGATTTCTCCCAAAGGAAAATCCGTAACAACTGTGATCTCATGGGCTTCGAAGTAATGTCGTAGCTTTCTTGAAGATATAAGTAGGGCGTAGAGTAAATTCTGTACTTGCGGGTATCTGGCCTTTGAATCGGTGAGTACCTCACTGATGTAGTATACTGGTCGCTGGGTGCGGTAGATGTGCTTGTCATCCTTGCGCTCCACTACGATCGCTGTGCTTATAACGTGTGTGGTAGCTGCGATATAAAGCATCATCGGCTCCTTGGGTTCTGGTGGCGTCAGTATAGGTGAATTGGTAAGGTATCCTTTGAGTTGTTCGAAGGCCTTGTTCGCTTCTTTTGTCCATTGAAATTTATCGCCAGCCTTGAGTAATTTGAAGAAAGGGAGTCCCTTTTCTCCCAGTCGTGAGATAAATCGATTCAGCGCGGCCATGCACCCGGTGAGTTTCTGAACATCCCTGACTGAGGTAGGTGGCTTCATGTTGATGATAGCTAAGATCTTCTTTTGACTAGCCTCGATGCCCCGATGGCTAACGAGAAATCCGAGTAACTGGCCTGAGGGTACTCCAAAAACACATTTTGTGGGATTGAGTCTCCATTGATATGCGCGCAGCCGGTTGAAAGTTTCCTCCAGGTATGATATGAGAGTAGTCGGATCCTTTGTCTTTATGACCACATCATCAACATAAGCTTCTGCATTGCGGCCAATTTGGTCACCCAAGCAATCTTGGATAGCTCGTTGATAAGTGGCCCCTGCATTCTTTAGCCCAAAGGACATGGTTTTATAACAGTAGGCACCAAAGGGAGTTATAAACGATGTCTTGGGTTGATCTTCTTCTTTGAGAGCAATCTGGTGGTACCCGGAGTAGCAATCCAGAAAGGATAATAGAGCAGAGCCTGCGGTGGCATCAACTATTTGATCTATCCTCGGTAATCCGAAAGGATCCTTTGGACAGTGTTTGTTGAGGTCTGTGTAGTCGACACACATGCGCCACTCAGCAGAGTTCTTCTTCCTGACTAGCACTGGGTTAGCTAACCACTCGGGGTGGAGGATTTCTCTGATGAATCCGGCTGCGAGTAGTTTGGCTATTTCCTTCTTGATCGCCTCTTTCTTCTCTGGTGAGAACCACCATAGTCTTTGCTTGATAGGTCTAGAACCTTCTTTTAATTCCAATTTGTGCTCAGCCAAATTCCTTGGGACTCCTGGCATATCAGCCGATTTCCAAGCAGATATATCTTTGTTTGCTCTAAGGAACTTGGTGAGCGCGAATTCCTATTCTTCAGATAGGTGAGCACTGATAACCGCTATCTTGGAGGGATCACCGGTTTCCAGGTCAATGCTTTTTGTAGAGACTTCTGCTGATGGTTGGATAGTACCCGCCTTCTTGGTTGTGATTTCTGAATCTCCAGGCTTGGAATTATGTACCATCTGAGCGAGTTCTTGTACTTCCAGAGCGAATTGAGCTTTTTCGGCGATTTGGACAGCTTCTGTGTCACAATCAAATGATCGCTTCAAGTCACCTCTGAAAGTTAAAATTCCCTTAGGACCCGGCATCTTCAGCAGAAGGTACGGGTAGTGGGGTACTGCCATGAACTTGGCGATAGCCGGTCGTCCAAATATGGCGTGGTATGAAGACTCAAAATCGGCTACCTCAAAACTGATGTACTCAGTCCAGTAATTGATCTGAGTTCCAAAAGTGACGGGTAGTATGATTCTTCCGAGTGGTACAACCGCCTTTCTGGGTACTATGCCGTAGAAAGGGGCACTTGATGGTGTGAGCTGGGTTACGAGATCTAGATTCATCTTGCGTAGAGTTCTTGCAAAGATGACGTTAAGTCCTGCCCCTCCATCGATGAGTACTCTTCCCAACGTAAACCCGACGACCGTAGGATCCAGGACTAGCGGGTAATGCCCAGAAATGGAGACGCTGGTCCATTGGTCCGCTCAGGAGAAACTAATCGGGTGTTCAGACCAGTCAAGATATCTGAGAGTTGCTGGTTCTGTAGACATAATTTCTCGTAGGGAAAGCTTTTGGAGCCTTTTATTGTCGCTGGTAGTTACTCCCCCAAATATGACGTTGATAGTCCCTTTGGGGTGCTGGAAACCGCCAGCGTCCTGCTGAGGGTCTTCAGCTGCTTTTCCCCTTGTCTTTCTTGTTTTTATTGAAGTCGGAGTTTAAGCCTCTCTCCTTGAGCTGCCGGCAATGCCTAGCCTGATGTCCTCCTTTAGGATGGAAAGGGCATGGTCCGTCGAGCAAGTCATCAAAGGTGGATGGCTTATTCCCCTTCTTCTGAGGCTCCATGGCAGCAACAGTATTGTCTCCTGTTCTCTTGCGGGTGTTTTGCTGTGGTGCCTGGTTGCCTCTCTGATTGTTCCCTCGATCGCCCTGCGTGTTCCTCCCGGGGAAACGTTCCTGAGTGCGTTCTTCTGTTGCAATCATGGAATTTACGGCCCGATGAAACTCGTTGACAGTGGTCAGGTCCTGCTTGATGAAATCTTTGTAATTGTACCTTTCGCAAATTCTGTTGCCAAAAAGGTCAATTACTTCTCTGTCTATGATGTCAGATACTGTGGAGCGGATCTCTGAGAAGCGCCTATAGTACTCCCGTATTGACTCATTTTTCTGTTGCTTGCAGGTCCTGAGCTTAGTCCGGGATCTGATCTCTCGGGGACACCCGCAAAGTTCTCTATGAAGATACGATGGAGTTGTTCCCAGGAGTCAATGGACTCGGGCTTAAGCCTATCGAACCAAGCGAGTGGCATTGTCTCTAAAGCCATTGGGAGGAAGAGTGCTTTGACGTCATTGCTTCCTCCTGCTAACTCAACTGCTTGAGCGTACAGTCTGAGCCACCGCTTAGGTTCTGTCTTCCCATCGTACTTTGAGTAGTTCCCGGGTTTGAATTTTCGTGGGAACGGGACTGCTCGTAGCCTCTGGGAAAAGCAAGGGAAACGATCGACTGCGTCGGATGCCGCAATTGCGACTCCTCGGTATGAAGATTTGGCTCCTCCTTCAGCTTGATCAGGTACTCGGTGGCCCAGATGACTCCTTGCTGGAACCCGGCCGAGTCGCTCCTGAACAGGTCGCCTCTGGCTTGGATGGGATGAAGCTTGTTCATCAGCTAGAGACTCAAGGTTCCGTCCCCAGAGTTGTAGCGCAGTAGTTTGAAGCATGATCAATCGTCGCTCTTCATCGGGGGTGCGGTTTTCCTTGGATCCCATCTCTGTAGCTAGGGCCATAATGTTCTAGTAGGGTGTTTGGAATACCTTGTGACCAGCGACTTTCATAAACTCAGGCTCGAGGTTGCGGGAGCAATCAGCTCGTCGGCGATTGTGATCGTTTTGTGATTGATGCTCCTGATCACGTTGGGCGCGAGCATGATTTTCCGCATCCTCTTCTAGGCACCTCCGAGTATTATATTCTTTGAGTCGTACATTGTAGCGGTCTACAGCTTCCTTGCGGTGATTTGCGCGCCTTCTGCGAGCTTCTTTAGCTTGATTCCTTCTGATTCTCTCATCCTTTATTGACTCGGTTTCTCCTGGTCCTTCTGGGTCGTTGTCAGATATCATACATAGAGTTTCATCATCCTGGAAGACATCTGGAGGGGTTGGTGGTCGTAGAGATGACTGATGCCCCGCCATGAAAACTTCACGGGTGTAGCACTGGTTTATTGATCCTGGCGTAACCGACTCCAAAGTAGAAGTGCTGGAGATTAGTTCTGTTGAGGTTTCATGTTCCTCAAAGGGGAGCTGATGTCCATGTTGATATGGAAGTTGCTGGTCGATTGTGCCAACCAGCCTAGCCGGAGCTGGCTGTATTGGCCAATGGACAATGTTACCCTCCTTGGTAGAGCTGAAAATTAGTCCTTCTTGAGCTCCGGTCAAAGGTATCTGTTGATACTCTTCGAATTTTGCGTCAATCAGGTCTTGGAAGTCTTCAGCTGAGTTCCGTAGTCCGAAGGTGATACCATGTTTGATCTCCGAGTCCTTTTCGTTCTCAGAATTTGAGTTCGAGTAGGAGTCGGGTGCTTCAGGTTGGTCTCCAGAATCTTGCGGATCTTGGATAGCAAGGTTTGCTAGGTTCTGGGTGAGATCACTCATCTTTGGTGTGGCTTGTGCTTCCAGATTAGTGTGAAGTTGTCGATGCAGCTTTCCTTGATCATCCGCGATGCAAGTCCATGAGCCAAAAACGAAAATTGATCCCACCGAGAACATGTTGTCGTGGTTCGCCGGGCTCTTGGTCCTCGAATCGCCGAAAGCCCCTACCTGGCGCGCCAGCTGTCAGTGTTTGTTAACCGACAACTTGTCTTGAGTAATCTCAGACGATTTGTTCGGTGGGGATCGGCATTCGTAGGGCTCGGCGAGTACACATGGACAACGATTTATACTGGTTCAGGCCGCTAAATAGCGTAATACCTTACGTCCAGTGCGGCGTATGCCTTGTGTATGATTATGATTCAATTCGATTGGAGCCCGCACCTGCTTCCCCTTATATATCCGGGTGAAGCATAGCGCAGACCGAGTCCTAGTCGGTTACAATGGAGGAGCCTATTCTAATTACAAGACTTCCTTTAAGAACTCGACTAAGTTACAATGAGAGTCCTAATCCAAGTACGCTTCGTATCAAGTCTTTGGATCTCCCATTCCGTCCGGGATTAGCCGGAGTAATCATCTTCTGATGACATCTCTGACCTCCTGGTCCGTCATTAAGCACTCGGTGTCGGGCTACAAGCCACTCCTAGCAACACAAAGCTTGGATGGCAAAAAGCTCAAGAACAAGAGCCGGTCTCTCCTCTAGCCCTAGCCTCCTCTCACCTAAACAAAATGAGAGTGACACCTCCAAGGATTACTGTCCAACACATCCCCTTCATCTATATATAGGCGCACGTCCAAATGACACAAACGCCTGAGAACATATATGATGAATGATTGACTTTGAAGAGGAAGGTTTGAGGCTTTTACTCGGTTGAGTCATTATTCGTCTATGCGCTTAATATGACTAACCCGTGGCGTTGAGTTGTGGTGTTTTTGTGTTGGTGTGCGTGTGCAACATGTGTCTCTTGGCTGTGTTGATGTGCAGGTGTTGAGCTCGGATACAGTGGTCGATGGCGAGGTGAAGGTCAAGTAGAGACATGCCGTGCGGCGGACGTGCCATGCCGATGTACCCAGAGCGGTGAAGGGCGGACGTGAGGCTTGGACCGACGGACCGAGAGGCCAGAGGACCAGCTGTGGTAGCTGGCACGTGGCATCTGCGAGCGAGAGCACATGGGGATGTGCGATGCATCAGCCGAGTCGGGAGGAAGACGATGGCGTCGTGGCACTTGGCGGGAGGTCGGACACGGGCTTGCGTGTGGCGCAAGTGCCGTCGGCCGAGTCAAGAAGGAAGGCGAAGGTGTTGTGCCCGGCGTGGAGGCTGGACACGCATCGGCATCGGTGCCGGTGGTCAGGGTGTGCGAACCACATCCCGTCTACGGTGCGGGTTCGGTAGTTGAGCCTCAAAAAGCTACCATCGACGGTTTCCGAGTTTGGGCCTCAAAACTCGGGTGGCCGGTTTCCGAGTTTGGGCCTCAAAACTCGGGTTGGACGGTTTCTAGGTTTGGGCCTCAAAACCTGGGCTCGCGGGTTTCCGAGTTTGGGCCTCAAAACTCCGGGTGGACGGTTTCCAGGTTTGGGCCTCAAAACCTGGGCTGGCAGGTTTCCCGGTTTGGGCCTCAAAACCGGGGGAAGGTCCAAAAGGACGGTCGACGCTTGGCAGCGTGGAGAGACTGGCGCGACGACGAAGCTATCCACGAGAAGGCGCGGTGGTCGACGGTGGCGACACGTGGCGACATCCTGGAGCTTGCGTCGAGGTGAAGCGAAGGATGAGAAGGCGCGTGTCCGTCGGATGAAAACTGTCAAGTATGGACGGTTTTACCCCTAGGGGGTATTTGGGTTGAGTGCTTCATGTGAGGGCGTTTTGGTCTTCAGACATGCGCCTATATGTATGAAGGGGGCTGGTTAGGGCAGCCTATCCTCGTAGGTGTCACTCTCATTTTGTTTAGGTGAGAGGAGGCTAGGGCTAGAGGAGAGACCGACTCTTGTTCTTGAGCTTTTCGCCATCCAAGCTTTGTGTTGCTAGGAGTGGCTTGTAGCCCGACACCGAGTTCTTAATCAATCATCCATTCCTCTGAATCCAAGGATCAAATTCGTGCTTTAATTTGTCTTGCGATTTTGTTCTTCGTGTTTGCACGTTTTCCCCTCTTTCGATCTTCACGAGAATTCTTGTTTCGAGGGAAGATCCGCAAATCCGTTGAACCATCTTGTGTAGCTTCGTGAGAGTCTTCTTTCTACCGAAGGGATTTCTCCAATACCTCACGAACTCACAGATCGGGCGGATTTAGTTTTGGGATCGAGTTCTTGCCCGTTCTTCACCGTTTTCTTCGATTCACCGATTTGGAGTTGGGTTCGAGCCATGACCTCTTATGAGTAGCTCACTAACATCCTTGTGATCCCTCACACGAAATTTGAGCCCTAGTGCTTTTGATTTGAGGGAGATCAGGTCGATTCGGTGGACGAACAGAGGGTTGATCGGGGTGACCGAACGCTGCATCGAAGCGACCGGACGCACCCTGTCAGAGTCCGGTCGTTGAACACCCGCACTGTCCAGTTCGCGCGCGGTGACCGGACGCTGTCCTGGACTTGACCGGACGCACCCCGTGCTGAGTCCGGTCAGCTCCAGAGAGTGTTTTGCGTGACCAGACGCTCGGGAATCACTTGACCGGACGCGCTGCTACTACCGTTCACCGAGCAGCTGTGACCGGACGCTGAGTCCTGTGCTGACCGGACGCTCCACCTCCCAGAGGCCGGTCAGTTCCAGAGAGCTCCCGAAATAATTTTTCTCTGACCGGACGCGTCCGATCGATCCTGACCGGACGCACCTCAGAGTCCGGTCAGTGCTGACAGCGCACGTTTTCGTCCGTATCTTTTACGTTCGAGCTCCGATTTGAGATCCGCTTTTTGCGTTGGATTCCCGACTCTGTGCTCTACAGAAAATGGGCTTCCCGCTTTGCGAAAAAAGCCTGAATCCCCCTCGCGTTGCTCGGGGGAGGTTGAGGTTACCCAAAGTCCATCCTGTCACTAGTTGACTTGCGTGGATTTGGGCGAGGGAGCTTTTGTGGTGTCCCGCTGTGTTCCTAGGGAACATCCACCCATTCTCTTGGGTCCTGGACATCACGTGTGTCGGCTTTGCTCTTGGGGTTGATTTTGTTGGGACAGAGGCCAGAATTTCGGAAGAAATTTTTAGGCTCCCATTCACCCCCCTCTGGTCGCCTTGCTTTAGCATTTTCGGTCCTTCAATTGGTATCGGAGCCAGTTAAGGATCTCTCTACCTTAACTGGTTCCGGATCCGCGAAGGCGACCTTTTGAGAGCGGTTGTGTTTCCAACTTTGTTTGTCGAGGTGTTGAGCTTGTGTTTTGGCTAACACTAATGGTGCTTTTGGAGATGGCACCAAGTTCTTCTTCCAGTGTGTCTTTGTCCTTAGGTTTGAGTCTTGGACATGCGACCGAGGACGACATTTTGGCAAGAAGGAGGAGTACGGCTCTTGAGGCGGAACGCGAGGTGGATGCCTTGCTGGGCTTCCTAGGAGATGATGAACATTCAACGGAGGATCGTATACGCGAACTTGGCAAGGCCAAGAAAGGTATTCTCGCTACTTGTCTTGGGATTTTATCCCGACAATTTGAAGCGTGTTGTGACGATAACATGAGATACGATGAGCTTTGTGATACCTTGCGTAGAAAGATTGAGAAATTGAATTGCTCCATCACTAGGTTGAAATGTGGCCTTTTTCATTGGAAGTCTAGAGCATCTTTACCTTGCACCTCTTGTAGTGACATGGTTAGGAAGAATAATGAGCTATGCTTTTCGCTTGCTAGCTTAGAATCTAAAAATGAAATATTGAAATCAAATGCTTCCATACCATGTCTTGTTTGCTTTGACTTGCGCAAGGACCTTGTTTATGCTAAATCTGAAATAGCCTTGTTTAGGTCAAAAGCTTCTTTACCATGTGGTTCTTGTGAGTTTTTGCATGCTGAAATTGATAAATGAAAATTGACTCACACCACATGTGTAGATGAACTTGAGCATGCTAGGGCTGAAATTGATGAGATAAATTCTAGGCCTTGTAACTTGTGCTCTTTGAATAAAGATGCTTGCCATACTTCTTGTGCTAATCATGATTCTTTGCTTGATGTGAATGGTGATGTTTCTTCCACCGATTTCATTTGCACATCATGCATTGATTTGGAAAAAGAAGTTTTGGTTTTGAAAGTTTTGCATGATGATATGAGCGCCAAGTTGGTTGAGCACAATGATATGAGTGCCAACCTTGAAAAAGAAAATGAACTCTTGCGTACCACATATGCCGAGTGCTTTAGAGAGGAGATGGAAAATCTAAAAAACGCTCCTTGTGGTACTTGTGATCGCCTCATGTTTGAAAATGAGGTTTTAGCCAAAAGATGCAAGAGTCTTTGTGCTAAGTCTTTTGATTCATGCAATTCTTGCAACTCCGATGTTGATATTTCCAAGTTTGCATATTTGCAACCGGAGTTGAGTTCTTGTGCTGCGTGTGAGTCTTTTGACGATAGCATTAGTGTCAAGGTTTTGAATAGCTCTTTCATAGCTACTCCTAACCTTGCTGTTTCTTCGAGTGATGTCCAAGGGACTTCTCTTGACAAGGGTGCTTCTCACATTTTTGGAACTCGTGTTCCCAATCCGATTTTTCATTGCACCTTTTGCAAAAAGGATGGACATTCATTCGATTTTTGTTTCCGCCATGTCAAACACGAGCGACGTATTCGAGCTAAGGTTTCAGGAAGCCACGTAGTCTTTCCCATGGCACGTGTGCTCCTAGTATTGGCACCAAGTTGAACATTAATGCTTCTTGTTCTAAGACCCAAGGGACTTCTCACTTGTCGGAGAATGGTGTGCCTTCCAGTAGGCCTTTGTACCATTGCTCTTTTTGTGAGAAAGATGGGCATCAAGAAAGCTTTTGCTATCGGTGTGCCAAACGTTTGCGCCAAGCTCGCTCTTCTAGGAAGACGGTGGTTCATAGCCCTTCCCATGGTATGAACGCTTGTGCTCCTAGTAAGAAGCCCCTCTTTGTTGATGGGTTTTATGACTCCTTTTCTAGTGGGTTAGGTCATGATCGTGGACATTCCTCTAGTGCTTCTTCTCTTGGTCCATGTCATGCTTCTCATGGTGCTTCTGTTGGCTCTTCTACAAAAACCTTGGAAGATGTTTGCCTCTTTTCCCATGGTACGACTCGTTCTTCTCCTCGAGTTTTCCTTTTGAGGAATGCTTCCAAGGATGTTTCAAAACCGAATTTGAACCATCATTTGCATCATGCTAACCCACATGATAAGTTGAGTGCTCCTTTGAGAGTTGTGACCAAGTCTTGGGTTCCCAAGTATATGCTTGCTAACCCTTCGGGATCCAAGGCTCGGGTTACTTTGTCCTCTTGTGTGTAGGTGTGAGGACGCGGGGTGGAGAACATGCGCCTGATGGGACTTGGTCTTTTAGATGTGACCAAGATTTGATGGTTCTCTACACCCGCTTAGTTTTGCCTCCAAAGAGGTTTTTGCAACTTGGTGAGCTTTCTTATACACTCATACCTTGTATATTCATGATCTATATCTTGTGGTATGAGATGGGGTGTCATGTGCTCACTTGTGTAGTTTTTGCATGTACATTTTCTTTTGTATCATGTTTTGTTTTAGTCTAGCATGTGCTATCTTGTATATCATGTCATGCTAGCTTTGTATATAGATTTTGTGGAGCAGTCACTTTTCATGCTAGTATGTGATCCTCATGAACAGTATGCCATGCTTTACCTTATTTCTCCATGAGCTTTACATGTAGAGGTATGATGTTCATTAGGTATCACTTTTCATGTGCTAGTTTTGGTTAGCTACATGTATCCTGTTGATATGATTAGTTTGAGCACTAGCCTTTCCACAATTTTATCATGTTACATGCTTTTGGATCTATTGCTATTATTATCTTGCATTGTAGCATGTGTTGAGGTTTAGGCTATGTTTGGGTTGATCATGTCTCTAGGTTGCATTTTGCTATTCAGTGCTTTATCCTGTTGCGTGGTAGTCTTGACTAGTTTGAGTTCAGTTCTCCTTGCGGTATCATTCATAGGTAGGCCTCTTTTGTTGAGTGTTCACCTTATGCTTATTATGTGACTAACCGCTTTGTGGAGACCTTGAGGTCACACTGGACAAGATAATGCCTTGTGTTTTCTTTTGCTTTTGAGTGTGCAGGAGAACAGGAGACTGAAGAGAGCATTTCGGCTCGTGGACCCGATCTCACTTCTTCCACGACTTGGGGTTCCGTTCGAGCAGCTTTCCAGCGAGCACTAGCTGCACCTGTGGGGCGACAGCATCAGGCGAGGGGGAGACGACTTCGGCTAGGCGGGCGCCCCGGAGTTCAGCAGATTCATGCGTCCCCTCGGGTATCACACCAGTAGGCGGTCATGCGCTTCATGAGGTACCTCCGACACACTTCTGAGTTCGGGTTTTGGTACTCTTCTTCCTTGACCTCTTGTTGTTGTGTGGTCTTTTCGATGTGGATTTTGCTGGCTGTCGCTTGAGCGTTTCTTGGCTCTTTATTTGTGAGTTTGGTGTGTGTTTCCCTTTTAGTTGGGGAAGCATTTTGCTTGTTGTATCTTAGTTGGACTTCTTCGATACCCTTTTGTTTTGGGTTTTCCTTTTTAAGCTAGTTTTGCTTTGTCTTTGATAGACTAGTTTTTGCATGCATTTCATCATGTATTCTAGTGCATTTTAGAGCTTCATGTTTAGAGCAATGAGAATGAGATTATGCTCTATTTGGTATGCCCTGTTTATTCATGATGATGCTTGTAGCTTAGGCTCTTTTTGATCACCTGATACATGTTATGAGCTAAGCTATTTTTGCAAATGGTGAACTTGATTAATCAACTATGAAACCTTTTAAATTTGTTCACCGTTGAGATTGGCAACTAGCATGGATAGGATGTGTTGAGATCACTTGTGCTATCTTTTGTATGCTAGGTTGCTATGTCTCTTGCACTGAGTCATTCACTTGCTTGGATTGTTCATATTTACCTTGTGCTTAAAATTTGATCCAAGTCTAGTGAAATGAAAAGATCGAGATGGGATTGCATGTGTTAGCACCTCACGGTATCGACACTGTTTCTCATTGCACAATTGAGTTAAACTTGAGCCGTGTAGTGTAAGACCGAAACCAGTGCTTTAAGCTTCTGATTGCTTTTCTTGCATAGGCTTAGCCCGGTTGAAAAGTTAGGCAATGACCATGCTTTCAACCTCTCGCAATCACATGCTTTTAATTTAAACTTGTGTTAATACCGCTGCAAATTCCGATAAAAATTTGAAAATAACACAAGTTTATGCTTCATTCTATTGCATGATGATTGAACTTTGCTAGGGGTAGTTCACCTTTTATACTTGAGTTAGCACTTGCTCGATTTCCTGTCTATTCATGGTAAGTGCTATTTTAGTGGTGGACTCCTTTTCAAATGGCTTAAAACTGCTCATATGCTTAATTGTTCATATTTCGTATTCATTTGATCAGTTTGAGCCTTTGCTAGCATTTGTATTGATTGCTACACTTTCATGGCAGCACCCTTTTGAGCATCTTTTCATTCTGATTGCTATACACTTGAAGCTGTTGCATTGTGCATATAATGCATTTTTAGCTTAGTGTTCATACCCCCAGCTCCGATACACCATGTGATACCCCCATATGCTTTTGGTTGATGACTTGTCTTGTGTTTGTGTCAACTTTGTGGAAAAATGTTAAAACCCCTCAGCATGTTCCCTTTTGTCAAGGGGGAGAAGCTGTTTGCAAGGGGGAGCCTGCGTGTTGGCACAAAGGGGAGAGTCATGCATTTTGGGGAGAGCTTTGAGCAAGGGGGAGTTTAGCTCTTTTATGTTCTTCTTCAATTGGTATAGCACTTTTATGTGTTTCAATTGGTATCCTTCATAGTGAGCTTTGGTACATAGCCTTAGTGTGTAGGCTTGCTTTCAGGGGGAGTCGCTTTTGTTTTGCAACTTCTCCGTGTGCTCCGAATGTTTGTGCTCCATTTAGTTTTTAGCTTCTCTTTGTGTTTTTCTCAGTCGGTATCGAGCCTGCTAGTCGTATTGAGCCATTTTGCCTCTTTCTTGAGGGACTAGCAGTTTTTGCTTGGTATTTTTGATTTGTATGGAGCCTTCAGCTAGTTGTGTCGAGCCTCTGTGCCTCTATCTTGAGGGAGTAGCAGTTTTGCATTCTAATGCATTGATTCAGCCTCAATTGGTATCGAGCCTTGAGCTAGTGGTGTTGAGCCTTTTCTGCCTCTTCTTGAGGGCTAGCTCATTTTTTACTTGGTTGCGTCGAGCCGTTGCCCATGTCTTTGGGAACCAAGTCTTTTTGCTCCATGTGATCGAGTTTTGCTCGTTTATGAGTTGTTGCTCCGATCCTCTGCTTGGTTGCGTTGAGCCGTTGCCCATGTCTTTGGGGACCAAGTTTTCAGTTTTGGTGTCTCAAACCATCTCTTGTGCCAAGTTTTTGTCAATTCAATCATCAAGGGGGAGAAATTTCGAAACCCAAGAAGTAACCTTAAATTTCGTAATCCAAGTGGATTAGTACCTTGGTTTCTTTTGTTATGATTGTTTGACAATTTTATTTGAGATTGGTTTTTGAGTGCCTTTTGGGATTCATGAAACTCTTGTTTTAACAAATTTCAAAACCCAAGAAGTAACCTTAAATTTCGTAATCCAAGTGGATAAGTACCTTGGTTTCTTTTGTGATGATTGTTTGACAATTTTATTTGAGATTGGTTTTTGAGTGCCTTTTGGGATTCATGAAACTCTTGTTTTCCTTGACTCTTCGGTCGTGTGGAGGCTTTGCCCACTTTTCCCGTTTCTTTCGGGACCGAGAGCTTTTATTTGGAGTTTTCATGATCCTTCCTCATATCAAGTGGCCTTGTGTTTGCTTTTTATTGGCTTTTGGGCACTTGAATGAGGTTTGCCTTCAAACCCTTCCTTTAGGGTTTTATTGTTAGTCAATGCATTCATCAAGGGGGAGATTGAGAACATATATGATGAATGATTGACTTTGATGAGGAAGGTTTGAGGCTTTTAATCGGTTGAGTCATTATTCGTCTATGCGCTTAATGTTTATGACTAACCAGTGGCGTTGAGTTGTGGTGTTTCTGTGTTGGTGTGCATGTGCAACATGTGTCTCTTGGCTGTGTTGATGTGCAGGTGTTGAGCTCGGATACAGTGGTCGATGGCGAGGTGAAGGTCAAGTAGAGACGTGCTGTGCCGACGGACCGGGAGCGGTGAAGGATGGGCGTGCCGTGCGGCGGACGTGCCATGCCGATGTACCCAGAGCGGTGAAGGGCAGACGTGAGGCTTGGACCGATGGACCGAGAGGCCAGAGGACCAGCTGTGGTAGCTGGCACGTGGCATCTGCGAGCGAGAGCACATGGGGATGTGCGATGCATCGGCCGAGTCTGGAGGAATACAATAGCGTCGTGGCACTTGGTGGGAGGTCGGACACGGGCTTGCGTGCGGCGCAAGTGCCGTCGGCCGAGTCAAGAAGGAAGGCGAAGGCATTGTGCCCGGCGTGGAGGCTGGACATGCATCGGCATCGGTGCCGGTGGTCGGGGTGTGCGAACCACATCCCATCTACGGTGCGGGTTCGGTAGTTGAGCCTCAAAAAGCTACCATCGACGGTTTCCGAGTTTGGTCCTCAAAACTCGGGTGGCCGGTTTCCGAGTTTGGGCCTCAAAACTCGGGTTGGACGGTTTCCAGGTTTCGGCCTCAAAACCTGGGCTCGCAGGTTTCCGAGTTTGGGCCTCAAAACTCGGGGTGGACGGTTTCCATGTTTGGGCCTCAAAACCTGGGCTGGCAGGTTTCCCGGTTTGGGCCTAAAAACCGGGGGAAGGTCCAAAAGGACGGTCGACGCGTGGCAGCGTGGAGAGGCTGGCGCGGTGGCGAAGCTATCCACGAGAAGGCGTGGTGGTCGACGGTGGCGGCACGTGGCGGCATCCTGGAGCTTGCGTCGAGGCGAAGCGAAGGATGAGAAGGCGCGGGGCCGTCGGATGGAAACTATCAAGTATGGACGGTTTTACCCCTAGGGGGTATTTGGGTTGAGTGCTTCATGTGAGGGCGTTTTGGTCTTCAGACGTGCGCCTATATATATGAAGGGGGCTGGTTAGGGCAGCCTATCCTCGTAGGTGTCACTCTCATTTTGTTTAGGTGAGAGGAGGCTAGGGCTAGAGGAGAGACCGACTCTTGTTCTTGAGCTTTTCGCCATCCAAGCTTTGTGTTGCTAGGAGTGGCTTGTAGCCCGACACCGAGTTCTTAATCAATCATCCATTCCTCTGAATCCAAGGATCAAATTCGTGCTTTAATTTGTCTTGCGATTTTGTTCTTCGTGTTTGCACGTTTTGCCCTCTTTCGATCTTCACGAGAATTCTTGTTTCGAGGGAAGATCCGCAAATCCGTTGAACCATCTTGTGTAGCTTCGTGAGAGTCTTCTTTCTACCGAAGGGATTTCTCCAATACCTCACGAACTCACAGATCGGGCGGATTTAGTTTTGGGATCGAGTTCTTGCCCGTTCTTCACCGTTTTCTTCGATTCACCGATTTGGAGTTGGGTTCGAGCCATGACCTCTTATGAGTAGCTCACTAACATCCTTGTGATCCCTCACACGAAATTTGAGCCCTAGTGCTTTTGATTTGAGGGAGATCAGGTCGATTCGGTGGACGAACAGAGGGTTGATCGGGGTGACCGAACGCTGCATCGAAGCGACCGGACGCACCCTGTCAGAGTCCGGTCGTTGAACACCCGCACTGTCCAGTTCGCGCGCAGTGACCGGATGCTGTCCTGGACTTGACCGGACGCACCCCGTGCTGAGTCCGGTCAGCTCCAGAGAGTGTTTTGCGTGACCAGACGCTCGGGAATCACTTGACCGGACGCGCTGCTACTACTGTTCACCGAGCAGCTGTGACCGGACGCTGAGTCCTGTGCTGACCGGACGCTCCACCTCCCAGAGTCCGGTCAGTTCCAGAGAGCTCCCGAAATGATTTTTCTCTGACCGGACGCGTCCGATCGATTCCGGTCAGTGCTGACAGCGCACGTTTTCGTCCGTATCTTTTACGTTCGAGCTCCGATTTGAGATCCGCTTTTTGCGTTGGATTCCCGACTCTGTGCTCTACAGAAAATGGGCTTTCCGCTTTGCGAAAAAAGCCTGAATCGTTGACTAGTTGACTTGCGTGGATTTGGGCGAGGGAGCTTTTGTGGTGTCCCGCTGTGTCCCTAGGGAACATCCACCCATTCTCTTGGGTCGTGGACATCACGTGTGTCGGCTTTGCTCTTGGGGTTGATTTTGTTTGGACAGAGGCCAGAATTTTGGAAGAAATTTTTAGGCTCCCATTCACCACCCCTCTGGTCGCCTTGCTTTAGCATTTTCGGTCCTTCAACGCCCTAACATGAAGTACTAACCCAAATACCCCCAGGGGTAAAACTGTCCAACCCTAGTTGTTTTCATCCGACGGCCACGCTCGCACATCCGGTAGCTTCGCCTCGACGCGACCTCCCTGATGCTGCCATGTGTCGTCATGTCGACCACCGCGCCTTCCTCGTGGATAGCTTCGCCGCCGCGCCAGCCTCTCCACGCCGCCACGTGTCGACCGTCCTTTTGGACCTTCCCCCGGTTTTGAGGCCCAAACCGGGAAACCTGCCAGCCCAGGTTTTGAGGCCCAAACCTAGAAACCGTCCACCCCGAGTTTTGAGGCCCAAACTCAGAAACCCGCGAGCCCAGGTTTTGAGGCCCAAACCTGGAAACCGTCGATGGTAGCTTTTTGAGGCTCAACTACCGAACCCGCACCGTAGACGGGATGTGGTTCGCACACCCCGACCACCAACACTGATGTCGATGCATGTCCAGCCTCCACGCCGAGCATAACGCCTTCGCCTTCCTTCTTGACTCGGCCGACGGCACTTGCGCCTCACGCAAGCCCGTGTCCGACCTCCAGCCAAGTGCCACGACGCCATCGTCTTCCTCCCGACTCGGCCGATGCATCGCACATCCCCATGTGCTCCTGCTCGTCGATGTCACGTGTCAGCTACCACAGCTGGTCCTCTGGCCCTCTGGTCCGTCAGTCCAAGCCTCACGTCCGCCCTTCACCGCTCTGGGTACATCGGCATGGCACATTCGCCGCACGGCACGCCCATCCTTCACCGCTCCCGGTCCGTCGGCACGACACGTCTCTACTTGACCTTCACCTCGCCATCGACCACTGTATCTGAGCTCAACACCTGCACATCAACACAGCCAAGAGACACATGTTGCACACGCACACCAACACATGAACACCACAACTCAACGCCACCAGTTAGTCATAAACAATAAGCGCATAGCTAGATATAGACTCAACCGGGTAAAAGCCACAAACCTTCCTCACAAAGTCAATCATTCATCATATATATTCTCAATCTCCCCCTTGATGAATGCATTGACTAAAAATAAAACCACGAAGGAAGGATTTGAAGGCAAGCCTCATTCAAGTGCCCAAAAGCCAATAAAAAGCAAACACAAGGCCACTTGAGATGACGAAGGATCATGAAAACTCTAAATAAAAGCTCTCGGTCCCGAAAGAAACGGGAAAAGCGGGCAAAGCCTCCACACAACCAAAGAGTCAAGAGAAACAAGAGTTTCATGAATCCCAAAAGGCACTCAAAAACCAATCTCAAATAAAATTGTCAAACAATCATCACAAAAGAAACCAAGGTTCTTATCAACTTGGAAGGGGTTCTTATCCAAGGTTCTTATCAACTTGGAAGTGGTTCTTATCCACTTGGGTTTCGCAATTTCTCCCCCTTGATGATTGAATTGACAAAAACTAGTCACAAGAGATGGTTTGAGATACCAAAACCGAAAATCTCATTCAAGTGATCAAAAGCCATAGAAGGGCAAAGAAATGTTAAAGAAGGGGCAATTTGAAATGAACATAACTTGGTCCCCAAAGAAATGGGCAACGGCTCAACGCAACCAAGCAAGGGATCAGAGCAACAACTCATCAAAGAGCAAAACTCAATCACCCAGAGCGAAAAACTTGGTTCCTAAAGACATGGGCAACGGCTCGACGCAACCAAGTCAAAAATGAGCTAGCCCTCAGGAAAAGGCAGAAAATGGCTCAACACCACTAGCTCAAGGCTCGATACCAATTGAGGCTGAAACAACGCATTAGAATGCAACCAATCACAAACAACCAAGAATTGGTGAAAACAGCTAGTTCCTCAAGACAGAGGCACATAGGCTCGACGCAACTAGCTGAAGGGTCCATACCAATCGAAAATACCAAGCAAAAACTGCTAGACCTTCAAAAGAGAGGCAAAAACAGCTCAACATGACTAGCAGGCTCGATACCGACTGAGAAAAACACAAGGAGAAGCTCAAAACTAAATGGAGCACAAACACTCGGAGCACGCGAAGAAGCAGCAAGACAAAAGCGACTCCTCCTGAAAGCAAGCCTACACACAAGGGCTATGCACCAACGCTCACTGTGAAGGATACCAATTGAAACACATAAAAGAGCTATACCAATTGAAGAAGAACATAAAAGAGCTAAACTCCCCCTAGCTCAAAGTTCTCCCCAAAATGCATGACTCTCCCCTTTGTGCCAACACTCAAACTCCCCCTTTCAAACAGCTTCTCCCCCTTGACAAAAGGGAACATGCTGAGGGGTTCTGACATTTTTCAACAAAGTTGTCACAAACACAAGACAAGTCATCAACCAAATGCATATGGGGTAGTGAAAAGCATTGAAAGTGACCACAAAGTGTATCAGAGCTGGGGGTATGTACACTAAGCTAAAAATGCATGAAATGTACAATGCAACAGCTTCAAGTGTATAACAATCAGAATGAAAAGATGCTCAAAAGGGTGCTGCCCTGAAAGTGTAGCAACCAATACTAATGCTAGCAAAGGCTCAAACTGATCAAGTGAGTACAAAATATGAACAATTTAGCATATGAGCAGTTTTAAGCCATTTGAAAAGGAGTTCACCACTAAAATAGCACTTAGCATGAATAGACAGGAAATCAATCAAGTGCTAACTCAAGTATAAAAGGTGAACTACCCCTAGCAAAGTTAAATCATCATGCAATAGAATGAAGCATAAACTTGTGTTATTTTCAAATTTTATCGGAATTTGCAGCGGTATTTAACACAAGTTCAAATTAAAAGCATGTGATTGCGAGAGGTTGAAAGCATGGTCATTGCCTAACTTTTCAACCAGGCTAAGCCTATGCAACAAAAGCAATCGGAAGCTTAAAGCATCGGTTTCGGTCTTACACTACACGACTCAAGTTTAACTCAAATGTGCAATGAGAAACAGTCTCGATACCGTGATGTGTTGACAAGCAATCCCATCTCGATCTTTCCAAATCACTTAACTTGGTTCCATTTTATGACAGAATATGAACATACCAAGCAAGTGAAAGACTCAGAACTAGAGACATAGCAACCTAGCATACAAAAGATAGCACAAGTGATCTCAACACATCCTACCCATGCTAGTTGCCACTCTCAATGGTGAACAAATTAAAAGTTTCATAGTTGATTAGTCAAGTTCACCATTTGCCAAAAATAGCTTAGCTCATAACATGTATCAAGTGATCAAAAAGAGCCTAAGCTACAAGCATCATCATGAATAAACAGGGCATACCAAAAAGGGCATAATCTCATTCTCATTGCTCTAAACATGAAGCTCTAAGATGCAGTACAATACATGATGAAATGCATGCAAAAGCTAGTCTATCAAAGACAAATCAAAACTAGCCTAAAAAGGAAAACCCAAAATAAAAGGGTATCAGAGAAGTCCAACTTAGATACAACAAGCAAAATGCTTCCCCAACTAAAAAGGGAAACACACACCAAAACCACAAGAAAGGAGCTAAGAAATGCTCAAGCGAATAGCCAGCAAAATCCACATTGGAAAGACCACCCAGCAAAAAGATGTCGAAGAAGAAGAGTACCAAAATCCGAACTCAGAAGTGTGTCGGAGGTACCTCATGAAGCGCATGACCGCCTGCCGGTGTGATACCCGAGGGGACGCCTGAATCTACTGAAATCTCTGGGGCTCCTGCCTCGCCGAAGTCGTCTCCCCCTCGCCTAATGCTATCGCTCCCACAGGTGCAGCTAGTGCTCGCTGGAAAGCTGCTCGAATGGAACCCCAAGACATGGAAGAAGTGGGATCGGGTCTGCGAGCCGAAATGCTCTCTCCAGGCTCCTGTTCTCCTGCACACTCAAAAGCAGAAGAAAGCACAAGGCATTGTCTCATCTAGTGTGACCTCAAGGTCTCCACGAAAATGGTTAGTCACATAATAAGCATAAGGTGAACTCTCAACAAAAGGAGATCTACCTATGAATGATACCGCAAGGAGATCTGAACTCAAACTAGTCAAAACTACCATGCAATAGGATAAAGCACTGTATAGCAAAATACAGCCTAAAGACATGATCAACCCAAACACAGCCTAAACCTCAACACATGCTACAATGCAAGATAATGATAGCAATATATCCAGAAGCATGTAACATGATAAAAGTGAGGAAAGACTAGTGCTCAACCTAAACATGTCAACAGGGTACATGTAGCTACACAAAACTAGCACCTGAAAAATGATACCTAACGAACATCATACCTCTACAAGTAAAGCTCATGGTGAAGAACGGTAAACATGGCATAATGTTCATGAGGATCACAAACTAGCATGAAAAGTGGAATAACCACCAAAGCTGTACACAAGGCTAGCATGACATATGATACAAAAGATAGCACATGCTAGGCTAAACAAAACATGATACAAAAGAAAATGTACATGCAAGAACAATACAAGTGAGCGCATGAAGAATCATGTCATACCACAAGACATAAATCATGGATGTACAGGGCATGAGTGTATAGGAAAGCTCATCGAGTAGCAAGAGCCTCTTTGGAGGCAAATCTAACCAGGGTGTAGAGAACCATCAACTCTTGATCACATCTAAAAGATCAAGCTCCATCAGGCGCATGTTCTCCACCCCACGTCCTCATATCTACACACAAGAGGACACAGTAACCCAAGTCTTGGATCCCGAAGGGTTAGCAAGCATGTACATGGGAATCCAGGACTTGCTCACAAATCTCAACGGCGCACTCAACTTATCATGTGGGTTAGCATGATGAAAATGTTGGTTCAAATTTTGTTTTGAAACATCCTTGGAAGCATTCCTCAAAAGGACAACTCGAGGAGAAGAACGAGTTGTACCACGGGAAAAGAGACAAACATCTTCCAAGGTTTTTGCAGAAGAACCAATAGAAGCACCATGAGAAGCATGACGTGGACCAAGAGAAGAAGCACTAGAGGCATGTCCATGATCATGACCTAACCCACTAGAAAAGGAGTCATAAAACCCATCAACAAAGAGGGGCTTCTTACTAGGAGAACAAGCGTTCATGCCATGAGAAGGGCTATGAACCACTATCTTCCTAGAAGAGCGAGCTTGGCGCAAGCGTTTGGCACGCCGGTAGAAAAAACTTTCTTGATGCCCATCTTTCTCACAGAAAGAGCAATGGTACAAAGGCCTATCGGAAGGCACACCATTCTCCGACAAGTGAGAAGTCCCTTGGAACTTGGAGCAAGAAACATCAACGTTCAACTTGGTGCCAACACTAGGAGCACACGTGCCATGGGAAAGGCTACCCAGCTTCCTAAAAGCCTTAGCTCGAATACGCCGCTCGTGCTTGACACGACGAAAGCAAAAATCGAATGAGTGTCCATCCTTCTTGCAAAAGGTGCAATGAAAAACCGGATTGGGAGCACGAGTCCCAAAAATATGAGAAGCACCCTTATCAAGAGAAGTCCCTTGGACATCACCCGAAGAAACAACAAGGTTAGGAGTAGCTATGAAAGAGCTATCCGAAACCTTGACACTAGTGCTAAGGTCAACAGACTCACGCGCAACACAAGAACTCAACTCCGGTTGCAAAGATGCAGACTTGGAAACACCAACATCAGAGTTGCAAGAAATGCGTGACTCAAAAGACTCAGCACAAAGACTCTTGCATCTTTTAGCTAAAACCTCATTCTCAAACATGAGGCGATCACAAGTACCACACGGAGCATTTTTAAGATTTTCCATCTCCTCTCTAATGCACTCGACATATGTAGTACGCAAGAGTTCAATTTCTTTTTCAAGGTTGGCACTCATATCATTGTGCTCAACCAACTTGGCGCTCATATCATCGCGCAAAACCCTCAAAGCCAAAACCTCTTTTTCCAAATCAATGCATGAAGTGCAAATGAAATCAGTGGAAGAAACATCACCATTCACATCAAGCAAAGAATCATGAATAGCACTAGAGGCATGACAAGCATTTTTATTTAAAGAGCACAAGCTACAAGGCCTAGCATTTATCTCAACAATTTCAGCCCTAGCATGCTCAAGTTCATCTACACATGTGGTGTGAGTCAATTTTAATTTTTTAATTTCAGCAAGCAAAGACTCACAAGAACCACATGGTAAAGAAGCTTTTGACCTAAGCAAGGCTATTTCAGATTTAGCATAAACAAGGTCCTTGCGCAAGTCAAAACAAACAAGACATGGTATGGAAGCATTTGATTTCAACATTTCATTCTCAGATTTTAAGCTAGCAAGAGAAAAGCATAGCTCATCATTCTTCCTAACCATGTCACTACAAGAAGTGCAAGGTAAAGATGCACTAGACTTCCAATGAAAAAGGCCACATTTTAACCTAGCAATGGAGCATTTCAACTTCTTGATCTTTCTATGCAAGGTATCAAAAAGCTCATCATATCTAATGTTATCATCACAACAAGCTTCAAATCGTTTGGACAAAATCCCAAGACTAGAGAGAAGTGTACCTTTCTTGGCCTTGCCAAGTTCACGTATACAATCCTCCGTTGAATGCTCATCATCTCCTAGGTAGTCCAGCAAAGCATCCACCTCACGTTCCGCCTCAAGAGCCGCACTCTTCCTTCTTGCCAAAGTGTCATCCTCAATCGCATGTCCAAGACTTAAACCTAAGGACAAAGACACACTGGAAGAAGAACTTGGTGCCATTTCCAAAAGCACCATTAGTGTTGGCCAAAACACAAGCTCAACACCTCGACAAGCAAAGTCGGAAACACAACTCCTGTCAAAAGGTCGCCTTCGCGGATCCGGAACCGGTTAAGGTAGAGAGATCCTTAACTGGCTCTGATACCAATTGAAGGACCGAAAATGCTAAAGCAAGGCGACCAGAGGGGGGGGGGGGGTGAATGGGAGCCTAAAAATTTCTTCCGAAATTCTGGCTTCTGTCCCAACAAAATCAACCCCAAGTGCAAAGCCGACACACGTGATGTCCACGACCCAAGAGAATGGGTGGATGTTCCCTAGGAACATAGCGGGACACCACAAAAGCTCCCTCACCCAAATCCACGCGAGTCAACTAGTGACAGAATGGACTTTGGGTAACCTCACCCAAATTCAGGCTTTTTCACAAAGCATGAAGCCCGATTTCTGTAGAGCACGAAGTCGGGAATCCGACGCAAAAAGCGGATCTCAAATCGGAGCTCGAACGCAAATGACACGGACAAAAACGTGCGCTGACTGGATTGACCGGACTCTGAGGTGCGTCCGGTCAGTATTGATCGGACGCGTCCGGTCACAGGAATCCCGTTTCGGGAGCTCTCTGGAACTGACCGGACTCTAAGGAATAGAGCGTCCGGTCACAACACAAGCAGCGTCCGGTCAACGCACACAGACAGTGAACAGTACCTCGTGTGCGTCTGGTCACACGAATCCTATGCGTTCGGTCAAGTTCGCCTAGAATGAGACGCTCGGCCTTCAACGATCGGACGCACGAGGTCAGCGTCCGGTCGGTTCGAGGCGTGTGTCCGGTCACCCCGACCAGCCTACTGTTCTTCCACCGAATCGACCCGATCTCCCTCAAATCAAAAGCACTAGGGCTCAAATTTCGTATGAAGGGTCACAAGGATGTTAGTGAGCTACTCCTAAGAGATCATGGCTCGAACCTAACTCCAAATCGGTGAATCGAAGAAAACGATGAAGAACAGGCAAGAACTCGATCCCAAAACTAAATCTGACCGATCTGTGAGTTCATGAGGTATTAGAGAAATTCCTTTGGTAGAAAGAAGACTCTCACGAAGCTACACAAGATGGTTCAAACGGATTTGCGAATCTTCCCTCGAAACAAGAATTCTCGTGAAGATCGAAAGAGGGGAAAACGTGCAAACGCGAAGAACAAAATCGCAAGACAAATCAAAGCACGAATTTGATCCGTGGATTCAGAGGAATGGATGATTGATTAAGCACTCGGTGTCGGGCTACAAGCCACTCCTAGCAACACAAAGCTTGGATGGCGAAAAGCTCAAGAACAAGAGCCGGTCTCTCCTCTAGCCTTAGCCTCCTCTCACCTAAACAAAATGAGAGTGACACCTCCAAGGATTACTGTCCAACACAGCCCCTTCATCTATATATAGGCGCACGTCCAAATGACACAAACGCCCTAACATGAAGTACTAACCCAAATGCCCCCCAGGAGTAAAACTGTCCAACCCTAGTTGTTTTCATCCGACGGCCACACCCGCACATCCGGTAGCTTCGCCTCGACGTGACCTCCCTGATGCCGCCTCGTGTCGTCATGTCGACCACCGCTCCTTCCTCGTGGATAGCTTCGCCGCCGCGCCAGCCTCTCCACGCCGCCACGTGTCGACCGTCCTTTTGGACCTTCCCCCGGTTTTGAGGCCCAAACCGGGAAACCTGCCAGCCCAGGTTTTGAGGCCCAAACCTGGAAACCGTCCACCCTGAGTTTTGAGGCCCAAACTCGGAAACTCACGAGCCCAGGTTTTGAGGCCCAAACCTGGAAACGTCGATGGTTGCTTTTTGAGGCTCAACTACCGAACCGGCACCGTAGACGGGATGTGGTTCGCACACCCCGACCACCGGCACCGATGCCGATGCATGTCCAGCCTCCACGCCGGGCACAACGCCTTCGCCTTCCTTCTTGACTTGGCCGACGACACTTGCGCCTCACGCAAGCCCGTGTCCGACCTCCAGCCAAGTGCCACGACGCCATCGTCTTCCTCCCGACTCGGCCGATGTATCGCACATCCCCATGTGCTCCTGCTCGTCGATGTCACGTGTCAGCTACCATAGGTGGTCCTCTGGCCCTCTGGTCCGTCAGTCCAAGCCTCACGTCCGCCCTTCACCGCTCTGGGTACATCGGCATGGCACGTCCGCCGCACGACACGCCCATCCTTCACCGCTCCCGGTCCGTCGCCACGACACGTCTCTACTTGACCTTCACCTCGCCATCGACCACTGTATCTGAGCTCAACACCTGCACATCAACATAGCCAAGAGACACATGTTGCACACGCACACCAACACATGAACACCACAACTCAACGCCACCGGTTAGTCATAAACAATAAGCGCATAGCTAGATATAGACTCAACCGGGTAAAAGCCTCAAACCTTCCTCACAAAGTCAATCATTCATCATATATATTCTCAGGTTCACATAATCTTTATTCCTTGCTTTTCCTATCACTTGTGAACAATTTATTATAGAGAAAGCATATTATCTAAGTAGTTGATGAATGAGATACGGTATGATGAAAGGAACCTTACTTCTTTTTGGCAAAGTACTTTGGAATTTTTTTTATAAAACTTAAAATCAATAGCTTGTCTCCTCAATGATGTTGATTTTCCTACCAAGGCCATATGTTAATCTCATTAGAAACCTTACATAAATGCTACTTGCTTTTGCATTGAGTTTTGTCAAACTGTTGTGACCCTTGTTGAGAGATTTATCATGCTTCCAAGATCAAGATCACGTACACTCACTTAATAAATGCTGACTCTTACATTAAGGATTACAAAGACAAATTTTTCCATTCACTAAAATGCTCCAGCTTGCATCTTAATTCTCTTTAAAATTCATATGCCATAGAGTGTGTGGGCTATGTTAAAAACACATGCCAAAGAGCATGATAAAAGAGAAAGAGGGAGAAAATAATGGGTACTTTGATATCCGCCAAAAAGAGAGAAAACAATGGGTACTTAGATACCCGCCAGTGAGAATAAAACAGCCTATACTCTCAGAAGCATTCAAAAATAAAGAGAGGGTCATGGTCAAAGGAGTACAAAAAAAATCACACACGTGCACATCTTGATCTAAGAGCATGACACTTCTCTCCTTGGATCCGAGGTTTGATTTTACAATATATGCAACGTGAGTATGCTACATATTTTATTCCTACCTGAACTCTACATAGGCATTTAGAAGTAGGATGAAAGAAGATGGGACAATGTCTCGGTGAGGAACTATACACATTGTGCGATCCGATAGAATCATTTGAGGAGCAAAGCTATGTTTTCAATTTTAAAATCTTTCAAAACCCCAAGTTTTCTGAGCTAGAGAAGTAAGGATGACAGGATTCTAATCTGTTCTATTCCTCAACCACCCAAGATGGTCTGATAGACACTTTAAAGTTCACATGTGAGGTAAGACTAGGAATAAGGTAATGTTGCTACCAGTAAAGTTACTCGGTTTCTTGGAAGAGGAGGATCGGCTGGAAATTATTATCAGCATTGCAAGCCGATGCGGCTGTTTATATTTCAAAAGAAGTTGATGGAGCCTTCAAATATTGCGATCAAATATCATTAGGAAAAGAGGACCATCGGACTGAAATAATTCGAAGCATGAAGAATTCATACTCCGAACTTGGGGAGCCTGTGTTGACACCAGTTTTTGACCAAAGATCAGCGATGATCGTGATTTACTAGTATATATATCTAGACATGGGATATTCTAAGAAATTGACGGTGAGCTGCATCACATATGACTTGTTGGAAGGCTCCTGGTGCTCGTATATACATAAAGGAAAGGAAGCTAACCAGCACGAATATATATTATTAGCCAAAGCTGACTAAATCATATATACGATATGCATTACAAGAGAAAGCATCTCTGAGAATATGATTATCATCGGCTAGCATGTTGCTTTATGTGTACATGAAGGAGCTAACAACAGGGATCCGAGTCCAATTCCTATATGTGCTGCTTGAAGAAATTAGGAGATCAAAGGGAAGAGAAACATGTGCACACGTGTTGGATATATTTAGAATACCTTACTGCTCCAGGTGCATTACGTATGCATGGCTAATGAAAGAAGCCACCCACGATCATCATTGGTTTGCATATGTACGTGAGGCCTAGCTGAATGAGTCCAGAGAAAGGAGAAACGTGACTGCGCGTGAGTTTAGTAGGTTTAGAAAGTCAGGCACGTTCCTTCTAAATTTGGGAAAGATTGTGAAGGCCATGGCATCAGGAGCATTGGCCCGAGCGAGATGGACTTGGTTCCACCAGAAAGGAAATCGTGGAGTTCTAAGATAGATTAGTGTCTTTTTAGATAAGGAATTATTTAGTCGTATTTCCTTTAGGACTCTTATTAGCCCAGGGTATAAATATAAACCCTCGGCCATTGTAATAGGATCAAACAATCTTTCGGCCTCCGGCCAAACCCTTAGGAGTAGGAGTAATGTAGATCTCAGCGAAACCTTCGACCAGGCAGGGCTGCATCAGCTAGACCGACCTCCGGTTTGCTTGTAAGTTTCACCAATGGCTCGTGTTATTGTTCAATAAGGCTGTATTTGGCATCGACCAAACTCTTGTTTAGCCATGACATGGGTTAGTTATCGGTTTAAGCTCGTCTCTTGTAAGACTATCTTGACATCGATCAATCTCTTACTTCAGTCGATCTTGACTAGTTATCGGCTCTATTAGATTTGGCAATCTAATAGATTCATTAAGTTATCGATATTGTTTGTGCTTTTTAATGTTTTCTTTTGGTTTCAACAATATCTTTCCCAATCAAGATTGACAAACTAGCTTAAGTTTAAAAGCTGTTTAGTTTCAGCTATCCAAGGGCTTTGCACGCTTACATCAAGGAAAATAGCCGATCTAAGCTTCTCATCGACTATTTTGTCAATCTTAATTGTTACATGTTGTGCGTTCGAGATATCTGTTCAAATTACAATTTGATCTAAGAACAAGTAGATTTGGTTTGACATGCTTATTATGGCTGTATTTCCGAACCCCACTGATATACATGCTAGGTTAAATTCACTTGATCATAGATTAGATCGTGGTTTTGACGGATAGATCTTGTTTGTTTGTGCTTCATGGACCCTGTATCGGCTAAAATAGCCCATCCAGTTATGCTTTCTTCATAATGTATGCGTTTAAGTGGACTAAAGCTAATGGATCTGCTCGTCGTATCGGACGTGACTTAACTTGGTCATCATTATGGCTGCATGGAGACACCCCACTATTGATGTTCAATTTATTTTATCGATCTATTTGTTATTATGGCTACATGGAGACACCCCCACTGTTAACAAATAGAATTGCCTATGCGATTAGTAGATTTATTGGTTTTTATGCTGCAAGGCGTGTATATAGATCTTTATATTCCTTATATGTCAAGCTAATTGGTTGTTCTTTTTTCTAAATACTTTATTTTTATTTCTAATAGCCGTTTTGCTTCAAATATTGTCAATGTTTTAATCTTTTCTTGGGAGTTGGCTTTGTAGTCAAAATCCTTTAACAATGGATATCTCAGAGCCATACACTTTGGAACTGTCTGGCATCAAACCGGCAGGTTCCACAATTTAGCATTGTTTTCTTTCTCCTTATCAATTGCAGGTCAAATTGACTGGCACGCCTTGGACTCGGTTTCACCAGGACCAGCTTCTTCCTTGGAGGTTTAGGATATCAGGACCCTTGCTCCAGACGGTCTCTGAGGGCCTCGTGGTGTGCTTGACGCTTGAAGATACAATTTTTAGCATCAACACTTGTATTGAGTGATCAAAGTGGTGTTTGAAAATTCATATCTGCTGGAGATGTTCCAAGGTGAAAGTCTCATGAGAGCAATGAATGGGAGGTATTTGAAAAGGTACTTTCCAAATGTTTGGCAAGAAACTCAAGTGCTCACCAAACAATGGTCGACACATGTGTCGTCCTTAGTACAAAATATGGTCGACGTATACATCGTCCTTGGATGCTAGATAGCCGATGAGTTGAGTATCATTGCTATTTAGTACTTTAATTGTATTTTTAGGTTCAATGCATCATTCACCTAAAAACAGGGGGCATAGGTTGACACTCAAAAGTGTCCCAAGCGTATAATGGACTCCACCATCAAGTTTCTGTCATCAAGATGGCTAGAAAGCATACTTGAATCGTCGTATTTGGAGCCAAGGTGAAAGAGATAGTTTTCGGGTGTTGAACAAGCCAAAATCGGTTTAGCTGGGTCCCAAGTTGGCTAAGTCAATTTTACCAACTTTCTCAAATGCAAGCATGGACTTCACCATTGTGTTCCCCTCGTCAAGATAGTCAAGAAACATATATGGAACATTCAATTTAGAGTCCGGATGGAAGAGTTATGACCTAATAGAGATGGCTCATTGTCGGTTGTTCTGACCCTAGTCGGAAGTTCCGACCCAAGTCAGAAGTTTCAACAGATGTCAGAACTTCCGGAAAACCTAATTTAAACCCCCGTTCGGATCCGGCCTTTTGGATTCTGATATGAACTATTCCAAACTCGTGGAAAACTTGGAAAATAAGGCTTAGAAGGGTTTCCTACTGGGATAAGACCACCCCCTCTCTATATATGAGAGGATCATGGTTCATTGAGATCCCCATCTATCCAATCGACACAAATCAATCTACAAACTCCTTTTTACCCTCTCTTCCAACCCCCATGTTGTTCATCTCTTGATCCGACGACCAAGGATGGCGTCCTAGGATCGTCGGCCGACCTAGGGCAACCCGATGACGTCCTTGCCTTGATGGGGTCCCTCTCGGGCGAGAGCTTCGACGGTTCCTTTGCTAGTTTCCCCGAAAACTAGTCATTCTTCGCCACGTAAGTGCGATAGCTATCCTTTGCTACTTTGCTTGTAAACCTAGCCGTTCTTCACCACGTAAGTGTGATCTTCTCGCTGCATTCTTCGGTCTGTGGCGACCCGGGCGTCCAAAGCCCTGGTTGGTGTGTGAACCAGAACCGTTTTGATGTCAACAATGTTGATATCCAGAATCTGTCAGGGTGCTGCGTCACCGTCTTTTGGGTCGTTTGGGCCTTGTAAATTATTAGGGCACCTTAGGGACATGAATAGGAGTCCTTGGATGCCCCTTATACTATATAATCAGTAGCCGCCACCCATGTTAGAGTTTAGGGTTTTTCTTAGATTAATCTGTCAAGAACAGTTTTGCCGTTTCTGCGGTTTGTGAGACCCCAACTCATGAGCTTGATCATTCATCTGCAATTTGGTTGCATTCTACCTTGTTCTTGCTTGTGTTCTTTGATTCACAGGCAAGGATTATCCTTCTTTGATAACTAGAGGATACGTGGAGCTATGATTACGAGGTTTCAAATCGTGTTGTTTGGAAGCTGGATCGATATTGTCAGTTCTCCGCCAAATCGATAGTAATGATAACCTTTCGGAAGATCGGGCACCTTTGATCACATCAGACAGCTTACCAAGGAGGAATGCAGTCTATTTTCCATAAATTATTTAAGATTTAGATGAATCCTTGTGCCCACTATGTCAATTTAATAGATGAGCGAGTTACCTGAAATGACAGCACATGGATGGCAACACGCAGTGTACTGAAATTTCACATACCCATACTCTGAATTGGTTGCTTTGTTCAAACCAATATATTAGTCCAATTAAAATACCACATCTGGTGTAGGCACTCTATTTTCTTCAAGTGGATGTGCTTGCATATAGTCCACACACACCCTTATGTTAGATCCGCTAGAACCAGTAGAGCTTGAATTTGACATGCATGTGGTTTTGGATGGGCATATATGCTGATGTTTTTTTATTTAGATCATTTTTGTTTCTGATATTGTTTTTTATAGGAGGAATTACATGTGATTTCTCCTGGAGCTAATCTAGTTCTTATGTTATTCATACAAAATTTATTTGGTTCTTTTGTGCTCATGATTACAACAATTGTGGATCTTAATAGGTATACCATACATGAACCATTTTGATCCCCTTTGATCTTGAGTGAGTTATTTGAATGGTAGCCCACAATGTACTTTTTTTTGACACCCATGTTTGTACACTTGCTTAATTTAATACAATAGAGTAGACTAATTAGGATACTAGAGCCATGTGTTGATGGTCCTTAAACACCTGTTTTACCATCAACATTTGACCCTAAAGTCCACCAAAAAGGCATGAAATGTAGTCAAATAGGTTTCAAACTAACCAAATTCCACATGTCCATAGAATTTTATTTGAATGCAGGATTTGAACCAAATTTGGACATATGGACCCACCAGAGGCCAAGCCCACTCAGTAGGGCCCAAATGGGCCTAAGGGGGGTGGCGCCCGCCACCCCTAGGTGGCGCCCGCCACCTCTAAGTGGCGCCCACCACTTGGGTTGGCCCAAGTTCCACTCCCTGCCACGTCACCGATCCGTGTGACCTCCACAAGGCCAAATCTTGGCCCTTGGTCACTAGGTCAGTGGCATCGGACGGCTCAGGATGAAGTGGCGTGGATCAAGGCTGAATGGCGGTTACTCAGGCATGCAACCGACTTCCAAACCGCCTTGGACAACCACCTGGAGGCCGTAGGATCAAAGACGGTGCATCCAGCGGCCAAGAGACTGGCGACCTCCAGTAGGGGGTGGCGCCCGCCACCTGACCTAACCCTAGGTCGGCTGGCTGCCCCCTATAAATACCCCCCTCACTCATTTGGGCTATAAATACCCCCCTGGTGGCACCATTCCATTCGTACCATCCCACACAAGAGAAGCAAAGCAAGTAGAAGCAAGCAAGTGAGAGCTCAGAGAGCTTAGGCAAGTAAGTAGCTAGTAGAGCAAGGCATCTTTGCCCTAGCGGTAGCGCGGCTCAAGGCTTAGCTCAAGAGTAGAGGCGTGCGAGTGATCGGTTCTGGAGCTGGGAAGAGTCTTCCTTCATCTCCAGTTCAGGTTTTGCTCTTGTATCTCAAGCACTTTACTATATTCTAGTTCATCATTTCAAGTATTACTTTATTCTACTTATCAGTATTGAGTGGTATACTTGATTGATTGCTTGAGTGCCTAGCTATCCTACAGTTCAATTCACTTAGCCATAGTAGTTAACCTCTAGTGTGCTTAGTGATTGATCTTTGCCAATAGGTTGCTTAGTTAGTTTAGTGTTTATCTTATTAAGTGAAGTGTTTGCTCTGACGTCCGCAAGGGTGTCTCTATTCAAAGCTAGGGTAGAGATAGTTAGAATATAGTTAAGCGTGGTGCTTAGTTATAGACTTACCTTCAGATACGGCTGGACCCCCGGATAGCTGTGGTAGCAAGCAGGTGGTGACAGCCCTGTGCGCCTTGAATTCCACAACGTAGTTGACCCAGTTTAACAGTAAGGCTCATTGTGCTAGCGTTCAACCTAAGTAAGTGGTAAAGGCTAGTACGCCTCGATACTTGATAAGATAGGAATAAAACTATACTCAACTTAGTTGCTTTATTGACTTTTGTCTGCCTTGCTTCGTAACTATCTTGCTTCGTAGTTATCCTGCTTGGTAGTTATCTAGGATTAGTTATCAGTAGTTAGTAGTTATTAGTTAGTTATCCTTAGTTATCCTAATCCCTTTATCTACCTATCCATCCACCTTACCTTAGCCATCCACTTCATCCTTACCTATCCACCCATATACTCTTTCTAGCCTTCCATCCCTTCTCTTACCTTCTCCCCTTTTCTCTTTTCTCTTTTCTTCGACTCTCATCCCCTCCTTGACTCGACTCATACACCACCCTAGCCTTCCATTGGGAATAAAAAAATCGACACCTGGTACTCCCAGGCGAAGTGCTACTACGATAGTTCTGTGCGCTTGCAGAATCTCCTCTTGGTAGATTGCATTCTCTCTAGCTAGGTCCTACTAGTGTCGGGATTGACAACCCCGCTTGGCATTAGTAGATAGCTGCTTTAGCTCCACTCCTTTAGGTATAGTGACCGGTCTTGCTTCAAGCATTTCTGACGCCGTTGCCGGGGATAGACTCCATAGTCTACTCCTAGTAACAACGTTAGCAAGTGCCAACAAGCATTCCTGGGCCGTTACCGGGGATAGTTGCCTAACACTATCTTTAGTGAAGCTAAGAACTACCAACAAGCATTTCTAGCGCCGTTGCCGGGGAAGGCAATCGGTGTGTCGGTTGAGTCTGTGTCGAATTTATCTTCGCTTAAGCTCCCGCTTAGCGAATCCCATCTTACCCCATTCTTTCTTTCCTTAACTCTTCTTATCTTTTTCCTTCATCTTCTTCAACTTCTTTCTTTCTTATCTCGTTCTATCTTCACGATGGCCAATAAGACCATTCGTGAATTTTCTGCTCCTTCTGCCGCTAATGTAGCGATAGGACCAGACGTGATCGATGCCAACCTCAATTTTGAGTTGAAACCGGCTCTGATCACGATGGTCCAAGCTAGCCCGTTCTATGGCAAAGCTCATGAGGATGCCAATGCTCATCTCCAACAATTTTTGGAGATTTGCGGCACCTTCACCATTAAGGGGATAACCCAAGAAGCCATCCGTCTTCGTCTCTTTCCTTTCTCTTTGCTAGGAAAAGTGAAGCAATGGTTCTATACCGATCGTAACGCTGTAGACACATGGGACAAGTGTTCCAATGCTTTTCTCGCCAGATTCTTTCCGATGGGCAAGACGAATGCTCTTCGCAACAAAATCTCCAGCTTTACGCAACAAGCCGAAGAATCTATTCTCGAGGCTTGGGAGAGGTTGCAAGAGTATGTCGCCGCTTGTCCACACCATGGTATGGAGGACTGGCTATTGTTCCAGAACTTCTACCATGGCCTAACCCCACTCTCTAGAAGCCATTTGGATGCCGCCGCCGGCGGTGCATTCTTTTCTCTGAATGTTGCAGATGCTAAGGCTCTCATAGAGAAGATGGTGTCGATCCAAGGATGGAATGACGAGAGACTGCAGCCCCGTAAGCGAGGTATGCATTACCTTAAGGAGGCCAACATGATCGTGGCCAAGATGGACCTGCTGGCAAAGAAGCTGGACAGCTGTGAGAAGATGAACCAACAAGAGAGTGTCCAATCTCTGGAATCCTACATGACTTGTGAAGTCTATGGAGAAACCGGACATTCTGGGAGCCACTGCCCCGAGCTACATGAAGATTTGAACTTCATCAACAACAACAACGGTTTCCGTCAACAGAATCAAGGATGGAATCAGCCTGCAAACTCTCAAGGTAACAATTCATTCCCCCGCTCTAGTTTTCATAATTCTGATAGTCTCTCATTCCTAAAAAAATTAGTTTACTCACAAGGTAGAACTACTGATTTCTTGAATAAGAAATTAATGTCGAATGATAAAACCCTTGAGAATATAAATGCTAAATTGGAAGATTTCTCATCTGCTCTGAAAAATCAATTAAGCTTTAATAAGATGTTAGAAACCCAATTAGCTCAACTTGCTGCTATCATACCATCTTTTGAATCTGGCAAAATTCCTGCTAAACCTGACATGGAAACTGCTAATATGGTTGAAATAAAATATTTTAACTATTATGAAGATCAAACCATGACTGTTAAAAAGGGTGATCCTGGTAGTCCCATAATTAGATGCTCAATCTTTGGTGAAGTCTTTAAAAATGCCCTGTGTGATTTAGGATCGAGTGTGAACATTCTATCTAAAGATTTTTATGAAAACTCATTCTTTCCACCCATGTCATCCACATCTGCCTATGTTGTGCTAGCTGATCAATCCACTTGCTATGTAGAAGGAATAGTTAATGACTTACCTGTTCATATTAGAGGCTCCTATGTTCCTGCTGATTTCATAATACTAGATATGGGAAATAGGAAAGATGTGCCTCTAATCTTAGGTAGACCCTTCTTGAACACTGTTGATGCCTGCATATATGGGGGAAGTGCTAAAATGCAAATGACATTAGGAGGGAGGAAGGAAATATTCTCCTTCTCCCGTGGTCCCGCATATGCCGCTAACATGCAGGAAGCAGAACCCGTTCGTACCAAGAAGAGGCGCCCAAGAACAAGGTGGAGCAGAAAGAAAGAACCACCTCCTCCTGAGTTGTGTAATTCACATAACAAAGGAGAGGTGCCAGAAGAAGAAGAACCAGATGGAGTACTAAGAGAAGAAGTGCCCAAGGAAGAAGATCCACCCGATAAGGATGAAATTCCATGGACCTAAGGTATGGTTTTACTTTTAATTTTTCCCTTCAATTTTCCCTTTTTCGAATAAATAACATATGTCATGCATGTAACTAAAAAAAAATCAGTTATCATTTGTTATATGCATAGGTATATGTTAACTTAGTTAGAACAATAAAATATCAAAATAGGATAGTTTCCCTTTTCACAACATTAGATAGTTTCCCTTTTAATAAAATGAGAACAAGAGCTCCGACCGAGAAAGATGAAGGCCCTTCACCAAGCAAGAAGCCAGCTTGGGGGAGACTCCCGCTCCAATAAGGTATGTCTCAAGCCTACACTTTACATTCAGTTCTTAAATTCTATATCTTTTGAATGTCACATGCTTGCCTAAATAACCATTCCATGAATAAAATTGATAAAATCTGCTTAAACAAGTTGAAACCTGAATAAGATTTGAAATATGTCATGCAAATGCTATTGTTATGGTTTGAATAACCAGTCTTATCTAAGTTGTAGCTTTTGTGGGTTGCACATGCTTTAACTGAAATCATGCTTAGTGAGTAAAGTTAGTAAGAAATGGAGTAATTCTTTAAACTTGCTAAGGTGAAATTAGGACCTAATCTGGAGGATTTCTTTTAAAAATTATGAAAACCTTGCTAAAAGTTCCTCCTAGATTTTATCCCATCCCACCACCAGCCAAATATTTGTTAGTCATTAGTCAAAACCACAAAGAGCTTTGTTTGTGTTGAGCTTTGTTCGACCTCATAGATCTTAGTAGAGAAGCTTATCATATCTTTTGAATCAAGATTCACGCACACCCACCATAATTTGCCTACTTTCCACTTTGGAAGTTTGCAACCACCAAATAAATTGCTTATTCTCTACACCGGAGATATGCAATACCCTGCCAAACATCCCATTGCTAGCCTTATGCTTATTCCTACACTGGGAATGAGCATTTCTCCCTCTTCCCCCTTTTTCATTTTCAAAAATCCTTTCCTATAGATAATCTGGGGAAATCTAGAGCTAAAAAAGAGAGAGAGAAAAATGAGCAAAGTAGCTCAAAAAAGGACTATGTCCTGAAGAAAAAAAAGTGAGCAAAGTAGCTCAAAAGAGGACTATGTCCTAAGAAAATGTGAGGACACATCTTTTGTCTACTCACTATGTATCCAAAAAAAATATATAGAGAGAGAATTATCATTAGCTCTAGACCCCAGAAATTAACTAGGAAGGATTATGAAATGCCTCTCTATACACTTCCACATAACCACACATGCACATCTTGATCAATTTTTATGATTTGCTGCTCCTTATGATCTGAGTGTCTAGCTTAGCAATAAACATCAGGCAATTTGCTCATGGTTCTTAGCCTTCCTATAACTCCACATATCATTCTTTAGAAATAGGAGACGCTACATTTTGGCCTAAGTGAGGATTTAAACACCATAGAGTGATTGAGTGAATCTTGGAGGACTTAAGCAAGTTGTTATACTTTGAAAACCTTGAAAAACCTCCAGACAGAATCCTAGTCAAACCTACGCAAGATAAAAGTTTCCTATCTACTGCTTTATTTCACTCTTGCATGCTTGAAGTGAAAAGCTATAAGCCCCACATTGCTATGATTAATGATATATGCTAAGTTATTTCTCACTATACAATATGCACTTGCAGACATCTTAAGTTGCTATCCATTTCATGCTCAATGCTTAAACCGCATTGTTGCTCGAGGACGAGTAACAGGTTAGCTTGGGGGAGCTTGTTGATGGTCCTTAAACACCTGTTTTACCATCAACATTTGACCCTAAAGTCCACCAAAAAGGCATGAAATGTAGTCAAATAGGTTTCAAACTAACCAAATTCCACATGTCCATAGAATTTTATTTGAATGCAGGATTTGAACCAAATTTGGACATATGGACCCACCAGAGGCCAAGCCCACTCAGCAGGGCCCAAATGGGCCTAAGGGGGGTGGCACCCGCCACCCCTAGGTGGCGCCCGCCACCTCTAAGTGGCGCCCGCCACTTGTGTTGGCCCAAGTTCCACTCCCTGCCACGTCACCGATCCGTGTGACCTCCCCAAGGCCAAATCTTTACCCTTGGTCACTAGGTCAGTGGCATCGGACAGCTCAGGATGAAGTGGCGTGGATCAAGGCTGAATGGCGGTTACTCAGGCATGCAACCGACTTCCAAACCGCCTTGGACAACCACCTAGAGGCCGTAGGATCAAAGACGGTGCATCCAGCGGCCAGGAGACTGGCGGCCGCCAGTAGGGGGTGGCGCCCGCCACCTGACCTAACCCTAGGTCGGCTGGCTGCCCCCTATAAATACCCCCCTCACTCATTTGGGCTATAAATACCCCCCTGGTGGCACCATTCCATTCGTACCATCCCACACAAGATAAGCAAAGCAAGTAGAAGCAATCAAGTGAGAGCTCAGAGAGCTTAGGCAAGTAGGTAGCTAGTAGAGCAAGGCATCTTTGCCCTCGCGGTAGCGCTGCTCAAGGCTTAGCTCAAGAGTAGAGCCGTGCGAGTGATCGGTTCTGGAGCTGGGAAGAGTCTTCCTTCATCTCCAGTTCAGGTTTTGCTCTTGTATCTCAAGCACTTTACTATATTCTAGTTCATCATTTCAAGTATTACTTTATTCTACTTATCAGTATTGAGTGGTATACTTGATTGATTGCTTGAGTGCCTAGCTATCCTACAGTTCAATTCACTTAGCCATAGTAGTTAATATCTAGTGTGCTTAGTGATTGATCTTTGCCAATAGGTTGCTTAGTTAGTTTAGTGTTTATCTTATTAAGTCAAGTGTTTGCTCTGACGTCCACAAGGGTGTCTCTATTCAAAGCTAGGGTAGAGATAGTTAGAATATAGTTAAGCGTGGTGCTTAGTTATAGACTTACCTTCAGATACGGCTGGACCCCCGGATAGCTGTGGTAGCAAGCAGGTGGTGACAGCCCTGTGCGCCTTGAATTCCACCACGTAGTTGGCCCAGTTTAACAGTAAGGCTCGTTGTGCTAGCGTTCAACCTAAGTAAGTGGTAAAGGCTAGTACGCCTCGATACTTGACAAGATAGGAATAAAACTATACTCAACTTAGTTGCTTTATTGACTTTTGCCTGCCTTGCTTCGTAACTATCTTGCTTCGTAGTTATCCTGCTTGGTAGTTATCTAGGATTAGTTATCAGTAGTTAGTAGTTATTAGTTAGTTATCCTTAGTTATCCTAATCCCTTTATCTACCTATCCATCCACCTTACCTTAGCCATCCACTTCATCCTTACCTATCCACCCATATACTCTTTCTAGCCTTCCATCCCTTCTCTTCCCTTCTCCCCTTTTCTCTTTTCTCTTTTCTTCGACTCTCATCCCCTCCTTGACTCGACTCATACACCACCCTAGCCTTCCATTGGGAATAAATAAATCGACACCTGGTACTCCCAGGCGAAGTGCTACTACGATAGTTCTGTGCGCTTGCAGAATCTCCTCCTGGTAGATTGCATTCTCTCTAGCTAGGTCCTACTAGTGTCGGGATTGACAACCCCGCTTGGCATTAGTAGATAGCTGCTTTAGCTCCACTTTTTTAGGTATAGTGACTGGTCTTGCTTCAAGCATTTCTGACGCCGTTGCCGGGGATAGACTCCATAGTCTACTCCTAGTAACAACGTTAGCAAGTGCCAACAAGCATTCATGGGCCGTTACCGGGGATAGTTGCCTAACACTATCTTTAGTGAAGCTAAGAACTACCAACACCATGCAATATAATACATTTGCTTATGTTTTTTTAGAGTTGACAAGAGGTGGTAGTCAATGATAGATCACTGTTGACGATCCTTACAGTCAATATTATACCATCAACTAATGCATAGAATGATATGAAATGAACCATAAAGCATAGTTGTTGGGTTTGATTCTAACAAGTTCCACGAGTTGTGTTGTTCTCACTTGTTTTGCAGGGTTATCAATATTTCACCATATAGAAGTATCACAAGTGATGAAACAAAGCACACCATTGCGAAAAGCTCATCGAGACGATCAAAACGGACATATGGTTTGCTACATTTGGAGTCCTGACGAGAGAGTCCTTGTTGGATACGACTTGGAAGCTTCTAGAACAACCTGGAGGGATCACCAAACAACATAATTCAGGGGCTAAACTGACAGATCCAACAGCTATGGTGAATTACTGTTCTCCAGGGTGTTTTCCAGCAGATGGAAAGAGGTAGAGTCCTAATCCAACATGATGAATCATGCGAACAGATGGCAAGTCGCGTTAGGGAAACAAGGGAGGATCAAGAAGACACCACATCGAAGGAGAGGCAAGGTGGCTGACAGGTGGGGCCGGCTAGCCCTACCCCAGGCCGGCTAGCCTGGGCCAGAAAGCTTCTCGGCCCATCTTCGTGGAGCGTGCCCTAATCGACCTCCTCGATGCATCTCAACCCTTGTTCAAGGTCGGTTTGATCCGAGGGCTGCGGTTCATCCTTAGGGGCTATAAAAACCAGACCCAGACCCCCCCTGGGGAGGCATCTCCATCTTCGTCTTCATTATTCATCTACATATCAGAAACTAGGTGAAAGGATCAAGATGCCCAAGAGGGGGGGGTGAATTGGGCTTTTCTAAAACTTCTTGCAAGAATTAAAACCTATCAAGCCCGAATTAACCCCCTAGTGCCTAGAAGAGTGTCTGTCTAGAATCAACCGCACAAAAGAATATCGCTAAACCATTTCTACTCTAGCATGGCAATTCAACTTATGAAAGAACAACAAGTAAAAGCGGAATTGAATTTCTCAAAGGTAAATGCGTAGTAAAGAGAGTAGAGATGACACGACGATCTTTTTGCCGAGGTATCGAGGTGTCGGCACACCCCCTAGTCCTCGTTGGAGCACCCGCGCAAGGGTATTTCTCCCCCTTGATCTGCGCAAGGATCAAGTGCTCACTACGAGCTGATTCTTCGCCACTCCGGCCCGGTGAATCGCTCGCTACCGGTCACAACTTGACTTGGGTCATCCACAAAGCCTCCGGATGATCACCAAGCTCTTCGATCACCACCAAGCCATCTAGGTGATGCCGATCACCAAGAGTAACAAGATAGAACTCTCACTTGACCAACACAAGGCCAAAGAGATGGATGGATGCACACTTGCTAGTCAATTCTCACTAGGAGGTGTCTAATTCTCTCAATTAGCAAATCTCTCAACCTCACTAGGGCTCTTGCACTTTCTCACACTCACAATGTGTCTCTCAGCAGATGGAAGTGGCAAGAACGCTCAAATGGATGAGGAGGTGGAGTATATATACTCCCCCAACCGGCCATCCAAAAACAGCGGGGGGCATCGGAGGCTCCGATGCCTGTCATCGGAGGCTCCGGTGACCTCGACCAATGGTCGACTGTACAACCTGTCAGACTGTTTAAAGGAGCATCGAACGCTGGGCAGCATCCGATGCCTCCACATCGGAAGCATCCGATGCAGATTTACCCTCTCTGGAACCTCTCTGCACGGCCATCGGATGCTGGCCCTCAGCATCCGATGCCATTGTCCGATGCATCCCACAGTTCACTCGCAAGTGAACAGTGGCAAAGGAGCATCCGATGTGGCAACATCGGAGCCTCCGATGCCACGCACCAGACTAAACCCTAGTCGGGGTGAGCATCGGAGCCTCTGATGCCCACCTGGCCAGCATCCGATGCTTATTACAAGGCCAAAACGAACTCGGATCGCGACGCGGCCTAAACGACTTTTGTTCCTCTCGACATAAGGCATCTCTCTGAGCTACCTAGGGCTATGAAATAACAAGTGTGCACCACACCTACCTCAATAGACTCATCTAGGTCAAGCTACTGATTCACGCTACCCTTTATAGTACGGCCAAAGGAAAAACAAAGACCTAAGACTACCTAAGTGTCCTCCAACACCATATGACACTTAGCCTACTCTACCACCGTCTTCGTCGTCCGTTCTTTGAAAACCGAAACGATATCCATCGCCAGGGGACATGAACTCCATATGCCCGTATCGTCGCCATTACCGTGACCTAACTCAATCCTGTTTCTGCAAAACACACTTTAGTCACAGTAATCTTGTGTTTCATCCAATCACCGAAACCCACTAGGGGCCAAGATGCGTTCAATCTCCCCCTTTTTGGTGATTGATGACAACACGAGACGAGTATAGATAGAAGAGGTTTTTTAATTCATGACTTGTATGGACTTGCAATGAATAAGAGAAAATGATTAGGGGCAAGCTCATACATATCATGCCATTACCCTGTATTCAACAAGTTAGAGTGAATAGCAAGTGCAAGAGTGAAAGAGCTCATATACATAACAAGTGAGAATTAAGCGCAAGTAATGAGCGAAACGAAATGACATGTCATATAATATATCATAGTGAGCACAAACATGTCACAAGGTCCATAGCACAAGTATATAACAAACCAACGTGCCAAAAGATGCAATAAGTAAAGAGCGTATGAGAAACATAACACATCATAAGAAACAAAGCCCTCTCACAACGCTCCCCCTATCGTTATACTCATCCACTCTCCCCCTTTGGCATCAAGCGCCAAACTAAGCGTCGGAGGGCGGAGGTGGTGCAGACGCGTCAGGTGCCGTCTCCGGAGTGCGCTGAGTAAACTCAAACTGCCGAAGAAACCCCTCGGAGTCGGAAGAAGAAGCGCCGGTAGCCTGCGGACCCTCTGAAGCTGGAAGCTGCTGAGAAGCGGTCTGGATCGGCTCTGGCACTGACTGCTCTGCCTGCTCTAGCTCTGTCGCAGTCTCTGTAGCTGTGTCAGCCTGAGTATCTGAGTGTGGAAGCTCATGTATCGGAGGTAACTCAGCCTGCACGGTCGTCGTGGTCTCTGACTGGACAGGCTCTGTCTGCTCTGAAGACGCGACAGAGCTCGGAAGAGTCTCAGTAGTGGAGGTCACTGGAGCTGTCGACGTCGGAGCTGGATCCGGAAGATCTGGAGTAGGAAATCCAGTAAGCTCACTGAAAGTAGCTGACAGATCCCTAGTCACTGTGGTAGTGGTCGCATATAGGGACTCTGTCGGGCGAGGAGTGAAGCCGGTCCGCAGTGGACTGAAAAGCGGGGCCCTGCCTGGAGGAGTGGTGTAGCTCGTAAACTGAGAAGAGCTGGGGCCCGTGAGCGGCTGCTGACCAAACTGCTGCGGCTGCGGAGGAACCGGTGGCTGCCACTGGATCTACTGCTGTGGGGGAGGCTGCTGCCACTGCCACTAGGGAGGTCCACTCACAAGTCTCTCCATAAAGCTCAACGTCTGCTGCTGGAGCGCCATCATCTGTCGCTGCAGGGCGTCTGAACGCTCCTGAGCCTGCAGCTGTGCCAGGGCCTGCTGCTGTGCCAAGCGCTGCTGCTCCTGCGCTAACCGCTGTACGTCCTGTGTGACAGTCCTCTGCTGCTCCTCCATTCGTGCAAGTATAGCAAGAAGTGCTGGGTCGGAGGAGGCAGTACCAGACGTCCCATCCTGTGAGTCGTGTGCGCGAGGCTGGAAGTGGGGCGAGAGCTGGTAGTCCTCGTCGGAGCTGTCAGTGGGGTCCTCTGCGACGAACGTGTCACCACCTTCGAGCTCGGCTAGCTCCTGCTCGGCGAGGGCCCAGACTGTCTCGTCCTGCTGCTGAGCCGACTCGGGGACCTCAGGCCTCTGGCGTGAACTGGACGGTGCCTGCTACTCCTGCTGCCTGCGATCCCGACCATGTCCCAACAACTGACTCATGTTGTACTCGGGGAACACGGTCGTGGAACGGGTGAGAGACTCCGCTGGACGGCTCCCTGTAGTGACAGCTACCTTCCAAAGAATGAAGGAGATTCAATGAGCATATGGAAGCTGCCGACGGGCCTTGATGCCTCTGCCACTGTGTCCTCTATCTCGCACAGAATGATGTCCCAGACGCCGAACTTCTGCTGCCTGACCATATACGCAAGTAACCACAACTGCAGGCGAGAAAGTCCCTCTCCGAAGCCCACCCTGGGAAGTAAGGTCCGCCGAAGAATCGCGTTGAGGATCCGAGTCATAGGGGTGAGATCCCTAGGCGTGCGACTCGAACCCTCACCGAACGGCTCAGTGAAGCAGGTGAAAGGTCCGATTTGGCTAGAGGGGGGGTGAATAGCCTAATTAAAAATCTACAAAATTACTTAGGCAAACACTATTAGTATAACAAATGGCGAAGCTTTTTGCACTAGCCTAATAGTGTGTTGCAAGCCACCTATCCAACAATTCTACCTAATATATCTATGTCACACAAGCAAATAGAGCTAATATCTAATGCGGAATAAAACTAACTAGCTCTAGTACAAGTATGATATACAAAATATATATATGAGACAAGTGTGTGCAATAGATAGACTAAGCAAGCTAATCACAACTAGCTATACAAGGAATATAACAAGAGATATACAATAAGTGATAGTATATACACAAAAGAAATAGCTCAATGTAAATACACAAAGTAAATGAGCTAGATAGAGGTGGTTTCACTGAGCCTTTGGGATCGCCTAGTATAGAGCCAATCACTGGTGAAATCCACTCGTGATGCCAATCACCAAGATGTGAATATGAAGACCAGTCACCAAGATGTGGAAGCAATCACAATAAGCACACGGGACACCAAGATTTATCCCGAGGTTCACGTGCTTGCCGGCACGCTACTCCCCGTTGTGTCGACCAACACTAGGTGACCCGGTGGCTAATCGGCGCAAAGCCAAGCTCACTAAGAGCGCCACAAGAATCTACCACTAGTGAGGTAGCTCAATGACACGAGCAATCCACTAAGGATGCCTCTTGCCGCTCCGGCGAGGTGAGGCTCCAAAACCTCTCACAATCTCGAACGGTGGTGGCCAAGAACAATCACCAATCTTGCCAATCAACCACCTCAACACCTCCAAGCCGTCTAGGCACCGGCAAATGCCAAGAGTAATAAGAGAACACAATGTCGATGCGAAGAACTAGTGCCACTAGATTGAACTCTTTTCAAATCACGCACTAGATCACTCAATCTCACTTGGTGTCGGTGTTTCGATCCCGGGGGTATGACACCAACTAGTAATATGATCGCGTGCTCTCTTCCTGGATGGTGATGCAAGATGACACAAGGATTTATCCTAGTTCGGGCAAAGAAGGCCCTATGTTTAGCGGGGGGAGGAGGTTCTTGTATTACTTGCACCTAAGTGCTTGTACAGGGGCAATACAAGCTCAATGAGCGTGGACCGGAGTCCGGACTTGTGTGTATGTGTTGTAGCTGTCCCGTGTGAGTGTGGATTCGCGTGGAACCGTGTGTGTGTGGCCGCCTAGACCTGTGTGGACCTGTCTAGCCCGCCGCGTGAAGGGTCCTGGTGTCCTCTTTTATAGAACAAGAGGAGGCCAGGGTTACACGGGGTTACACAGGGTTACACAGGAGTCGGGATGTACAACGCCCAATACAGCGGAGGGTAGGAATGCTGTCTTGTCGAGGTCACTGGAGTTGACGTGGGGGTTGCTATTGAGGCGTCCTTGAAGCGTGGCTTCCATCCCAGGCGTGGGCGTGGAGGCGTGGCGACGTGGAGGCCGTACAGCGCCCATTCCGGTACGTACAAGTCATGGCAGGGTCCCTCCGGGTCTTGGGGTACCTGTCCTCCAATGGCATGAAAGCTGTTAGGGCTCGAGGGGTGCCGGGCCGGCCTCGAGGTGGCACCTACGGGGGGCTCGAGTCCCCGCAGGTATGGGCAAGTCCCGGAAAGCCCGGTCGTACAACGGGGATCCGGGCCTCGAGACGTGGCTCGGATGTGCAACAGTGCTGAGCATGACCCAACAGTGCTGTACTTGTGCCTTTTGCCCATGCTAGTGGTGAAAACGAGATTTGACTCTGCTCTGGTTCACTGTGGCACACGTCGGGTTCCAGAGGACATGACCGGAGTAGGTGAACGCATTAAATGCGTAGTGTGGGATTGGCATCCAATGTCTGTGCCGCTCGAGGGAGGCGTGATGTGTCTCGAGGGATGGTTTACCATGGCAGAGGGGCTCGAGGTTCCCACGCGGGGTCCCGAGGAGCGGTGCACGGCTATGGTGGGCTCGAGGTCTACATGTCGGGGTTCGAGGGGTAGGCTACCATGAGGCGGACAGTAAGGCTTTGGCGGGCCCGGGCTCCCCAGTGATGGGCCGGCGTTGTAGGCCTCGAGGGGTTGGCTTTTTAGAAGGTTAGACTTGCTAGGTTTGTTATTAATTGGTGTTCTAGGTTTAATCTATTTGTTTTGCGTTGATTGGGGGTTCCCCTTTTGTGGACCCCCGACAGTAGCCCCCGAGCCCTTGTTCGAGTGCTGGCACTCGAGCAGGGGCTCCTAACCGGGATCCTGAGGGTTAGCTGACTGGTTCTCGAGGGTTTGGTCGCCTTGATTCCGTGGGTGTCGCGCGAGAGACACCCGCGGGTGTAGCCCCCGAGGCCGCGGGGGAGTGGTTAGAACTCCCTCGTGGGCTTTTTGTGAGTGTGAATGTTAGTTGCTTTTTTTAGGTTCGGGGGTGTCGAGCCCCCGAGTCTTTCAACCCTGTTTCGTCGAGGGGTGCCAGGCTGAACTGGCCGGCCGACTCTTCGAGCTGTCCGGCACGCCAGTTGCCCTGGCTTGTCATCCCGCGAGTCCTTTCGATTGGATGCGAGGGGGGATGCCTCGTACTACCACGAGCGGGCGAGTATCAAGGTTCCCGGTGAGCTGGTAACGGGGGAATCCAAGTGAGACCTCGTGCCCTGTTCGATAGGGTCGACTGAAGCCCGGAGGCGATCTCATAAAGCGTGGGCGCACAGTCTGCAGGAATGTCAGGTCCATTCGATAGGACCTGGTGGCTCGATGCCTCCCTCCGAGGGGATCTCACTGCACGTCGTGCGCCCTGCCTTGGATACACGTGAGGGGCCTCGAGGGCTTGGCCCTCGAGCGATGCTGCGGGTGGCGCCCCTTGGTGTCCCTGACTCGGGTGCTCGAAGCCGTCTGTCGAACCCTCTTCGAGGGCCAGCCTTCGCTGCTTCGAGGCTTGGAAGGGCCGGGGCCCGTTTTTACCTTCATGAAGAAGCCTCCGTCGTCTGGGAATTCTTCTGCCCGTTGGGCGCGCCTTTTTAGGCGGAAACTATCAGGGAGGGCGACAGACGTGAAGTTGGAGCGGCGGTCATGGTGGGCCCAGGTAGCGGAGCAAATGGGGAGTTGCCGCGTGTACCTGTCAATCGGCTCGAGATTCGGTTAGGTGGGCGCATTAAATGCGTGCGGTTACCTTTTTTCCGTCGTGGGAGACCCCGCCCGTCGGGGTTCTCTTATAAATACCGAGTGAGGGGAGAGGAACCCTTTACTTTGCCTTTGCCTTCACCGCCGCCGTAGCTTCCACACGCCTTCTTCCCGAGCCACCAATTGGGAATCTTCCCGGCCGCCCGTCCACCGCTCAGATCTGTGCCGTCGCCGCCATGGCCGCTTCGTCCTAGGTGCTGCCGGCCAAAGACTGGAGCCCGATGAAGACGACTCAGCAAGAGCTGGAGACGCTGGTGGAGCGGGGGCTTCTCCGCCCCAACCCGCAGGAGGGTCCCGCGTGGTGGATTCTCCCGTCGGAGGGGTACGTGGTGAGCTTCACGCGCTACCACCGCATGGGGCTCGGCGTCCCGCCGAGCTGCTTCATGCGGGGGCTGGCCCACCACTTCGAGGTGGAGCTGCAGCACTTCTCCCCCAACTCCATCTCGCACGCCGCCATCTACGCCGCGGTGTGCGAGGGGTATCTGAAGATCGAGCCGCACTGGGAGATGTTCGTCCACCTCTTCCGGGGCGAGCTCTTCCACAAGGCCGCGAAGCCGAGCGGGAAAAGGCTCGCGCGCGTGGGCTCCCTCACCATCACCGCGAGGACCGGGCCCTCGTCGGCCAACGTCCCCCGCGACTACCTCCGCTACAAGCTTTCCACCAACCAGGCGGGGTGGGACGACCACTGGTTCTACCTGCGGAACGAGGGCGGGCTCCTTCCGCAGTACACCGGCAGGGTCATCACCCAGCGCCCGGAGAAGTGGAACTGAGGCATCGCGGCGGACAGGCAGCGCCACCTGTTGCCGCTGATGAACACGATGCCGACGCTGGTGGAGGAGAAGAAACTGACCGTACAGGCGATCATTTGGGCGTTCCATCAGCGGAGGGTCCTTCCTCTGGCGGACCGCCTCCTTCTCATGTTCGAGATGGGGCCGAACGCCCCGCTCGAGGTGCTGAACCAGTCAAGGATGGCCGAGGAGAGGCTGTCTCAGAACGAGGGTACCTCCCGGGTGACGGTCACGGTTCACGGGTCGTTCTGTCCTGAGGAGGCCGACCTAATCGCCATGGCACCCGACGCGGGGTGTCTCGACCTGGTAAGCCGTCCTCGAGTAAGGCTGTCCCGAGCCTCCCCTCCTTTCTCTTTCTCCGAACCTTGCTTACTCTCCTTGTGGTTTTCCTTATCAAGTTTTCTTTTTTGGCAGGAGGCGTTCACATGTCGCGCGTCGAGGCCCCCAGTGAGGGAGGACGCCGCGGAAATACAGGTGAGGCGCCTCTCTGCTCCGAAGGATAAGGAGAGTAAAGATGCCAAGAAGAAGAAAGAGAAAGAGAGGAACTTGCGACGGGTGGCTCGGGAGCAGAGGCTAGCGAAGGCTCGTCGTAACCGGCAGCCTGGAGAGGAGTCCCCCGAGCTCAATTCCTCGAGCTCGAAGGAGGAGGACGATGATGAGGAGGAGAGTGATGACGAAGGGATGGATGCGCGTCTGAGGCGCGCGGGGGTCGTTGACATCAGGGCTGACCGTTCCTCTGTGCAGGAGAATGTCTTGGAGGTCCCCCCGGCGAAGGGATCGCGCGGGACGCAGCCGCGGAAGGCCGCGTTAGGCCCAGCCTCGTCGGAGGCTCAGGGCACGTCGAGCTCCGTACCGGACGTGCCCGCTGACGCGAGGAAGCCTCGAACTAGGAGCGCCATCGCCGCGGCGCAGAAGGAGGCCACGACCGCGTCGACCCAGGCGGGGGATCTCGAGAAGCGGCCAGCACGTCGAGAAGGACTCCGGGCCCGATCGTCGCAAGACGTCGAGGGCGACATCGAGCCCACGGAGGAGCGGGCAACATGAGGGGGCGTCGAGCCCCCTCCACCATGACCGTCGAGGAGGGAGCCCCCGGTCGTCTCGTGACGGGAGTCGCGAGCGACCCTGGAGCCCGTCGCCGCACCGCCGCCGGGAGAAGGAGGCAGACGCAGGGGGGCATGACCGTCAGCACGAGCGCCGGAGTAGGTCCCGGAGCTCGCGCCGGGAGAGGCGCCAAGATGACCGCTCGAAGGAGACGTGGTCGCCCCCCGGGACAAGAGACAAAAGGAGAGCTCCCCGCCGGGGTCGAGCCACGGGAAGCATCGGGAGCCTTCCCCCCATCCGGCCCATATGGAGATGGCTCAGGGGCGTGGCTCGAGCCAAGGGGTGGGCTTGAAGCCCCCGAGCGGGTCCGGCGATTCGGGGAAGAAGCCCCACCGTCGCTTTGGGTAAGTAGTGCTCCTCAATTTCGTTGGTAGGGAAACTTTACCTTTTTACCTTTGGTGATATGTGCTGTTTCTGGTTTTTTAGGGAAAAGCGCTCCAGGCAGGAGGCAGACCCCGCGGTGTCCAAGCGGGCCAAGACCTCGAGCTCTGCCGAGGTCCAAGCACCTCGAGGTATGGCTCCTTCTTCCGCTGGAGAGGCCGCTTGGCTGGTGAAGGCTCGAGCAGCCATGGCTCGAGGAAGCCAGATGGCCGCTGCGGTTCTCGGTGAGGCCGTCGCCATCGACCACGGGGGTCGAGGCTCTTTCCTGATTCTGACGACTTAGTTCTCCTTTTCAGCAGGGACCGCGACTCCCGGCGCCGAGCCTGCCGTTACTGCGTCCGCCGCAGCTCCACCTCCACCACCTCCTCCTCCACCTCCCCCTTCAGTGGCGCCTACCGAGCAGGCCACTCTTCCCCCCGTCACGACGACCATCTCAGGGGGAATACCCGAGACAAGCGCGACCCCGTCGGCGTCTGGGACTGAGGGGGCAATGGCCCTCGAGACCCCAGTCGACGCGAGCCGGCCCGCGGAGAAAGGGAAGGAGGGAGAGGCGTCGGTGGAGAAGGTGCCGACGGTGGAGGAGCTCCTGGACGAGCTGGAGCGGGTGCCGTCCCCGGTCGAGGGCTCAATGCTGGCGCTCGAGGCACCGGCCAGGGACGACAAGACGCCGGAAGACCCGGCGAGGAAGGAGAGCTTGGGGACGAGCCACCTCTCGAGCGATCCGCTACCGCTCGAGTCCCCGCCTCCACGCGAGGCCGCGCCGTCGCCTCGGGAGGGGACAGAGCAGCAGGAGGAGACGGCAGAGGGGCGGAGGGAGCCGCAGCCTGTGCCACCGGTTGGTGGGCCGCAGCTGGCGCCGCTCGAGCCGGAGAAGGAGGGCCTGCCCATCGTCGAGATCGATCGACCGGTGTGGCCGTATCCTGACGCGCCGAGCCCGACCGGCGCCGTTATCCTCGCCGAGCGGTCGACTCGACAGGGGGCCCCGCGGGAGCCGCGATTGATCTTCAGGGAGGTGGCCGAGCTCGTGGCGGAGGCGGAGAGGTCCTTCTTGGAGGAGGCGGACAAGTCCGCGCAGGTGGCGGCCGCCCTTGTGAAGGCGGAGGGGGAGCTCCAGGAGCTCCGCGCCGAGCTGGGTCGGAACGTGCAGATGGCGAGCCGGCTCAACGCGGCGCAGGCGGAGACCCAGGCGGCTCGTGACGAGGCCGCCCAAGCTAAGAGGGAGGCCACCACCGCTCTGGCCACGGTGGAGGCGTCGAGAAAGGAGGCCGCCGACGCCCGTAACAAAGCCGCCACCGCCCGGTCTGCAGCGGAGGCGGCGAAGAAGGAGGCCGTCGATGCCCGAAGCGAAGCCGCCACCGCCTGGTCTGCAGTGGAGGCGGCGAGGAAAGAGGCCGAGGAGGCCAAGAGCGAGGCCGCCACCGCCCTGGCTGCAGCGGAGGCAGCGCGGCAGGTGGTGATCCAGAAGGATCTGGCCCTCGCGCAGACGGTCAAGCTGGTCGAGGACCTTAGGGGCGAAAAACTCGACGCGCTGTCCCAGAAGCGTACACTCGAGCAGCGCGTCGAGGTCCTTACCAGCGACTTCGCCGCTCTGGGCGTGCACTGCCAAGGTAATTTTTCATGCTTCGTCTTGCTTTGACTTCGAAATTCTTGCCACACCGCGGACTTACCCCCTTCTGTTTGTTGCACAGATCTTGAGAAGACCTCCGGGGAGCTCCGCGACACGAATAAGGCTCTCAAGGAGCAACTCCAAGGTGAAACCATGGTGGCGGAGCGAGCGCGCATCACCCTCGATAGGCTCGGCTCCGTGTGGGGTGCCGACCCGGTGGCCCCGGCGGAGGGCGCGGTGGCTCGGGGCGACGCCCTGGTCGACGCCCCGTGCTTCTTCGACGTGGCCGCGCGGGACCGCGTCAGGAGCGCTCTCCACCACGACGTGAAGCAGGCGCTTGCAGCCGTCCGCTCCGGCTTCTGCTACCCGGTCAACGTCGTTGCCAAGGGCTTCGTCGAGATCGAGGGGAAGGACGAGGAGTGGAACGACCGCCGCATCGACAAGATCCTAGAGAAGGTGGAGAGGCCGGGGGCGGCGCTCACGAAGCTCTTCGAGGAGGACATGCTGCCTCCCGATGCGGACAGTGGTGCAGGTGGCCCCCCTCCTCCTGGCCCGGACGTCGAGGCTGAGCCCGCGGCAGAAGACCTTGGGGAGGAGTACCAGACCGATGAAGAGTGAGGCCTGCGTGCCAAATTTGGGCGTCGAGGCCCTTGTAAAAATTTATGTTATGACTTGTGGCCCGCCGAGGCCAACGCATGCGTATATGACTCGTTTGTTTAAAGAAGCTATTTTCTTTTCAAATTTATTCGATCATTTCTCTTTGTCGCGAGCTCGAGCTTCAACCGGCTTGGTCTGTGTTCCTTCGATACGCGTCACGAGTTCCTCGAGGGGAGGCGTAGGTAGGGTACCGTAGCCCGGGGGCGTAGGTGGCCGTCTACGTCAACGCCCCCTGACTCTTGGAGGCTCGGGGTATTTACGGATTTAGACGCTGCTAGTATGCTCGAGGTGCGAATCGAGACGAGGGTCGAATTTTTTGAAAAGAAAACGCGCTTTTTTCGGAGTCTGGGGAGGGGGTTCCCCCCTGTCAGCCCCCGAGGGAGGCTCGACCTTGAGCAAGGCAGGGTCGAGGCTACCTTAAGTTGCTAGGCTACCTTAAGTTGCTTAGTAATATGAAAGATGGTGCACGAGTTTGCTCATTCATATTCAACGTGTTTGTACAAAGCAACAAAATGAACAAGGCCTCGAGGCCCTTAATGGTAGAAGCGACGTAGCTGAGATATGTTCCATGCGTTCACCAGGATCCTGCCTTGACCGTCGTAGAGCTTGTACGTTCCTGGCTTGAGCACTTCAGCTACGGTGTATGGGCCCTCCCATGGAGGGGTGAGCTTGTGGCGCCCTCGATTATCCTGCAGCCGTCGAAGCACGAGGTCCCCCACCGCCAGGTCCCTCTTGCACACGTGCTTGTCGTGGTAGCGTCGAAGTGTTTGCTGGTAGCGCGCGGAGTTGATGAGCGCCACGTCTCGAGCCTCCTCGAGCTGGTCCTTGGCGTTGGCAAGCCTCTCGTCGTGGGTTTGCTCGTTGTAGGCTCGAAGTCGAGGGGAGCCATACTCGAGGTCCGTAGGCAAGACAGCCTCGGCGCCGTAGGTTAGGAAGAACAGAGTGAACCCGGTGGCTCGACTCGGCGTAGTCCTGAGGCCCCACAGCACCGAGGGGAGCTCTGCAGCCCACCCTTTTCCAAAATTCTTGAGGGTCTTGAATAGCCTTGGCTTCAGCCCGTGGAGTATCATGCCGTTGGCGCGCTCGACCTGCCCATTGCATTGAGGGTACGCAACCGAGGCCCAGCTCACGCGGATGTTGTTGCCGTCGCAGAAGTTGGTGAACTTTTTGCCCGCAAATTGTGTGCCGTTGTCAGTGATGATGACGTTAGGCACCCCAAACCGGTACATGATGTCGGAGATGAACTCGACGGCCTTCTCGGAGGTGGGGTTGCCTATAGGCTTAGCCTCAATCCACTTGGTGAATTTGTCGACGGCCACGAGTACATGCGTGTACTTTCCATTTGTCATCTTGAGGGGACCCACGAGGTCGAGCCCCCAGACGGCAAACGGCCAAGTGATGGGGATCATCTGCAGGGCGTGCGCGGGCTGGTGCGTTTGCTTGGCGTAGAACTGACACCCTTGGCAAGCTCGAACCAGGCGCTTGGCATCTCCGATGGCGGTTGGCCAGTAGAAGCCTTGGCAGAAGGCGTTCCCCACCAGGGTCCTTGGTGCTGCGTGATGGCCGCAAGCCCCCGAGTGCATGTCATCGAGGAGCTTGCGTCCTTCCTCGAGGGAGATGCAGCGCTGAAGGATTCCTGATGGGCTTCGACGATAGAGCTCTCGTTCGTTGCCGTAGTCGAGGAAGGGCGTCCGCCAGTCAAGGGGTCGTGATGAAGAAGTGGTGGGTGCGTCGATCTGCATTGCCTCAGCGGATGTCGAGGGGTCGTTCTCGAGGGGTGGCGTTGAGGGTCGAGCCCCCGTGTCCGGCTCGAGGGGTGGCGTCGAGGGGCCAGCCCTCGGGCTGATCTTGACGGATGGCTCGAAAACATCCCTCGAGAAGACGTCTGGTGGGATGGTGCCGCGCGTGGATGCTAACTTAGCCAGCTCGTCTGCGGCCTCGTTGTACTTTCGAGCGATGTGGTTGAGCTCGAGGCTGTAGAACTTGTCTTCTAGCTTGCGCACTTCTCCGCGGTATGCTTCCATCTTGGGATCGATGCAGCTTGAGGCCTTCATGACCTGGTTGATGACGAGCTGCGAGTCCCCTCGAACGTCGAGGCGTCGGACCCCAAGCTCGAGGGCGATACGCAGCCCATTGACGAGGGCCTCGTACTCAGCGACGTTGTTGGAGGCGGGGAAGTGCAGACGCAGCAGGTAGCGCATGTGGACTCCGAGAGGCGAGACAAAGAGCAGGCCCGTGCCTGCCCCTGTCTTCATGAGGGACCCGTCGAAGTACATAGTCCAGAGCTCGGCTTGGATTTGCGCCGGCGGGAGCTGGGTGTCGGTCCATTCAGCAACGAAGTCCGCCAACGCTTGCGACTTGATGGCTTTTCGTGGAGCGTAGGTGATAGCTTCCCCCATTAGCTCGGCAGACCATTTGGCAATGCGCCCCGTGGCCTCCCGATTGTTGATAATTTCTCCGAGGGGGAAGGATGATACCATCGTTACGGGATGAGCGAGGAAGTAGTGCTGGAGCTTGCGCCTCGTGATGATAATGCCGCAGAGCAGCTTCTGGATGTGCGGGTACTGGACCTTGGCCTCGGAGAGCACCTCACTGATGAAGTACACCGGCCATTGGACTGGTAGCGCGTGACCCTCCTCGTGTCTCTCGACGACTACGACCGCGCTGACCACCTGGGTGGTTGCAGCCACGTAGAGGAGGAGAGGCTCGGGGGGATCGTCACCCTGGGCTGGTCGTGGTGGTACGAGAATTGGCGCGGAAGTCAGCAATCCCTTCAACTTGGTTAGGGCCTCCTCGGCTTCGATGGTCCACGCAAAGTGCTCCGTTTTCTTCAACAGGCGGTAGAGGGGTAGCGCCTTTTCCCCTAGCCTCGAGATGAACCTGCTGAGAGCGGCCAGGCAGCCCGTCACTTTCTGTACGCCCTTGAGGTCTCGAATTGGGCCCATCCTCGTGACTGCTGAGATCTTTTCAGGGTTGGCCTCGATCCCCCGCTGCGAGACAATGTAGCCAAGCAGCATGCCTCGAGGCACACCAAAGACACATTTCTCGGGGTTGAGTTTCACATTCTTGGCTCGGAGGCACTCGAATGTGGTCTCGAGATCGCTGATGAGGTCCCCGACTCTCTTGGTCTTAACCACGATGTCATCGACGTAGGCCTCGACGGTTTTGCCTATGTGTTCGCCAAAGATATGCTGCATGCAACGCTGATACGTTGCCCCGGCGTTTCGAAGGCCGAAGGCATTGTAACATAGCAATACATACCAGAAGGCGTAACAAAAGAGGTAGCGATTTCGTCGGATTCTTTCATCTTAATCTGGTGGTAGCCAGAATACGCATCGAGGAACGAAAGTACTTCACACCCCGCAGTGGAATCGACAATCTGATCAATTCTAGGTAAAGGAAATGGAAATTTTGGGCATGCTTTATTCAGACCAGTGTAATCTACACACATCCGCATTTTTCCATTCTTTTTCTTAACTTGTACAGGGTTAGCTAGCCACTCTGGGTGAAATACCTCCTTGATGAATGCAGCCGCCAAAAGCTTGTGCACCTCCTCACCGATGATCCTGCGCTTCTCCTCGTCGAAGCGGCGCAGGCGTTGTCTCACCGGTCTGGACCAGGCCTGGATCTCCAAGGCGTGCTCGGCGACTCCCCTCGGTATGTCTGGCATGTCCGAGGGGCTCCACGCAAACATGTCGATGTTCGCGCGGAGAAAGTCGACGAGCACTGCTTCCTATTTAGGCTCGAGGCTGGCGCTGATGGCCAGTGTCTTGCCATTGGTCGAGGTCGGGTCGACGGGTATCTGCTTGGTGTGCTCCGCCGGCTCAAAGGTGCCAGCGTGGCGCTTTGCATCAGGGGCCTCCTCGGTGGCCAGGGCAGCCAGGGCCTCGAGCGAGTCGAGTTGGACGTTTGCCTCCCCACGCTCGACACACTCCACGTCGCAGTGGTACGCGTGCTCGTAAGAGGTGTCGACGGTGATGACCCCTTTCGGCCCCGGCATCTTGAGCTTCAAGTACGTGTAGTTGGGGACCGCCATGAACTTGGCGTAGCCGGGCCTGCCGATGATGGCGTGGTAGGTCCCTTGGAACCCGACCACCTCGAAGGTGAGCGTCTCCCGGCGGAAGTTGGCCGGCGTGCCAAAGCAGACAGGCAGGTCGATGCGCCCGAGGGGGTGTGCCTTCTTCCCTGGTACGACTCCGTGGAACCCCCCAACGCTGGGTCGGAGCTAGTCCCTCGAAATCCCCAGGAGGTCGAGGGTCTCGAGGTATATGATGTTGAGGCTCGAGCCCCCATCCATCAACACCTTGGAGAACCGTACATCGACGATGACGGGGTCGACGACAAGAGGGTATGCTCCTGGATTTACTACATGATCCGGATGGTCATCACGGTCGAACGTGATCGGCGCATCAGACCAGTCGAGGTACCGGGGGGCGTCGTGGCGGAGTGCAAAGACCTCTCGGCGCTCCTTCTTTCTCTCTCGAGCCGAGAGCCCGACGGTCGGGCCCCCGTAGATCATGAAGCAGTTGCGCACCGGGGGGAAGTCCGCGTCCCCGTTGTCATGTCGATTGTTATCCTTGCCCTTAGGCGCGTCTTCCTTCTTGTCACCGAGCTTGGAGTAGAAGCCCTTCATCAGTCGGCAGTCCTTCAACTTGTGATTCATGGCACCCTTGTGATAAGGGCAGGGGTCCTCGAGCATTTTGTCGAAGACCGCCCCGTCAGGGGGGCCTTGAGGCTTCTTATGCTCGAGGGCGCCCATGAGCATTTCATCGTCGTCGTCATCGGCGTCGCGCTTCGCCTTCTGACCTTTGCCTTTGTTCTTTTTCTTTTTGTTGTTGTTGTTGCGGTTCTTGACGTTGTTGCCCTTGCTCGAGCCCTCCGGTGCGGCCACCGCCTTGCCTTTGTCTGTGGAGCGGCCAAAGAAGGCCCCCACTGCCTCGTCGCCTGAGGCAAAGCTGGTGACACGGTTCATCAGATCCTCGACCGTCTTGGGACGGTAGCGCCCTAGCTCGTGGACTTGCTCTTGGCACGTCGTGCCTGCGAGGAACACCGAGATGACATCCTCATCAGGCACGTGGGGGAGCTCAAGGCGCTGCTTCGAGAATCGTCGAGCGAAGTCACGGAGGGGCTCGTCCGCTGTCTGCCTGCAACGTCGTAGATCCCAGGGGTTGCCTAGGCGCACGCAAGTCCCCTTGAAGTTCCTGTCGAAGACCCTGACTAGGTCGGCCCAGTCGCGGATCTGATGTGGCGGGAGCCCCTCGAGCCACCGACGGGCGATGTCCGAGAGGTAGAGTGGGAGCTGGCGTATAATCGTGCGGTCATCGTTCTTCGCCCCGCCCAGTTGGTAGCCCAGGCGGAAGTCAGAGAGCCATAGCTTGGGCTCGACCTCCCCGTCATACTTCACGATGCTGGTCGGTGGTCGGAAGCGATCGGGGAGGGTCGAAGTGCGGATGGCCCGGCTGAAGACCCTGGGGCCCGGGGGCTCGAGGGTTTGTCGGTCTTCGTCACTGTCGTAGCGCCCCCCTCGATGGGCACTATAGCCACGCTCCTCGACCCCTTTGTCCTTTCGCCGGTGGCTGGCGTCGCGCCGGCATTGTAGCACTCTTTCCTCGGCCTTGGTGATCGCCTCCCGTAGCCGCGCGAGCTGCGCCGCCTGGTGAAGGACCGAGAAAGCACTAGCAAGGCGACCAGAGGGGGGGTGAATGGGAGCTCAAAAATTTCTCTCGAAACTTTGGCCAAATGTCCCAAAATCAACCCTGAGAAACTGCGACCGAAACCGTGATGCCCATGACCCTAGGATCACAGCGAGGCACCACAAGAAGATAGCAAACCAAACACCAAAAGCTCCGGCTCGAGCACCACCCCAAAAACCAAGTCCCGAACGTAGATTGACGGCTACGTCGAGAAACTCCTAAATACCTATGCTAACAAGTAGCAAAGATACCTAGAGAGGTTCCTTGGTCAACTCTAGGGTCAAACGAGAAGTCCGGAAATCAAGCGAGCAAGCCGGGAGAGCAAACGCACTAAACCGGAAGCTTCAGGCAGTTCCCGGACTGTCCGGCCCTGGGGTCTCGGACTGTCCGCGGTACTGCCGGACTGTCCGCGAGCGAGTGGCGGACTGTCCGCCGGTCAAGTGACCAAAACAGCAAGGATGCTGAAGTCCCCCTGCTCGGTCCCAGACTGTCCGCGCTTTAGCACGGCGGACTGTCCGCCGGTGACCCGAGCCAAAATCAGCAGGGACTGGCCGCGGCTGGACTGAACCAGCCCCGACGCGCGGACTGTCCGCGCCCTGAGTGGCGGACTGTCCGCGGTCACTCAGGGAGGGCGATTTTGTTCGCCCTTCACCCAAATCAATCCCAAATCGAATCAACTCACAATCCCACGTTCCCAAACTTGGAGAGGATGATCACGGAGTAGTTAGGAGACTATCCCCAAGAAATCATCCTCTCAAATCGAGTCAATCACCGGGAAATCAAAAGGGGAGGAGGATGAACCGAAAAGCGCCACCAAAACGAAATCAACCCGATCTACTTGCTCGTAGGGAGATAGATGAATTCCTTTGGTGGAAATGATCTCCGTTCAAATACGAGCAAGTTGATTCAAACGGATTTCGCAAAGACGCAGTAGGGAGAGAGATCGAGTGATGGGAAAATCATGGAGAAACGAAGAACGCGAAGAACACAAATCAAAACGCGAATCAACACATCGATCTGCAACCGTGTGGCTACCTCACGCTACAACAGTGAGGTTACGGCCTCACTTCCTCAAAATCTCCAGTACACAGAGGTATGGTTCTCTGCGGATCTCAGCTAGCTACAGCAGGGGATTGGGAGAGCAGGAAACCCTAGAAGCAAAGAGCAAATGACTGAGATAGGAAGGGAGGAGGGTGTCTCCCTCTACTTATCCTAATTTCTAATTCCTACTCTACCCCTCTCTAATTACAGAGCGAACCAGCTAAACCCTAAGGTTATTCTGGACCAACTCGGTGGTAGGTGTATCCGACGACCACGCCCGCACAACTCGTAGCGTTGCCTCGACGCAACCTCCTGATTGCCGCCACGTGCCGCCCTCGCTCTGCACCCCCGGTTTTGTGGCCCAAATCGGAAAACCAGCCTTTTCCAGCCAACCCCCGGTTTTGAGGCCCAAACCGGGAAACTAGCCCACCAAGCATCTGAGTTTTGAGGCCAAACTCAGCAAACCCTCAGCGCCCAGGTTTTGAGGCCCAAACCTGGAAAGCGTCCTCAGCCCGAGTTTTGTGGCCAAACTTGGAAACCATCCGCACCCAGGTTTTGAGGCCCAAACCTGGAAACCGTCCACCCGATGGTTTTTCCCTGGCTCTACCACCAAACCGACGTCGTAGATGGGATGCACCTCCCGTGCACCCCGTCCACCGACACGTGTCCCCAAGTCCATGACTCAGGCAACACATGACCGCAAGTCTTCACTTGTAGCTGCCACAGGCTGCCAGCCACCCCAGCTGATCCTCGGGCCTCTGGTCCCTCAGTCCAAGCCTCACGTCCGCCCTTCGCCACTCTCGGTCCATCGGCACGGCACGTCTCTACTTGACCTTCACCTCGCCTTTGATCACTGTATCCGTGCTCGACACTTGCACAACACAAGCCAAAGAACATGCGCATCATCCCAGTTGACAATCACTCATCACTCAGAGACCCGGCATACACCCATGTATCCGCAATCTCCCCCTTGATGAGTGCATTGTCAACTACCAACACAAATCATAATAGAAAGAGAAGAAGGAAGAAGGAGAAGAGAAAACTTGACCAAATGACCCAAAAGCATAGCAAAGCCAAAGAAGGTCAAGTGGAAAGAGCGAAAGAACTTGGTCCCCAAAGACATGGGCAACGGCTCGACGCAACCAAGCAAAGCAAAGCTAGCCCTCAAGAAGATGTAGAACAGGCTCAACACCGCTAGCAAAAACCAATCGAAAATATCGAAGCAAAATGCTAGTCCCTCAAGATAGAGGCACAGAGGCTCAACACAACTAGCAAAGAAAGCTCGATACCGACTGTTACCAAAAAGAGTTCGACACCAATTGAAAATCTAAAAAGCAAATGCTAGTCCCTCAAGAAAAGAGGCTAAGGCTCAACGCAACTAGCAAACCGCTCCAAACCAATTGAAAATGTCAAAGACTCAATCGAAAACAAACTCCCCCACGAATAGTGCAAACAACCAGGAAGGCTCCCTCTTAGCTGAAACGGAGGGTAATGATTTGCAATTTCTCCCCCTTAGTTGAAAATGCACTTATCAAGAAATAAGGGTTCTCCCCCTTCCAAAATGCATATGAGTCAAAATGCAGGTTAGGAGCTTCAAGAGTATACTCAAAAGAGTGAAAAGATGCTCTACAGAGTTCTGATCCGATGACTCAGAAAAATGCGCAAAATGCTAGCAAAGGCTCAAGCTGATCACTAAGAATGAAATATGAACATGTGAGCAGTTTTAAGCCAAAAAAGGTATTCACCATCAAAATAGCACAAGACATGTATGGACAGGAAGTCAAATGTGCTAAGCATGTATACCAAGTGAACTACCCCTAGCACAGTTCAATCATCATGCTGATACCAATTTAGGCATTTACTTGTGATTTCAAATTTTAATCGGAGTTGCAGCGGTGAAATTACACAAGTTCAGAAAACAGCATGTGACTGCGAGAGGTTGAATGCTTGTTATTGCCTAACTTTTCAACTGTGCGAAGCCTATGCATAAGCAATCAGAAGCTTAAAGCAACAGTTTCGGTCATACACTACACAGCTCAAGTTTAACTCAAAGTGCAATGAGAAATAGTCTCGAAACTGTGAGGTGCTAACAAGCAAACTCATCTCGATCTTTCCAATTCACTTAACTTGGTTCAGATTTTAAACAGAATATGACATACCAAGCAAGTGAATGACTCAACACTAGAGACATAGCAACCCAGCATATATGAAAAGCACATGTGACTTCAACACATCCTACACATGCTAGTTGCATATCTCAATGGTGAATATTTTCAAGTTTTAAGTTCATTAACAAATTCACCATTCAAAAATAGCTCAGCTCATAGTATGCACTAGTGATCAGAAAGAGCATAAGCTACAGCATTAACATAAAGCATCGGCGCAAAAACTACACAGAGCATAGTTACATTCTTCAGATTATACACATGAAGCTCAGAATGTAAAAGCGTATGCTGAAATGCAAAAGATGCACGAAGAAATCAAAAAGAAGCAAAAACAACTGAAAGCAAAAAGTCAGTGTATCATACAAAATCCAAAGTGTTTCCCCCATCTAAAAGGGGAAACACACACCAAGCTCACCTCTCAACCGATTAAAGCTTGATTGGTCCAAAGGCTTGGTAAAAATATCAGCAAGCTGATGATGAGTATCGACATGGCGAAGGTCGATATCACCCTTCTCATAGTGGTCTCGCAGAAAATGAAAGCGCACATCAATGTGTTTGGTCTTCGAGTGAAGCACGGGGTTCTTAGCAACGCTAATCGCACTCATGCTGTCACAAAGCAATGGAACATGAGAAAAGCTCAGACCAAAATCACGCAAAGTGGCCATCATCCAGAGTAACTGGGAACAGTAGCTAGCCGCAGCAACATACTCAGCCTCCGTGGTAGACTGGGCGACGCTAGACTGCTTGCGAGAAGACCACGAAACAAGAGAAGAACCAATAAAATGGCAAGTCCCAGAAGTGGACTTGCGATCAATACGGCAACCAGCAAAATCGGCATCGGAATAACCGCAAAGGGAAAGGGTGGAAGAAGCAGAATACCAAATCCCGAATTCTGGAGAGAAGGATAAGTACCTCATAATGCGCTTGACCGCCTGACGGTGAGAGGTGCGCGGCGATGCCAGAAAGCGCGCGCAGAGGCACACCGCGAACTGGATGTCCGGGCGTGTCGCCGTCAGGTACAGCAGCGACCCGATCATACTCCGGTACTCCTTCTGGTCCACTGCTTCTCCCTCCTTGTCCGCATCCAGGGCCGTCGTGGTCACCATGGGTGTTGGAAGAGGCTTGGCCTCACCCATGTCGAACTTCTTCAGGATATCTCTGGTGTACTTGCCCTGGTGCACAAACGTTCCTTCCCGGGTTTACTTGATTTGCAACCCGAGGAAAAACGTCAACTCGCCCATCATGCTCATCTCGAACTCCCTGCTCATAATATCTGCAAACTTGGCAACCAAAGCGTGAGAAGAACCACCGAAAAAGATATCATCCACGTAAATTTGGACCAAGAGAGTATCACTGCCTTGCTTGAGGAGAAAGAGCGTTTTATCTACACATCCCATTTTAAAACCCTTAGCAAGCAAAAAGGTTTTCAACCTATCATACCAGGCTCTAGGGGCTTGATTCAAACCATACAAAGCTTTGTGAAGTTTAAAGACATGGTTTGGAAACTTGGGATTTTCGAAACCGGGGAGTTGTCTAACATACACCTCCTCTTCTATGTAGCCGTTTAAGAAGGCACTCTTGACATCCATTTGAAAAAGTTTGAAACCTTTGGATGCAGCAAAAGCCAAGAGTATCCTAATAGCCTCCAAACGTGCTACAGGAGCAAATGTCTCCTCATAGTCTATCCCCTCCTTCTGACTATATCCCTGGGCTACGAGTATGGCCTTGTTTCTCACAACATGGCCATCTTCTCCCTGTTTGTTTTTGAAAACCCATTTTGTCCCAATTGGATGACACTCAGAAGGTGGAGACACTAGAACCCAAACCCGATTTCTCTCAAAGTTCTCAAGCTCCTCATGCATGGCATTGACCCAATCCGGATCTGTCAAAGCGTGTCCAACATCTCGGGGCTCAAAATCAGCAACAAATGCAGAATGAGCAAAGTGAGAGATTTGCCTTGACCGGGTGACGCGTTCGTCGATGCTGCCGATCATCTGCTGAGGCGGGTGCTGGCGCTGAATGTGTCGTGGCGCCTCCCTTGCCGAAGTGGCCTCCCCCTCAACAGCAGCTGGTGCCTCCCCGGGTACAAAGGGTACCGCTCGGGGTGGCAGATCCCACGGCCCCCAGGAAGACGATGTGTCAGGGCCGTGAGTCGTCGTAGAGGCCGCTCTTTGTGGCACAGCAGGTGGAGGAGGTGCTGGGTCATCTATCCCTTCAGCACCTTCTTCTTCATCATCGAAAAGAGGTTCGCCAACCTCATGATCACCTGCACGCTCAAAACGAGAAGAAGGACAAACCATGGTCTCGTCGAAGGTGACATCGGATGTTTCCATGACTCGGTTAGTGTCAAGGTTAAGTACACGATAAGCACGAGTATGAGTGCCATAACCCAAAAACACACCGTCAGAAGAACGAGACTCAAACTTGTCCAAGTTGCCCTTTTGAGTATAAAACAATGGCAACCAAAAACTCGAAAATAACTCACCTTGGGGAGTTTTCCAAAATGCAACTCATAAGAGGTCTTTTTCAAGAATGCTCGAAGAAAAATGCGATTGGAAATGTAGCATGCAGTGCTCATAGCTTCGGCCCAATATCGCCTAGGAGTCCTATGCTCATCGAGCATCGTCCTGGCCATCTCTACAAGGGTCCGATTTTTCCTCTCTACAACACCATTTTGAGGGGGTGTGTAGGGGGAAGAAAACTGATGCTCTAAACCCAAGGAGTTACAAAACTTCTCAAAATCCGAATTCTTGAATTTGGAACCATTATCACTCCTAATAGCTCGCATCGAGTTCAAAGGGAACTCCTTCCGAAGACGCAAAATCAGATTGCGAGCAAAGGAGAAAGTCTCGGTCTTCTCAGCTAAAAAGAAGACCCACGAATATCTCGAAAAATCGTCGACAACAACAAACACATACCACTTCCCCCCAACCGAGCTCACCCGAGCCGGACCAACAAGATCCATGTGTAAAAGCTCTCCAGGATGCTTAGTCATGACCTGAGTCACTGGATGGTGGGGAGCGGCAACCATCTTCCCGTGTCTACAAGAGTGGCAAACAAGATCCTTCTCCATGGATAACTTGGGCAATCCTCGGATTAAGCCAAGTGAACTAAGTTTTGCAAGCAAGTCGAAGCTCAGGTGACCTAGTCTCTTATGCCACTTCCAAAGATCAGAGGAGGAAGGTCCAGCCAAAAGACAATGAGAAATTCCGAACGACTCCGAGAAATCCGCACGAAAGACTTTTCCAAAGGGCGAATTCACACATACAAGATTGCCCTGAGGATCCAAAATGCGACTGAGATTCGGTTTAAAACGAATCTCATAGTCATCATCAAAGAGTTGCGAAATGGAAAGAAGGTTAAAATGCAAGTTAGAAACAAGAGCAACATCACGCAACACAAAGTGCTCATTAACTCGCACAGACCCACGAGACAGCACCTTACCTTTGCTGTTGTCGCCGAAGGTAATATACTCCTTTCCGGTGACCGGACTAAGACTGGAGAACCACTTGGCGTTTCCGGTCATGTGCCTCGAACACCCGGAATCCACCAACCAAACGTTCTCCAATCATTTTACCTACATCAATAAAAAGACATAGGGTGAGCATACGGGCCAACACTGGGGTTAGTGAAGTAAGGGGAATACCAGTGTTGGGCCGGCTGCTCAAAAGAACGGTTAGCAGAAAAACCATTCCTAGCACGCCTACGGGAAGAGCGATCACCACATTGAGGAAAGCGTGGTCCGCTAAGGGAGGAGCGTCCATCGCGATACTCAAAACACGGTGGGGGAAAACGCTCAACTACAAAGCCACCGCCACGGGGTCCATAGCCTACAACTACAGGCTCCCACCGGGCACGCTCTCTACGAGGCCTACGCCTAGGGACTTGAGGCTCAACACCTCTAGGCCTAGCGTCTCTCCTCGGAACTCTCTGCTGCCTAGGCCTGGGAACTTGAGGTTTTGGACCTCTGGGCCTAGCAGCACGTCTCGGTGCTCTCCTCTGAACATTCGACGCATGTACATCATGGAAAGGATGGTACATGTCTGGGTTGTTCATCTCCCTAGCACAGCGCGCCTATCTCTTGCGCCTAAAACAGAACTCACTCAAGTGTCCATCTCTCCCACAATGCTCACAGTGGTACCTCACCGTTCTCAAAGGGGGTTGTTGGTACTCACGGTTGTGGGTGTGGATCACTTTGCCCTTCTGTGGCAACTCCTCCTGGATAGGTGGCATTGTGTCCAGCTTGTTCTTTAGGTGGTTGGGTTTGGGAGCCCATTGCTGGTTCTTGGGTGGAGCTCTCGGAGGCTCAACAAAGACCCCATCCTTGGTGTTAGGCTTGAGAGGCTCTTTGGGGGGAAGCTTGGTAAGTTTGGGAGTAGTGGTGGAGTTGGGATTCTCACTCGGATTCAGACCACTCGACTCTCCAATCTTCCCAAAAGCAGAAAGATCAACACCCTGAGCAAAGCCTATACCGGGACCTCCAGCAGCTCGCTTGAATTGGGAAATCATCATCCCGAGCTGTGGCTCACCACAAGACACCCATGACAAGATGGTCCGAAGGTATGTGTTTTCCTCCTCGGTTTGCATCTTGTCATGCTTCACATTGGCAATCTCCATCTCCAAACCCTCGCACAAAGTGCACCTAGTCACACAAGTGCTACCCGAGCTGGCCTCCTCAAGAGACACAATCTTGGCATTCTTCTCTGCCAACTCGGATTGCAAGACAGGACAAGTCTTGCACGCACCCAACAGCATGGGTCTAGCCCGGAGCTCATCCACCTCTCCTACCAACGCAACATACTTACTTCTCAAAGTGAGAAGATCAGTCATGTGCGTGGTGCACGCCTCGCACTCCTCCTCATCTGTGACAACTACGGTGGACTTGACAGAATCAAGTTCCTTCACCGTATCCTCCCACTTCTGCCTAAACTCCTTGCGCTCTCTAGCGGCACGCCTAAGCAGCTTATCTTGACTAAGCAAGGCGGCAGTAAGCTTCTCTACCTCAGCTGAAAGCTCATCGTGGGTGAGATGTACCTGGGAGGTGTCGTCGTCGTCGTCGTCGTTCCGAGGGGAGTTCACCAGCTCGCCATAAACCTCCTTGCCTAGGGCCATGGTACAGAGGCCGTCGTCGTCGGTGAAGAAGCAAAGACCGTTCAGCTTGTCCTCGATCCTCTTCTTCTTCTCGGACTCGTCGTCGCTTGAGCAAGCGGAGTCGTCATCCGAGCCGTCGACGTCGCTGAGCGTGGTGAAGAACGCACGCTGCTCAGCCTGGGCCTTCTCCAAGTACTTCTTCTTGATGTACTCCTTGTCAAAGCCGCCCCTCCGCTTGTGCGTCGCGGGGACGTACTTCTCCTTGCGCTTGCCGGAGTCGTACTTGTGCCCATGATCGCCCTTCCCAGATGAATGCTTCTTCTTGGGGCAGTTCGCGATGAAGTGATCGGGGTCGCCGCACTCGTAGCATCTTGAGCGTCCTCCTCCGCGGCGACGGTTCATGCAGTTGTTGTGAAACCGCGAGAACCGGTTGGCGAGCATTGCCAACTCGTCATCCCCCAAAGACTCCAGCTGGTCCTCTGTGACAGAAAAGAGAGACAAAAGAGCAAAACCTCCAGAAGGGTTAGAAGAGCCAGAAACCAAAGCCATAGTCGGGCCAGAAGGATTCTCATAAGAAGCCCTCGACATGGCATCAATCTCACTGGACTTGAGCTTACTGAAGAGCTCGTCGCACGTGAGGGTCTCATAGTTAGGTGATTCGATGATCGCCTGAACTTTGGAATCCCACATCGATCGATCAAGAGTATGAAGTAGCTTCAAAGCTCTCTCATGATCGTCGAAAGGCAACAACTCCTTGTTAGCCCTCATCCTGTTGACAATCACCTGAAAGCGAGCGAATAAACTTTCTATGCTCTCGCCAGGCATATGTCGAAAGTTCTCATACTCTCGCTTGAACGACTCGTAGAGGCGGGTTTTGACTTGAGAGGTTCCCTCATGAAAGCGCATGAGGGTAGCCCAAATCTCCCGAGCCGTAGCGAGGTGAGAAACACGATCAAACTCACTCATGCTCAGACATGAGAAAAGAGCATTACGAGCTCGGCTATTGGCATCGTGCTCATCGATTTGAAGCTGAGAGACATGAGCAGCCAAGACCACGTAATCGGCAGAGTTGCAAATATCCCAGATGGAAGCACCCAAACTCTGCAGATAGGTCGACATGCGTATCTTCCAATACGCATAGTTCGTCCCATCGAAAAACGGCGGTTTGCCCACGCCGCGATCCATGTCGCCTTCTGTGGATCTGGAACCGGCTAAGGTGGAAGATCCTTAACCCGCTCCGATACCAATTGAAGGACCGAGAAAGCACTAGCAAGGCGACCAGAGGGGGGGTGAATGGGAGCTCAAAAATTTCTCTCAAAACTTTGGCCAAATGTCCCAAAATCAACCCCGAGAAACTGCGACCGAAACCGTGATGCCCACGACCCTTGGAAGAGGGTGGATGATCCCTAGGATCACAGCGAGGCACCACAAGAAGATAGCAAACCAAACACCAAAAGCTCCGGCTCAAACACCACCCCAAAAACCAAGTCCCGAACGTAGATTGACGGCTACATCGAGAAACCCTAAATACCTATGCTAACAAGTAGCAAAGATACCTAGAGAGGTTCCTTGGTCAATCTAGGGTCAAACGAGAAGTCCGGAAATCAAGCGAGCAAGCCGGGAGAGCAAACGCACTAAACCGGAAGCTTCAGGCAGTTCCCAGACTGTCCGGCCCTAGGGTCCCAGACTGTCCGCGAGCGAGTGGCGGACTGTCCGCGAGTCAAGTGACCAAAACAGCAAGGATGCTGAAGTCCCCCTGCTCGGTCCCGGACTGTCCGCGCTTTAGCATGGCGGACTGTCCGCCGGTGACCCGAGCCAAAATCAGCAGGGACTGGCCGCGGCTGGACTGAACCAGCCCCGACACGCGGACTGTCCGCGCCCTGAGTGGCGGACTGTCCGCGGTCACTCAGGGAGGGCGATTTTGTTCGCCCTTCACCCAAATCAATCCCAAATCGAATCAACTCACAATCCCACGTTCCCAAACTTGGAGAGGATGATCACGGAGTAGTTAGGAGACTATCCCCAAGAAATCATCCGCTCAAATCGAGTCAATCACCGGGAAATCAAAAGGGGAGGAGGATGAACCGAAAAGCGCCACGAAAACGAAATCAACCCGATCTACTTGCTCGTAGGGAGATAGATGAATTCCTTTGGTGGAAATGATCTCCGTTCAAATACGAGCAAGTTGATTCAAACGGATTTCGCAAAGACGCAGTAGGGAGAGAGATCGAGTGACGGGAAAATCACAGAGAAACGAAGAACGCGAAGAACACAAATCAAAACACGAATCAACACATTGATCTGCAACCGTGTGGCTACCTCACGCTACAACAGTGAGGTTACGGCCTCACTTCCTCAAAATCTCCAGTACACAGAGGTATGGTTCTCTGCGGATCTCAGCTAGCTACAGCAGGGGATTGGGAGAGCAGGAAACCCTAGAAGCAAAGAGCAAATGACTGAGATAGGAAGGGAGGAGGGTGTCTCCCTCTACTTATCCTAATTTCTAATTCCTACTCTACCCCTCTCTAATTACAGAGCGAACCAGCTAAACCCTAAGGTTATTCTGGACCAACTCGATGGTAGGTGTATCCGACGGCCACACCCGCACAACTCGTAGCGTTGCCTCGACGCAACCTCCCGATTGCCGCCACGTGCCGCCCTCGCTCTGCACCCCCGGTTTTGTGGCCCAAATCGGAAAACCAGCCTTTTCCAGCCAACCCCCGGTTTTGAGGCCCAAACCGGGAAACCAGCCCACCAAGCATCTGAGTTTTGAGGCCAAACTCAGCAAACCCTCAGCGCCTAGGTTTTGAGGCCCAAACCTGGAAAGCGTCCTCAGCCCGAGTTTTGTGGCCAAACTTGGAAACCATCCGCACCCAGGTTTTGAGGCCCAAACCTGGAAACCGTCCATCCGATGGTTTTTCCCTGGCTCTACCACCAAACCGACGTCGTAGATGGGATGCACCTCCCGTGCACCCCGTCCACCGACACGTGTCCCCAAGTCCACGACTCAGGCAACACATGACCGCAAGTCTTCACTTGTAGTTGCCACAGGCTGCCAGCCACCACAGCTGATCCTCGGGCCTCTGGTCCCTCAGTCCAAGCCTCACGTCCGCCCTTCGCTACTCTCGGTCCATCGGCACGGCACGTCTCTACTTGACCTTCACCTCGCCTTTGATCACTGTATCCGTGCTCGACACCTGCACAACACAAGACAAAGAACATGCGCATCATCCCAGTTGAGAATCACTCATCACTCAGAGACCCGGCAAACACCCATGTATCCGCACCTGGTCGTCGTTGCGCTGAGGTGATGCACCCGGTGCCGGGGGCTCATCGCGCGCGTCATCGGGGTCTCGAGGTGGCCGGTTGTCGACGATCCGCTCCCGGACTGGCCTGGCTCGAGGGGCGTCCGGCTGGTGGACGGACATCTCACGCTCGTTGCGGGGCGCGTCTGCTGGCTTCCCCGAGGCCGCCCCGCGGCGGCGCGAGGCTGAGCTCTCGGCCTGCTGCACAGCGGCTGTCTCGAGGAGGCTCTTCTTTCCCCGAGCATGCGCCTGGCGTCAGGGTTGGAGACGGCGGGTAGATCACGGAGCAGCATTGCGGCCGCCACCACATTCTGCCCGGCTCGCGGGAAACGCACGTCGGGGCGTGCTGGTGCCCCGTCCTCGAGGATCTGCCGGTGGACCTCTCGAGTGCGGCCACGAACACCGGCGCCTCGAGGCTGGGCTTGTTCTTGCACTAGGGTTTTCTCGAGCTGCAGCAGGCGTTGTCGGTCCTCCTCAGCCTTGGCGATGGCCTCCCGCAGCTGCACGAGCTGCGCCGCCCGGTCGTCGATGTGCTGAGATGGTGCAGCCGGTGCCGGGGGTTCGTTCCTCCCCTGAACGCGTGATCCGCCTGCCGCAGCCACGTCTCCGGGCTCTTCGAGGTTGAGCGCCGACCTGGTGTCGTCGTCGCCGTCGTCCTCGGCATCGTCCACGACCCCCTCGAGCTGGAAGCACTCCCTGGTGGGATCCTTGAGGTCAGGGTCGTGGTAGTCGTATTCGTCGAAGTCGGAGCTGTTGATGTCACGCCGCCTTGGCTCGTGCTGGGACTGCAGCTCGCGGTGCCACTCTCCGATGGTGGCTCACCGGGGTGGCTCGACGACTCATGAGAAGCTGCGGTCGACGTGCGCAGGGTAGACGATCTCCAGGTCGGCGGTCGCTCGTAGGAGTTACGCCCGGACGTTCCCCCCGCTCTGCCGCCGCCCGGTCCTGGCGGCGCTCGTCGAGGTGGTGGGCGTAGACAGCTGCGGAGTTGTTGAGGCCGAACGGGTACCGCTGGCGTCGAGCGTGGTACACCCTGTGCGGGAGGAAGCCAGGTGGTGTCGACGGAGCACGGCTCGAAGGCCTCTGGCCAGGCTCCCGGTCCGTGCGCATGACGAACGCGAACTCGCTGGGAGAGTGCGCGCGCGCCCTAGAAGTCTCCAGCCGTGCGCCGGGCAAGTTCCTCGTCGGGGACCCCGCGCCGGCCGCGGGGAAGTGGGTGTACGCCACGGGCACCGCCTGTGCCTGGCGACGATGGTGACGACGGCGCCGCTCACGAGGTGGCGACGCGTGGTGGTGCGGGCGACGCACCACGCCTCCCGCGCGGGGTGGCGTGACACGCCCTCCGCTCGAGCCCTCCGTGGAGAGCAGGGTCAGCTCGTTGCCGCTGTCGGTGGCCAGGAACTCGAGGCTCCCGAACCAGATGACGGCACCAGCAGAGAACAAAGGAGTGGAAGAAGCCATCCAGGAAACAACGAGAAATCGACTCGGACATGCGAAGGCCCCTACCTGGCGCGCCAACTGTCGGTGTTTCGATCCCGGGGGTATGACACCAACTAGTAATATGATCGCGTGCTCTCTTCCTGGATGGTGATGCAAGATGACACAAGGATTTATCCTGGTTCGGGCAAAGAAGGCCCTACGTCCAGCGGGGGGAGGAGGTTCTTGTATTACTTGCACCTAAGTGCTTGTACAGGGGCAATACAAGCTCAATGAGCGTGGACCGGAGTCCGGACTTGTGGGTATGTGTTGTAGCTGGCCCGTGTGAGTGTGGATTCGCGTGGAACCGTGTGTGTGTGGCCACCTAGACCTGTGTGGACCTGTCTAGCCCGCCGCGTGAAGGGTCCTGGTGTCCTCTTTTATAGAACAAGAGGAGGCCAGGGTTACACGGGGTTACACAGGGTTACACAGGAGTCGGGATGTACAACGCCCAATACGGCGGAGGGTAGGAATGTTGTCTTGTCGAGGTCACTGTAGTTGACGTGGGGGTTGCTGTTGAGGCGTCCTTGAAGCGTGGCTTCCATCCTAGGCGTGGGCGTGGAGGCGTGGCGATGTGGAGGCCGTACAGCGCCCATTCCGGTACGTACAAGTCGTGGCAGGGTCCCTTCGGGTCTTGGGGTACCTGTCCTCCAATGGCATGAAAGTTGTTAGGGCTCGAGGGGCGCCGGGCCGGCCTCGAGGTGGCGCCTACGGGGGCTCGAGTCCCCGCAGGTATGGGCAAGTCCCAGAAAGCCCAGTCGTACAGCGGGGATCCAGGCCTCGAGACGTGGCTCGGATGTTCAACAGCGCAGAGCATGACCCAACAGTGCTGTACTTGTGCCTTTTGCCCATGCTAGTGGTGAAAACGGGATTGACTCTGCCCTGGTTCACTGTGGCACACGTCGGGTTCCAGAGGACATGACCGGAGTAGGTGAACGCATTAAATGCGTAGTGTGGGATTGGCATCCGATGTCTGTGCCGCTCGAGGGAGGCGTGATGTGTCTCGAGGGATGGTTTACCGTGGCAGAGAGGCTCGAGGTTCCCACGCGGGGTCCCGAGGAGCGGTGCACGGCTATGGTGGGCTCGAGGCCTACGTGCCGGGGATCGAGGGGTAGGCTACCATGAGGCGGACAGTAAGGCTTTGGCGGGCCCGGGCTCCCCAGTGATGGGCCGGCGTTGTAGGCCTCGAGGGGTTGGCTTTTTAGAAGGTTAGACTTGCTAGGTTTGTTATTAATTGGTGTTCTAGATTTAACCTATTTGTTTTGCGTTGATTGGGGGTACCCCTTTTGTGGACCCCTCACACTTGGTTTGATCAAATCAACTTGGGAGATGAGTTGATTGGGGTACCCCTTTTGTGGACCCCTGACACTTGGTTTGATCAAATCAACTTGGGAGGCTTGCCAAGGCTCACTAGAATACTTAGGAATCAGAATGTCTAAGAGGAAGTCCATATGAGCCGGCCAAGCCCCTTAAATAGGCCATCCAAGTCGGCCTAGCCATTGGGCTCGAATCGGGGTCATCGGACGCGCCGATGAACAACCATCGGACGCTGCCCCAGCGTCCGATGCTCCGGATGGAGCCACGTGTCCCCCCGATATGAAATCTGCCCGTTAGATCCCAACGGTCATATCACTTCGCGCCACGGTTAAAGTGGCATCGGACGCGCCGATGCCAGGCATCGGACGCTCTGATGCTACTGCTCGATTCAGTACAATTCTGCGTCACATCGGACGCTCCGGCACCCTCACATCGGACGCTCAACCCCTGCGTCCGATGACCATGCAGAGAGGTTCCAGAGAGGGCCAAATCACATCGGACGCGTCCGATGGATTCGCATCGGACGCAGGCCAGCATTCGATGCTCTCTGGCAAGCACGCTCGCGCCATGTCACCTGCATCGGACTCTGCAACAGTGTTTTCTCAACGTCCGTTGCCAGCGTCCGATGCTCCTTCAACTTCTGACAGAGACTAGGGTTAACCATCGAACGCTCAGCCAGCGTCCGATGCTCCCTGAGCTTAACACTTCTCTTCCGATTTGGTGAATAAGCTTGTTGTCAATTGAGCTTCACTAGCATCAAAGTCCACCAAATAGAGGTTCTCATATCTAAATCCTTTGAAGACCAAATCACTTCCATCAACACTTACTATCTCCACATCATCAACACCAAATATGCATTTGAAACCCAAGTCACACAATTGTGCCACGGACAATAGGTTGAAGTTGAGAGATTCCACTAATAGCACATTGGAGATGCTCAAGTCATTGGATATTGCAATCTTGCCCAAGCCTTTGACCTTGCCTTTCTTGTTGTCACCAAATGTGATAGCATCCGCATGATCATCGCCACTAGTGTTGATTGATTTCAACATTCTTCCATCTCCGGTCATGTGTTGAGTGCACCCACTATCAAGCACCCAATGCCTTCCTCCCGCTTTATAGTTTACCTACAAAAGAGATCAATTCTTTTTAGGTACCCAAACCTTTTTGGGTCCTCCAAGGTTAGTTACTAAGCTCTTGGGCACCCAAATTGCCTTCTTCTTTGGGCCAACCATGGGTGCACCAATATACTTAGCCTTCACACCATTAGTGCCCTTTGTAAGCATATAACAAGAATCAAGTTTAATGGATGAAACATGAGCATTGTTCTTGTTCTTGTTAAAGCAATTTTCCTCTATGTGCCCGGATTGCTTGCAATTATAGCAATACCGACCATTGCTCTTCACAAAACTAGTCTTGTGAGGAGCAAAAGCGGCTTTGCCCTTCTTGGGGGTATAGCCAAGTCCCTCCTTGTTGAGTGGACATCTTTGGCTACCCAAGCACTTAAGCAAGCGGGCATCTCCACCATAGGCATTGCCTAAAGCATGAGTGAGCTCATACATCTTGTTCTTAAGGTTCTCATTTTCTACCACTAATGATGAATCACATGTAGTAGAAGTAGGCATTTTAGTAGAGCTAGATGATGATGATGCATTTGTGGGAGCAACAATAATAGGAGCATAAAAAGATTCATCAAGTATATCACATGTTAGTCCTACATTGCAAGTCTCTACAACATCTTCAATCTTACTTTGATCAAGGAGGGAGGAGTGGGCTTCTTTAAGCCTAGTGTGAGCTTGATCAAGCTTCTCATGGGCTTCCTCTAGCCTCTCATGAGTAGACTTGAGCTCATCAAAGGATTGCTCAAGAGCCTTGTTGGCCTTGCGCAATTCTTTGCACTCCTTTCTCTTAGTCTCAATGTAAGAGTGAGCATCTTGTAGCATGCTCATGAGGTCCTCCTTTGAGTATTCCTCATCATCATCACTATCACTCTCACTATCACTCTCATCGGATGATACCTTAGTGGCCTTAGCCATGAAGCATGTCGATGGAGTGTTGAAGATAGAAGTCTTGCTTGATATAGCAAGACTAGCCATAGCCTTCTTCTTGGTGGTCTTCCTCTCATCATCACTAGAATCATCATCGCTTGAGGAAGCATCACTATCCCATGTCACAACATAGGAACCACCCTTCTTCTTTCCCATCTTCTTCTCTTTCTTTTCTTTTCTTTCTTTCTTGTCTTTCTTCTTTTTGTTCTTCTTGTCATCATCATCTTCATCACTAGATTGTGGACAGTCCGCAATGAAGTGATCCTTGCTTTTGCATCTATAACACCTTCTAGTTGTGCTCTTTGTTGAATCTCTTCTCTTTCTTGTTCCATAGCCTTTCTTCTTCATGAACTTGCCAAACCTCTTCACGAAGAGAGCCATTTCTTCATCATCCATTTCACTTGGACTTGTACTAGCTTCATCATCACTTTCTTCCTTCTTTGCCTTACCCTTGCTCTTGCTCTTGGAAGATGAAGCTTTGAATGCCACGGTCCTCTTCTTCTTTTCTTCTTCTTGGGCTCCCCCATCCCTTTCCACACGGTATGTGTCTTGTGTGACCACATCACCTAGTACTTGGTTTGGGGTTACCGTATCCAATCCTTCCCTCACTAGGATAGTCACCAGAGTATCAAACCTTGGTGGCAAGCATCTCAAGAATTTGTGAGAAAAGTCCTTGTCCTCTACCTTTTCTCCCAAGGCCTTCAAGTCATTGATAATGACTTGCAACCGGTGAAACATCTCCGGTATGCTTTCATCATCTTGCATCTTGAACATGGCGAATTGTCCTTGAGAATGTATAGCTTGGCACCCTTGACGGCCTTGGTGCCCTCATATGTTTCTTCTAATCTTTCCCATATTTCATTTGCTCTTTCAATGTCCTTGATTTGCTCAAACACCTTTGTGTCAAATGCTTCATAAAATAAGTTGATTGCCACATCATTCCATTGAAGCTTCTCTTCTTCTCTTGGAGTGGTACTTGCGGGTCAATTACCGCAAAATCATTCTCAATCACTTCCCAAATCTTTCTATTCATTCCACTTGTGAATGCACACATCTTCCTCTTCCAACAATCAAAGTTGGTGCCGTCAAAATGTGGTGGCTTCCCCATATAGTTGATTTGAGCCATTTTAACACCGGAGGATGTTAAGCCTCAAACAAACGGTGACCACGGCTCCGATACCACTTGAAAGGTCCGATTTGGCTAGAGGGGGGGTGAATAGCCTAATTAAAAATCTACAAAATTACTTAGGCAAACACTATTAGTATAACAAATGGCGAAGCTTTTTGCACTAGCCTAATAGTGTGTTGCAAGCCACCTATCCAACAATTCTACCTAATATATCTATGTCACACAAGCAAATATAGCTAATATCTAATGCGGAATAAAACTAACTAGCTCTAGTACAAGTATGATATACAAAGTATATATGAGACAAGTGTGTGCAATAGATAGACTAAGCAAGCTAATCACAACTAGCTATACAAGGAATATAACAAGAGATATACAACAAGTGATAGTATCTACACAAAAGAAATAGCTCAATGTAAATACCCAAAGTAAATGAGCTAGATAGAGGTGGTTTCACCGAGCCTTTGGGATCGCCTAGTAGAGAGCCAATCACCGGTGAAATCCACTCGTGATGCCAATCACCAAGATGTGAATATGAAGACCAATCACCAAGATGTGGAAGCAATCACAATAAGCACACAGGACACCAAGATTTATCCCGAGGTTCACGTGCTTGCCGACACGCTACTCCCCGTTGTGTCGACCAACACTAGGTGACCCGGTGGCTAATCAACGCAAAGCCAAGCTCACTAAGAGCGCCACAAGAATCTACCGCTAGTGAGGTAGCTCAATGACACGAGCAATCCACTAAGGATGCCTCTTGCCGCTCCGGCGAGGTGAGGCTCCAAAACCTCTCACAATCTCGAACGGTGGTGGCCAAGAACAATCACCAATCTTGCCAATCAACCACCTCAACACCTCCAAGCCGTCTAGGCAATGGCAAATGCCAAGAGTAATAAGAGAACTCAATGCCGATGCGAAGAACTAGTGCCACTAGATTGAACTCTTTTCAAATCATGCACTAGATCACTCAATCTCACTTGGTTTGATCAAATCAACTTGGGAGATGAGTTGGGAGGCTTGCCAAGGCTCACTAGAATACTTAGGAATCAGAATGTCTAAGAGGAAGTCCATATGAGCCGGCCAAGCCCCTTAAATAGGCCATCCAAGTCGGCCTAGCCATTGGGCTGGAATCGGGGTCATCGGACGTGCCGATGAACAACCATCGGACGCTGCCCCAGCGTCCGATGCTCCAGATGGAGCCACGTGTCCCCCCGATATGAAATCTGCCCGTTAGATCCCAACGGTCATATCACTTCGCGCCACGGTTAAAGTGGCATCGGACGCGCCGATGCCAGGCATCGGACGCTCCGATGCTACTGCTCGATTCAGTACAATTCTGCGTCACATCGGACGCTCCGGCACCCTCACATCGGATGCTCAACCCCTGCGTCCGATGACCATGCAGAGAGGTTCCAGAGAGGGCCAAATCACATCGGACGCGTCCGATGGATTCGCATCGGACGCAGGCCAGCGTCTGATGCTCTCTGGAAAGCACGCTCGCGCCACATCACCTGCATCAGACTCTGCAACAGTGTTTTCTCAGCGTCCGTTGCCAGCGTCCGATGCTCCTTCAACTTCTGACCGAAACTAGGGTTAACCATCGGACGCTCAGCCAGCGTCCGATGCTCCTCGGACCAGCGTCCGATGCTCCCTGAGCTTAACACTTCTCTTCCGAAATCCGCTGAATCCTGCCTCGCAAGCTCGGCAGGAGGGAGAAGGACTATACACTAGTTTCTCCCACTTCTCCATATCTCCTTAACATCCCCTTATCCCAAAAGTGCCAACACCACCAAGTGTACATCATTGTATGCAAGTGTGTTAGCATTTTGCAAAGCATTTTCCAAGGGGTTTAGTTAGTCACTCACTAGGTCTATAGCATCAATATGTTAGAGAACTCCTAGTGGCACTTGAACATCGCATAAGCCGTGAATAATCTCCTCTTAATAGTACGGCTATGTATCCTAAATGTGATCACACTCGCTAAGTGTCTTGATCACCAAAACAAAGAGCCCTATAGGTTATACCTTTGCCTTCGGGCCTCTTTGCTCCATCTCTTCTTTTCTTCATTTTGCCAATGGTAGAGCACTTGATCTCTTGAGTGCTTGTGGCCATCACCATCCTCCATGGTTGCCACCATGCTAGCTCCACCATTTGGCTTGGTCACAATCCTTTCTTATAAGCTACACACATGCTTAGCAATAGGATTAGACCAAATAGGTTTCATCAATTAACCAAAATCAAACTAGGGCTTTCAGCAGGGGCGGACCAAGTCAGTCGACGGCTGTGCACCACCGTGAGGGCGGCGGGGTGGCTCCGTCCTGTCATAGCACAGGTCGTGGATCCGGGTCTGTGAGTGTCTCAGTCCAAACCAACTCCATATCTTAGAGGAAAACAGCTTGTAGTGCACCCCCTCAAATGCAAACTCAATAGAGTCTCAGTCCGGGTGCACCCACAGCGAAGCATAGAACTGAAAGACCCAGTCCTCAACATACGAGCCAGATCGCCCCAGAAGGTCGGCCAGACCAGGTAGATACGTGAGTATGGGACGGATCTGCTCTCCAACGGCTGTGACGACTGCCTCAAGTGGACAGACTCACTGAGGACGTAAGGAAATGCCTGCGTTCCTGTAGCCCTGCTGCTGTCTCTCCCTCGGGAACCACTGCTCGATTGGGACTAGCCTCAGAGTCTGAATCTGTGAACACGTAGCTGCCCGGAGGTCCAGACGCGGGATCGGCAGGGGCGCACGCCTCGATGGAGCACGTGCTCCCCGCAGAGGGACGTCAGGCCGGGGTGGCACCGCTGTCCTGCGACGGGTGGACCGGTGTCTGGGAACCTCCTCAGGTACCTCCTCCTCTGCCTCGGCCTCTGCCTCTGCCTCTGCCTGTGCTGCCTCAGCCTCAGCTGCCTCGGCCTCTGTCTGGCCCTGCCCTGAGCTCTCGGGCTCCACACCCAGAGACGTGAACGTCGTCCGGCTACTGGAAGCCATAAGCATGCAAGTCGGAGAGTGGTGGAACCTCTCAACCTCCTCAACTGCTCTGCGCTGGTCGGGGGACAACTGGTCCTCAATCCTGAGTCCGCCCGTACGGCCACCCTGCTCAGCACGCTCTGCGGCGGCTGCAACCTCTCGTGCCTGGTCTACCTCCCACTGCTCCTAGGAGCGCTTCCTGCGCGTGATCAGCTTCCCCTTCCCAAGCCTCTGACCGGAAGGGGGGGACGGGGAGGAGAGTCCCCCGGGGCACCACCGACGTTCTTGCAGCGCATAGCTGACAAGAACAGGGAAACTGACGCTGAAGAGAGCTGAACTGCCGCTGAAACAACTACTGTCGCTGAAGCAAACTGACAATCCAAACTGACAAAGAAGCTCCCCCTGACACGGACACCCAACTGCGCTGTCACTCGTGAGGCTTGGCCTCAATCCTTACTCGCGGGCTTGGCCCCGGGTTATCAGACATGGCTCAACTGACCAAGCTACCAACAGACACTGACTCGCTGCATAGAATAGATGGGAGATATATAAGAATACATATTCTAGAGATGAGAAATCCTATCGGAAGCAAAGCACAGAGAAGAATTGAAAGGGGCTTCGCTACCTGTCGATCGACGAATCGAACGCTAGAAGAGGTGAGAATCAACGTTCGGGCACCCACGTATCACACCTAGGTGGTCTGCAAATGAATGAGGTTGAAACAGGGGTTAAAACAGTGGAGAACGACCGTTGGAGCATTTCGTCGAACACCTTGTGAGCAGGGTAAAAAGGAGGTGGGGAAGATGCGCACAGGGGAGGGATGGCCGGCCGAGAGGAGGTGGACCGAAGAAGAGGACGTGCTTGGGGATGGGGAGGCGAACTCCGGCGAGCTGGGCCCGAGCGCCAGCGAGCCTTGGCGAGCTCCGGCGAGCACGGACAGGAGCGAGCGCGCGCGCGGGGGTGCGATCGTCTGCGCGGCGAAGCTGCGGCGGCTGGGAGGTGGGGCACGGCGGCGGAGCAGCGGCCGGCGGCGAGGGATGCGGCGGCGGGGGCACGGTGGCGCGGCCTGGTGTTAGGGTTTGGAGCGGCGGCGAGTTCGGGTTCGGTCGAGGATGCGAGGAGGAAGACAACGAAGGATATGACGTGTGGGTCCCAGATGTCAATAGAAAAACTGATCGCGCTGCTTAAAGGGGCATCAGAAGCGCCGATGGATTCACATCGAACGCTTCGATGCCAGTCCAGAGAGCTCCAGAATGGCCAAAATCACATCGGATGCGTCCTTTGCCTCAGCATCGGACGCTGGGCAGCATCCGATGGAGCATCGGAGACTCCGTTGGTGACACATCGGAGGCTACCCTAACACTGTTCCAGCCGGAGCTGTCTACAGTGCAGAGCATCGGACGCTGCAGGAGCATCCGATGCCGCTTCTGATGCCCCACTTTGGGCTGTTTTGAAGATTTCTGTTGCGGCTCCCTCTCCCAACCAAGTTCCAACCCAAATAAGAGGCAAATAAACACTAGTTGGAACCTAGTATGAGTATCCTCGCATAAACCCTCAATTTTATAAGTAGTTTGCCATAGGCTACATATCATTTTTAGGTAAAATAGGCGATAAAACCCGAGGAGACAACATGTGGCCACCAAAACTAGGGGTCTTAACCATTATGAGCCTCAAATGCTCCCCCTAGCGGTGGACGAACATAGCGGTTGCTCAAAGCTTAACCAAAAAGAAACGATAAAGCAACAAACATGCAGATGCAATGCATTACGGAATTTGAATCTAGGTTGCTTGTCAAGTTTGCTCATGGGTAAGCTTCTTCACACGCTTTTTAGGGCGGTTATCTTAACCACGTCTGACAAGCCTATGTGCATAGCATAAGTTAAACATGGCATATGATACAATGCAATGCAAAGACAACCCCTTTCACCTTTTGACAAAGTTACTTAGATCAAGTACATTAAGCTCACTTCGCAATCTACAAAGAGTGTTTTCATCTAGGGGTTTTGTGAAGATATCCGCCAATTGATCTTCGGTTCTAACTCCCTCTAAGGATATGTCTTTCTTTGAAACATGGTCTCTAAGAAAGTGATGGCGAATATCTATGTGCTTGGTGCGAGAGTGTTGAACCGGGTTGTTAGCAAGCTTAACCGCGCTCTCATTGTCACACAACAAAGGTACCCTTTCTAGAACTACACCATAGTCTAAAAGGGTTTGTTTCATGTAAAGGATTTGTGCACAACAAGCACCCGCGGCTATGTATTCCGCCTCAGCGGTAGACAAGGCCACACTATTTTGCTTCTTCGAACTCCATGAAACTAGTGATCTCCCAAGCAAATGGCACCCTCCGGATGTGTTTTTTCTATCTACTTTGCAACCCGCGTAATCCGAATCAGAATACCCAACGAGTTGGAAGTTAGCTCCTTTGGGATGCCAAAGGCCAATGCTTGGGGTGTGCTTTAGGTACCTAAGGATTCTCTTCACCGCTATGAGATGTGATTCCCTAGGATCGGCTTGAAAGCGAGCACACGTGCACACACTAAACATGATGTCGGGCCTAGATGCGGTCAAGTATAACAAGCTACCAATCATAGAACGGTAGAGAGTTTGATCAACCGGGTTACCTCCCACATCTAGGTCGAGATGTCCGTTTGTTGGCATTGGAGTCTTGATTGGCTTGCAATCATCCATGTTGAAGCACTTGAGGAGGTCTTTTGTATACTTCTCTTGAGATATGAAAGTCCCCTCCTTCAATTGCTTGACTTGGAAGCCTAGGAAGAATGTGAGCTCTGCAATCATGGACATTTCGAACTCCTTCGACATCAAGTCACCAAATTCCTTGCAATAGGCTTCATTTGTTGACCCGAAGATGATGTCATCAACGTAGACTTGACAAATGAAGATCTATCCATCAAGCTTCTTGGTGAATAGTATGGTGTTGACCTTCCCAATGGTGAAGCCCTTCATAATGAGGAAGTCCCGGAGGCGCTCGTACCATGCTCTTGGGGCTTGCTTGAGCCCATATAGCGCCTTGGACAACCTATAAATGATTAGGATATCTAGGGTCTTCAAACCCGGGAGGTTGATCAACATAGACTAGTTCATTTATGAAGCCATTTAAAAATGCACTTTTCACATCCATTTGATATAATTTAATGTCATGATGTGATGCATATGCAAGGAGGATACGAATGACTTCGAGTCTTGCAACCGGTGCAAAGGTCTCTCCAAAATCCAAACCTTCAACTTGAGAGAACCCCTTTGCTACTAGCCTTGCCTTGTTTCTAACAACCTTGCCTTGATCATCTTGCTTGTTCCTAAACACCCATTTTGTTCCAATGACTCTTGCGCCTTTGGGTCGCTCTTCAAGTGTCCAAACTTGGTTGCGGGTGAAGTTGCTTAATTCTTCATGCATAGCATTCACCCAATCCGGATCACCTAGAGCTTCATCTACAATGGTAGCTCAACAAGAGACACAAAGGAGTGATGTTCAATAAATAAAGCAAGTTTTTGAGATCGAGTCATTACACCCCTTGTTGGACTCCCTATGATGAGATCTTGAGGATGAGCTTGTAGTACAGGAGTAGCCCGTCGATCAACCACTTGAGGGGCCGCTTGTGGAGCATCAACATCTTGAGCATGTACCACCATTTGATCATGGGAGACATGAGTATCTTCAAATGGATCCATCCCATCTTTGTCATCATCATGTGGTACATTGGATGAGGATGGCTTGTCAATGACTTGCACATCATCATCATCATCTTTAGGCTTGATGGCTCCAACCGGCATGTTCTTCATTGCTTCCCTCAATGGTTCATCACCTACATCATCAAGATTTTCATGCTCTCATTGAGAGCCATTAGATTCATCGAATTCCACATCATATGTTTCTTCTACCATCCCTGTGGCATGGTTGAATACTCGATATGCTTTGGACTTCAATGAGTAACCAACAAGAAAACCAATATCACATCGGCGTTGGAACTTCCCTAGGTGTTGGCGCTTCTTGTAAATGTAGCATTTGCACCCAAACACCCTAAAGAAAGATATATCCGGCTTCTTGTTGTTGAGTAGCTCAAAGGGGGTCTTTCCAAGGAGACGATGGGGGAACAACCGGTTTGATGCATAGCAAGCGGTGTTGATTGCTTCCGCCCAAAATCTTTCTGGTGTAGTGTACTCATCTAACATTGTCCTTGCTAGGGTGATTAGTGTCCGGTTCTTCCTCTCAACTACCCCATTTTGTTGTGGTGTGTAGGTTGCAGAGACTTCATGCTTGATCCCAACTTCATCACAATATTCTTCAATGTGGGTGTTGTCAAACTCCTTTCCGTTGTCACTTCTAATCTTTTTGATCTTCAAGTCGAATTCATTTTGGGCTCTCTTGGCAAACTTTTTGAATGAAGGGGTTGCTTCGGATTTGTCATGAAGAAAGAATACCCAAGTGTATCTCGAATAATCATCAACAATCACTAGGCAATAGAGATTTCCACCCAAGCTAGCATATGTTGTTGGCCCAAATAGATCCATGTGAAGTAGCTCTAACTCTCTTGATGTTGATACAAAGGCTTTGGTTGGATGAGTGTTTGCAACTTGCTTGCCGGCTTGACATGCACTACACAATTTGTCCTTCTCAAATTTGACATCCTTCAAGCCTCTAACAAAATCCTTGTTCAATAGCTTGTTGAGAGTGTTCATTCCCACATGTGCCAATCTTCTATGCCATAGCCAACCAAGTGATTGCTTAGTGAACAAACATGTCTTCAAGTTGGCATCTTCGGAGGTGAAATCCACTAGATAGAGATTGTTGTATCTAAAGCCCTTGAATATCACTTGTGTATCATCTTTCTTGGTCACAACCACTTCTTTGTCGGTGAACAAACATTGAAAGCCAAGATCACATATTTGCCCAATGGATAGCAAGTTGAAGCTCAATGATGCAACTAGAAGCACATTGGAGATGGTATGATCATTTGATATTGCCACTTTGCCCAATCCCTTGACATTGCCCTTTGAGTTGTCACCAAATGTAATCTTTTCTTGGTCATTGACATTCTCTTCTAGTGAGGTGAACATCCGGGGATCACCGGTCATATGTTGTGTGCAACCACTATCAATCACCCAATGAGATCCACCGGTCTTGTAGTTCACCTACACACACAAGAAATCAAGCTTGAGCTTTTGGGACCCAAACTTGTTGAGGTCCCTTAACCCTCTCAACTAGTGACTTTGCAACCCAAATTTGCTTTGGCCTATTCTTGTTAGGAGGCCCCATGAACATAACTTTTGATCTTGCCACTAGAGTCTTGTCTAAGCATGTAGTGAGCATTGAAAGCAAAGGGCCTAGCATGCTTGGGCAAGGGTGTGGGTTTTGGCTCTTCACAATCATGAGCAAAGTGTCCTTCCTTTCCACACTCATAGCATCTCCCAATCTTCTTCTTCTTTGGCTTTGTGATGCTCTTGCGTTGCTTCATCTTCTCTTCAAGGAAGCCAATGCCATTTCTATTTGTCTTCATCATGGTGTTCATGAGTAGCTCACTTTGAAGACATTGACCCTTGGTGAATTTCTTCAACCCGGTGGTGAGGTGCTCCTTCTCTTTATTGAGCTTGTCATTCTCTTGTTGGAGCTCTAATTGAGATGGTGTCATCTTGTAATCCCTCTCCATCTTCAATCTCTTGTTCTCTTCTTTTAGCATGTCTAGCTCAAGTGACATGCTATAGTCATCATCATGAGTCTCAATAGTGACTTGTTTTGTGGTTGCAAGCTTCTCTAGATCAACCTTGAGCTTTGCATTCTCATTCTTGATCTTGACATAATCATCATAGTGACCGACCACAATCACATTCTTGCCCTTGCCACTAGCTCTTTGCTCATCATGCTCACTAACCAAGTCCTCACAAGATGTTGCTATGTCACACTTAACAACAAGGTTAGAAGCATCATGTGTCTCATGTGAAAGCATATCATAAGCAATGGTGAGAGTATCATAGTCGACTTTCACTTGAGTGTATTGTTCTTTGAGCAAGGCATAACTAGTGGTAAAGTCACTATGCATCTTATCAAGTTTTTCATTTTTAGCTTTGAGCTCCTTGTTAGAGGACTTGAGCTCCTTGATGGAAGATGACATAGTAGCAAGTTCATTTTTAGCTCATCACTAGCATGTGTAGCATTGCTATATTTTTCAACAAGAGCTTCATTGTCATGAACAAGCCTTTCATTTTTAGCTCTAGTCTTTCTTATGATTTTAGAGTAGTTGTTTAGCAATTTAACAAGCTCATCATAAGAAGGTGCCTCAAATTCACCATCACTATCACTATCACTAGAGTCATCATCGCTTTGTACCTTCCGGTCACCCTTAGCCATAAGGCATAGGTGTGTAGATGATGATGGCGACGGTGGTGGTGGTGGTGTAGAGGAGCCAATGACTAGAGCGGCCACCTTCTCCTTCTCATCATCACTATCTTCATTTGATGAGCCACCAGAGGAGTCAATGTCGGTGAGCCAATCACCAACAATGTAAGCCTTGCCACCTTTCTTGTGGTATTGCTTCTTCTTGCCATCCTTCTTCTTGTAGGGCTTCTCATTCTTCTTCTCATCTTCGCTAGATGAGTCATACTTCTTGCCCTTGTTCTTGTTCTTGTAGCTCTCTTTCTTGGGCTTGGTGCATTGATGAGCAAGATGGCCAAGCTCACCGCAATTTTAGCAATCCATTTCGGAGATTGGCCTCCTCTTGCTACTTGTGAAGAACTTCTTCTTTCTTGAGTCAAACTGGACTCCATTCTTGTGAAGCTTCTTCAACATCTTGGTGGTTCTTCTCACCATGAGAGCGATGTTGGAGTCATCCTCTTCATCACTTGAGCTCTCATGATGCACCTCAATAGCCTTGGACTTTCCCTTCTTGTCATGGCTAGCTTTGAAGGCCAAGTCCTTCTTCTTGTCGGTGGAGGAGCCACCACTTGGTGTGATGTGCATGTACATCTCATGTGCATTGATCTTTCCCAAGATTTGGGTTGGTGTAGCGGTGGAAAGATCGCCTTCATGTAGCACCGTCACAATGTGTCCATACTTCTCAATTGGAAGGACACAAAGAATCTTCCCCACAACATCGGATGGTTGCATTTGTGTGAGGCCAAGTCCATTCAGCTCTTCTACAAGAACATTCAACCGTGAGTACATTTCATTTGCATTTTCATTAGCATGCATATCAAAAGAATGAAGCTTTTCCATGATAGCGCTCCTCACACTCACTCTTGGTTCCCTCATGGAGCGCACAAATGTTTTCCCATAGATCATGGGCATTTTTGTGGTTCCGGACACGGTTGAACACATCTTTGCAAATGCCTCTAAAAAGGATGTTTTTGGCTTTTGCATTCCAGTTTTCATTTTCCTCCTCATTAGGAGTGAGGCTTGTGCCTTCCTTGGGCTTGGCAAAGCCGGTGATCGCGGCATCGCGGCATTTAACATCAACCGCTTCTAGGTACGACTCCATACGGATTTTCCAATATGGAAAGTCGTCTCCCTCGAACATGGGAGGTGGTCCATCACCTCCGGACATCTTAACTCTAGGCGGTTAAGCTTAAATCAAGAGCACGAGGCTCCGATACCAATTGAAAGGATCAAGATGCCCAAGAGGGGGGTGAATTGGGCTTTTCTAAAACTTCTTGCAAGAATTAAAACCTATCAAGCCCCAATTAACCCCCTAGTGCCTAGAATAGTGTTTGTCTAGAATCAACCGCACAAAAGACTATCGCTAAACCATTTCTACTCTAGCATGGCAATTCAACTTATGAAAGAACAACAAGTAAATGCGGAATTGAATTGCTCAAAGGTAAATGCGTAGTAAAGAGAGTAGAGATGACACGACGATCTTTTTGCCGAGGTATCGAGGTGTCGGCACACCCCTAGTCCTCGTTGGAGCACCCGCGCAAGGGTATCGCTCCCCCTTGATCCGCGCAAGGATCAAGTGCTCACTACGAGCTGATTCTTCGCCACTCCGGCCCGGTGAATCGCTCGCTACCGGTCACAACTTGACTTGGGTCATCCACAAAGCCTCCGGATGATCACCAAGCTCTTCGATCACCACCAAACCGTCTAGGTGATGCCGATCACCAAGAGTAACAAGCTAGAACTCTCACTTGACCAACACAAGGCCAAAGAGATGGATGGATGCACACTTGCTACTCAATTCTCACTAGGAGGTGTCTAATTCTCTCAATTAGCAAATCTCTCAACCTCACTAGGGCTCTTGCACTTTCTCACACTCACAATGTGTCTCTCAGTAGATGGAAGTGGCAAGAACGCTCAAATGGATGAGGAGGTAGAGTATATATACTCCCCCAACCGGCCATCCAAAAACAGCACAACACAGGCTTTCTGCGGGGGCATCGGAGGCTCGGATGCCTGTCATCGAAGGCTCCGGTGACCTCGACCAACGGTCAACTGTACAACCTGTCAGACTGTTTAAAGGAGCATCGGACGCTGGGCAGCATCCGATGCCTCCACATCGGAAGCATCCGATGCAGATTTACCCTCTCTGGAACCTCTCTGCATGGCCATCGGATGCTGGCCCTCAGCATCCGATGCCAGCGTCCGATGCATCCCACAGTTCACTCGCAAGTGAACAGTGGCAAAGGAGCATCCGATGTGGCAACATCGGAGCCTCCGATGCCACGCACCAGACTAAACCCTAGTCGGGGTGAGCATCGGAGCCTCCGATGCCCACCTGGCCAGCATCCGATGCCTATTACAAGGCCAAAACGAACTCGGATCGCGACGCGGCCTAAATGACTTTTGTTCCTCTCGACATAAGGCATCTCTCTGAGCTACCTAGGGCTATGAAATAACAAGTGTGCACCACACCTACCTCAATAGACTCATCTAGGTCAAGCTACTGATTCACGCTCCCCTTTATAGTACGACCAAAGGAAAAACAAAGACCTAAGACTACCTAAGTGTCCTCCAACACCATATGACACTTAGCCTAGTTTACCACCATCTTCATCGTCCGTCCTTTGAAAACTGAAACGATATCCATCGCCAGGGGACATGAACTCCATATGCCCATATCATCGCCATTACCGTGACCTAACTCAATCCTGTTTCCGCAAAATACACGTTAGTCACAGTAATCTTGTGTTTCATCCAATCATCGAAATCCACTAGGGGCCAAGATGCGTTGACTAGGGTTTCAAGTAGAAGTAGAGATCCCTCTAGTTGATCTAGTTCTAGTTCATCTAGTTGTAGAGAGTTATCCCAAGATTAGAATTAGAAGAGAGAGAGAGGTATTAGAGGAGGATTAGAAGGAGCTCCATCCTGTCGGATCTACATCTTCAGCTTGTACCTACGGATTCAAGTTCGTCAAGATCTTGGATCAGGATATTCTTCGGTCTTCAACTTCTAATTATCAGTAAGCGTTCTTGTTCTTATTATTCTTCTGGCTTGCAACTCTAATTAGAGTACTCTAATCTAGTCATTCTAGAATTAGAGGAGTCATCGTCGTGTAAGCGTGGTGCTTAGACTCGATTGCTTGCATAGTGTATCCTATATTTCGGACCGGTGGTAGCTCACGAGGGTGACTCTTATAGCCTTGTTGAATCTTCCATAGTCCACCTCCCATCTATAGGATGAGTAGGAGTATATTACTTGGGAACAGCCATACTTTGGATGTGGTCTCCCAATGTAATCCATAGTAGAATAATAATCGCATAGCTTCCTGTGGTTAGAGCTGGAAACCCTAGTCATACCCTTTATCTTTTATGTTCTCATCTTTGTCAGTGCTCAGGGTTTAAGCAATAGACTTAAGACAATCACCACGTTCCTTTGGGTTCGATATAAAACTAGGTCTACATCCGGTGAAGTGCGGGTATTTAATCTGTGCGCTTGCAGATTTATCTCTAGTGTTCTGATAACATACCTAAGCCTTCTAGTGTCGTTGCCAAGGTCGCTCTTGGTAGCGACAGTAGTAAGTGTCAACAATCACACACCATCATGCTAGTATATTATCTATGTATATGTCAGACTTATCCAAACTGCTTGCTCCAATAAGCCACCTATATTTACTATTGTTTGTAGTAGAAAATAAGCAACAACAATTATCGTAGTGGCTTCAAAATCATAGTTGAGCAGTGTCACACCCCAATTTTAAGAACAAAATTGAGGGCACAATATATGTATGCCAGGATCAATTTTCATACATATATCGACATCATAGTAAATATCAAAACAATGCTTTATTAATATAACAAATATTATTAAAAAAATGACCCTCGGGTCCAAAATAAAAGTACAGACTTTCAGTCTAACTCTAATGTAGACTCGTGGAAACTGGACGCCATCTCCATAGGAAGGTCGACCGGGGGCTGCGCCATCCTATTACACGTCGTCGGGGTCGAATCCACCGTCTTCTGGGTACTCCTGCTACACGTCATAGACTCCAATGTCCAGGTGGGGTGGCAGGGGGGACAAAAAGGAAAGGTGAGTACATCGAAATGTACTCTGCAAGTGTAGGAAATATATGCTTATGAGGCTAACATCAAAGGTAGGCTGACTCTATCTGACTCAAGCGCCTAAAGCGACACATCCTATTATTCCTATTAATCCTATGCACCTATTTACTAGGTTATAACCACAGTCTCCAACAGTAACAGTAACCACACTTGGAGATGCAACGAGCAAAACCACACTCGGAGTCACACTGAGCAACCAACACTTAGAGTCCACCAAGCAACCACACTTAGAGTCACACCAAGCAACCACACCTAAAGTCCATCAGGCAAACCACACCTAAAGTCTATCAGGCCACCCACAAGGCCGTTACAAGAGTCCTATGTGTATTAGTTCCATATGTCATGACATAGAAGCTACCTTCCATAATAACACCAGGTCTGCGCCCGAGCCTAGGAGTCACTCTCGTACCAAGCAGTATCCTGCATAGAAGAAGCCTCTGTACCCATGTCATATGAGATTAATAACCACATAAGGCTTCTCTAAGAAACCAGAACCAACCCACCAACTAATATCGAAGAAGTCCAAGCTGGCTCGTGACCGTGAGCATAGTTGATATTTCAGTTTTAATACTCTGTAGAGTTTGCACATATTTACCCATGAGTCGTGTTGCCCTTGTGCCCGAGGTAGCTAGCCTCTTGACCCACTTCCAAGGTGAGTCGGCAGGGTTCACTACAAGGCCGTTACAAAGCCCCTCCAAGCCTATGTTACACGTACTCTAAGGTTTCTCCCCCGTACATAAGTCAATGACCCTAGGGGACCCCTCTTGAGCCACTAAACAAACCTCGTGTAGCATAACTTGGAGGAAACTAATTAATTAGCCAGTCCCAGAGCCATATAGGCCTCATGGTTTTTGCTGTTTTGTTGGGTTACTTGTCCAAGAACCGGGTCCTAGGGATCCAGGCAGGATAACAAACCACAAACCCAAACCAATGCCAAGTCCCATGGCAAACCGTAATGACGAGTCACACGACAACCGTATGCCAAGTCACATGGCAACCACCACATGATCCATCCTGCCGGATATACCTACTCACCATACTATAATATTACCAGTCCACAGTGTTCCATAGTTCATTAATCATGATTTATTTATAATTAACCACCATCCCATCCCAAACCAGGTGTTAAGGAAATATAATCAAGTGCTAGTAAACCATATCATGGGATTCAATTTAAGACTGCATGCATCTATTGGATCTAATCTACTCTAACTCAAAATAAAATAAATACAGGAGCAAGATGTTCAAGGACACTTGCCTTCGGGCTGGGTCGAATCAACGGAGGCAAAGGCTGGATCCTGGAGTTCCGCGTAGATCGCACTCTCTGGATCAAACATCAAACATGACCCAACAAAGATAATAAATAACAATACATCAACAGTAAGAAAACAGAATATAAATAGATCTACTGTGTAGAGCTCGTCGCTACGAATCTAACCCGACTTGAACGGGTCAAAACTAATTCTAGTCCAATGGCGTTTAACGGGAGTAGCGTTGTGTCTAGCTATTAAGTTTACTGCAAAAGTGATATCTAATTGGGTACACTGTTTGTAAACTGAGATAAGAGCATCTCCAAGAGTACCCAATAATCTTGGAAGTGGTATTGGAAACTCTCGGAGATGGGTTTCTTCTATTTTTTTCTCCAAAAATCCTAGATCAGGAAGCTTTATTAGAAACCCTTAGAGATGTTCTAAGGGACCTTGGGTCCCTATATCTCTCCTCATTTTCACGTGGGCTAAAAGGATTTTTCTGTAAATCTAAGTTTTTTATGGATGTGATTTATTCATATTAAATTCCTCTAATATTTTCTGGATGGAAGTGGCTTAGTAAAGAACTCCTAGCAGGAATATGTTTTGAGTTATAAGCCCAAACAAAATCTGATTTAGTCCAAATCTTTCATGATGATTACATGCTTCATTTATGTCTTACATATGATCTATGATGTTAAAATCATCAACATATACATAAACAATGTGAATTTTCATTTGGGATTAGTTAATGAATACACATGGTGAATCATCGTTGGTTGCATATTCCTTCTAAAGAAAGAATTCACTGAGTTGATTTTACCCTATTCGACCTGATTGCTTTAAGCCATAAATTTACTTTTGAAACTTTGCGCAATACATGTTGCAGTTTGCATTAGCATTGGTATTAGGATTCTGCCAAAATCCAATGACCCATTTAAGTATGTTTACATTACGTTCATCAACTATATGGATAGGACTTTACACGAACCCTTGTGCTAACCGTCTTGCTTTATATCCACCACTTTATTGTTACCCATTTATATCCCACAAGAAACATACCAGGGAGGGGGTGATATTGCTGACGTGAATACCTCCATTTTGGTAACTGAGTTTATCTCTCTGTTGATATTGCTGACGTGAATACCTCTCTTTTAGTAACTGAGTTTATCTCTCTGATTGTACTGCATCTTTTCATTGGGTCTGGTCCGAGCTTTGCCATGGTCTTAGGATCTAGATCATTGAGACGGTTATTTACAATTTGTGAGAAGAATGTGTCGACAATAGCAGTCTCTAACATATGATACTCCGATTTTACTATATACATAGTTTGTTGAAATCTCTTGTAACCTTATTGATTCTTCGTGGTTTCCCATCACAATAGAGTCTAGATTTCCCAATGCCCTAGTATTATTGTATCAGTATTTAGGTGCACCACTAAACTAAGTTAGATGTTGTCCATCCACACTGTTATCTAGATGAAATGTTTGGTGTCTATTAATAAGAGAGGTTGATTTGTGATTACTGTTTAGAAGGTTTCTTCTGTCTTCGCGGTAGCTTGTTAGAAACTTTATTCTGAATTGTGTTTACAGAATCAGAGCTCCCTCTTTTATTTTTAATTAGAAATAGGTTCGGAGTGATATTTTTGGGTACCTCCACTCGCGCTAGAGCATTGCAGCACTGTGATTTAGTGTTTTTGTAACACCTTTATAATTAGTACTCCCTCCATCCTAAATTTTAAGGCATTCCAAGAATCTTGGAGAGTCAAACTTTTTCAACTTTGACTAAATTTATGTAATAAGATAATAATATTTATAATACCAACTAAGTGTAATTAGATTCTTCATTAGTTGTATTTTCATAGTATATATATTTGATGCTATATTTTTTGTATTTCTCTCTATAATTTTGGTCAAAGTTAAAAAAAATTGACTCTCCAGGATTCTTGGAATGTCTTATAATTTGGGATGGAGTATAAACGAGTTGGACATGTTGTTTTTAGATAATGGATAATAAATATCCAGCTTCATCTATCAAGAGATAGAATCAGACCAATTATTACAGAAGTTCGCTCAAGGACCTAAATGAGATATAACAGTTTACAACCAATCAACTAGAATAAGAAACCAAAGTAAATTTAAGACTAGACATGACCAATTCGTCTTGCAGATAACCAACCATTTGAACTAAAAAATTGCAGCGCCAGATAACCAACCATTTGATCTTTATAATTCCATTGCTCTTTCTTTGATTCCTACTCCAGTTAGGTGTCCATTTTGGATCAGATACTGCTAGCATTCTTCGGCAAAAGGACACTAGATGAATAGATGTTGCGAGGTTTCTTCCGAGTTGGATTGGCATAGCACACAATTGTATGAAGGAAGATGGATATGTTTTCTTCTCATAATGTTCCTTGTACTCAATCTGTCCACCAGCAATAACCAAAGGAAAACTTTGTGTTTAGGCTGGCAGAAGGATTTCCAGTTCCATTTGAATATTTGGTGAACATCTCTCCTCCTCATCAAAGTTTTGTATACCCTTGACACAGAGAAAACATTTCCTCCTGTCGTCCATGAATCATCTTCTTCCTCTATTAGCTGCTGATCATTGATAACTTCATTTAACGATTGGAGCTGTAAGAAAGCTTGAATAGATAGAGTAGAACATTTGAATTCTTGGTTGTTCCTGCTGAAACATTTCCTTAACTGTTATGTTTCCATTTTTGATAAAGGAGTGAAGTTCTGGGAATACATTCTGAAATTTGACTTCTTTCCAACAGTCAGTCCAAAAGAAACATGAAGTGCCATTGCCTAGGTGAACTTTGGAAAGTTCTTTGTATGATGAACACAACTTAAAAAGCTCTCTCCACCAAAAAGACCCTTTTCTGTTTGATCCAGGCAGTTTTCCATTTGGATAATACTTCTCCCAAATCAAAGAAACCCATGGAATGTCTCTTTTGTTGTAGAATTTGTCCAAGCCTTTCATGAGCAGAGCCTCTTTGGTAGGCAAGCCCTCTTCCGTGTTTCCAAACTTATGACCCCCAGTCCTCCTTCACTCTTTGGTAGGCAAACCAGTTCCCAAGCAACTTTTGGTGGCTTTTTTGAGTTGATGTCATTTCCTCTCCATAAGCAATGTTTCCTGAATTTATCAATTCTTTTGATTACTCCTTTTGGCAGTGCTAGAGTGCTCATATGAAAAGTAGGAAGGGCTGATAGGACTGCATTGGTAAGCTCCAACTTTCCTGCTTCAGATAGGAAGGAGGATGCACATGCAAGTCTTTTTGGCATTTGATGATCAGAGGCATATAGTCATCAACTCTAGGCTTACATGTACTCAAGGGTAGCCCAAGGTAGTTGATAGGGAAAGAGCCCACCTGGCATCCAAAGGTATTTGCGAGATGATTGATTTTTTCAGGTTCCATGTTCACATGTATCATCATGGATTTGTTAAAGTTAACTTTGAGTCCTGTGGAGGAGGAGAAAGTCTGCAGAATCCCTTTCAGAAAGAAGAGTTGTCTTGCACTCGCTTCCAAGAAAATGAGAGTGTCATCTGCATACTATAAAATTGGGAATTCTTGGCTATGAGTTGAGGGTATGAGAGGTTTCAGTAATCCATTAGCAGCTACATTATTTAGGATGGACTCGAGCAAGTCAGCAGCAAGGACAAACAAAAGAGGGGATAGGGGGTCCCCTTGTCTAACCCCTCTTTTACAAACCACCGTCTTCCCTGGCACCCCATTAAGCAACACCTTGGATGTTCATGTTCCTAAGATTTTGTTGATCCATGTTATCCATTTCTGCCCAAACCCTTTTGCCTGCATTATCTTCAAGTTTGCTTTATGCTCTATTAGGTCAAATGCTTTTTCAAAGTCCAGTTTCAAAAGCACCACTTCTTTCTTGGAGTGATGGCAAAGGTGAAGGTACTCATATGACCAGGCTAAACAATCTTGTATTGTCCTTCCTGCGGATACATGGGTGTATGCCGAGTCTCGAGTGATGAGTGATTGTCAACGGGTTTGATCGCAGGTTCTTTGGCTTGTGTTGTGCAGGTGTCGAGCACAGAGACAGTGATCGAGGGCAAGGTGAAGGTCAAGTAGAGACGTGCTGTGCCGATGGACCGGGAGCGGTGAAGGGCGGACGTGAGGCTTGGACTGAGGGACCGGTGGCCTGAGGATCAGCTGTGGTGGCTGGTAGCCTGTGACAGCGACGAGCGAAGACTTGTGGGACATGGTGTTGCTCGGGTCGAGGACCTGAGGACACGTGTCGGTGGACGGGGTGCACGGGCGGTGCATCCCCTCTACAGCTTCGGTTTGGTGGTAGAGCCAGAGAAAAACCATCGGGTGGACGGTTTCCAGGTTTGGGCCACAAAACCTGGGGGTGCTGCGGGTTTCCGAGTTTGGGCCACAAAACTCGGGCTGAGGACGGTTTCCAGGTTTGAGCCTCAAAACCTAGGCGCTGGCGGGTTTCTGAGTTTGGGCCACAAAACTCAGGCGACGGGCGGCTGGTTTCCCGGTTTGGGCCTCAAAACCGGGGGTGGACATGAAGGCCTGGTTTCCCGGTTTTGGCCACAAAACCGGGGGCGGAGTCCGTGAAGACGACGCAGAGCGGTGGCGGCACGTGGCGGCAATCGGTGAGGTTGCGTCAAGGCAACGCTACCAGTTGTGCGGGCGTGGCCGTCGGATCCACCTACCTTCGAGTTGGTCCAGAATAACCTTAGGGTTTAGCTGGTTCGCTCTGTAAGTAGTTAGGGGTAGAGTGGGAATTAGGAATAGTTAGAATTAGGATAAGTAGGGGGAGACACCCACCTCCCCATCTATCTCAGTCATTTTCTCTTTGCACTTAGGGTTTCCTGCTCTCCCAATCCCCTGCTGTAGCTAGCTGAGATCCGCAGAGAACCATAACTCTGTGTACTGGAGATTTTGAGGAAGTGAGGCCGTAACCTCACTGTTGTAGCGTGTGGTAGCCACACGGTTGCAGATCGATGTGTTGATTCGCGTTTTGGTTCGTGTTCTTCGCGTTCTTCATTTCTCCACGATTTTCCCGTCACTCGCTCCCTCTCTATTGCGTCTTTGCGAAATCCGTTTGAAGCAACTTGTTCTTTATAGTGAGGAGGTCATTTCGACCAAAGGAATTCATCAACTCCCCACGAACAAGTAGATCGGGTTGATTTCATTTTCGTGGCGCTTTTTCGGTTCATACACTTTCCCCTTTGATTTCCCGTTGATTGAGTTGATTTGAGCGAATGATTTCTTGGGGATAGTCCCCTAACTACCTCGTGATCATCCTCTCCAAGTTTGGGATCAAGGGATTTTGGTTTGAATCGATTTGGGAGTGATTTGGGTGAAGGGCGATCAAAATCGCCCTCACTGGACAGCCGCGGACAGTCCGCCACCTGACCGGCGGACAGTCCGGGCGTCGGGGAGCAGCCGGACCAGTGGCTGTGTTCTTCGGCTGATTCAGTTTTGGTTGACCGGCGGACAGTCCGCAGTTCAAAGCCGCGGACAGTCCGGCAACCGTCCAGGGAACTTCAGCAGCACTGCAGTTTTGCTCTTTTGGCCGGCGGACAGTCCGCGACCTGAGCCCGGACAGTCCGCCACTGGGCAGACAGTCCGCGACCGTAATGCCGGACAGTCCGGGATCCTGCTGAAGCTTCCGGTTTTGTGCGTTTGCTCTCCCGGCTTCCTCGCTTGGTTTTCGGACTTCTCGTTTGGCCTTGTAGTTGACCAAGGAACCTCTCTAGGTATCTTTGCTACTTGTTAGCATCGGTATTTGGGGATTTCTCGACGTAGCCGTCTATCTACGTTCGAGACTTGGTTTTTGAGGGTTGAACTTGAGCCGGTACCTTTGGCGTTTGGTTTGCTATCTCTTTGTGGTGCCTCGCTGTGATCCAAGGGATCATCCACCCTCTTCCAAGGGTCGTGGGCATCATGTTCTTGGTCGTAGCTCTTGGGGGTTGATTTTGGGACAATCGGCCAAAGTTTCGAAAGAAATTTTTGAGCTCCCATTCACCCCCCCCCCCCTCTGGTCGCCTTGCTAGTGCATTCTTGGTCCTTCAATTGGTATTAGAGCGGGTTAAGGATCTTCCACCTTAGCCGATTCCAGATCCACAGAAGGCGACATGGATCGCGGCGTGGGCAAACCGCCGTTCTTTGATGGGACGAACTATGCGTATTGGAAGATACGCATGTCGGCCTATCTCCAGAGCATGAGCTCTTCTGTTTGGGAGATTTGCAACAAGGCCGATTACGTTGTCTTGGCTGCTCATGTCTCTCAACTTCAGATCGATGAGCATGAAGCCAATAGCCGAGCACGTAATGCTCTTTTCTCCTGTTTGAGCATGTCCGATTTTGATCGTGTTTCTCACCTCCCCACGGCTCGTGAGATTTGGGCGACCCTCATGTGTTTCCATGAGGGAACCACTCAAGTCAAATCCCGTCTCTACGAGTCGCACAAGCGGAAGTATGAGAACTTTCGACATATGCCTAGCGAGAGCATAGAGAGTTTATTTGCTCGCTTTCAGGTCATTGTCAACAAGATGAGAGCGAACAAGGAGCTGTTGCCTTTCGACGATCATGAGAGAGCTTTGAAGCTTTTGCATACTCTCGATCGGTCGGTGTGGGACTCAAAGGTCCAGGCGATCATCGAATCGTCTAACTATGAGACCCTCACATGCAATGAGCTCTTTAGTAAGCTCAAGTCTAGTGAGATTGACGCCATGTCGAGGGCTTCTTATGAAAAATCTTCTGGCCCGACTATGGCTTTGGTTTCTGGCTCTTCTGCTAACCCCTCTGGAGGATTTGCACTTTCTTCTCTGTTTTCTGTCACAGAGGACCAGCTGGAGTCTTTGGGGGATGACGAGTTGGCTTTGCTTGCCAACCGGTTCTTGCGGTTCCACAACAACTGCATGAACCGTCGCCGCGGAGGAGGACGCTCAGGATGCTTTGAGTGCGGCGACCCCAACCACTTCATTGCCAATTGCCCGAAGAAGAACAAGCAGACCTTTGGCAAGGCGGATCATGGGCACAAGTACGACTCCGGCAAGCGCAAGGAGAAGTACGTCCCCGCAAAGCACAAGCGGAAGGGCGGCTTCAACAAGGAGTACATCAAGACGAAGTACTTGGAGAAGGCCCAAGCTGAGCAGCGTGCATTCTTCGCCACGCTTAGCGACGTCGACGACTCGGACGACGACTCTGCTTCTTCAAGCGACGACGAGTCCGAGAAGAAGAAGAGGATCGAGGACAAGCTCAACGACCTCTGCTTCTTCGCCGATGACGAGGGCTTCTGCACCATGGCCCTCGGCAAGGAGGTCGACGGTGAACTGGAGGAGACCCCTCGGAACGACGACGACGACGACGACACCTCCCAGGTATCTCTGACCCCCGACGAGCTTTCTGCTGAGGTCGAGAAACTTACTGCCGCTCTCCTTAGTCAAGACAAGTTGCTTAGGCGTGCCGCTAGAGAGCGCAAGGAGTTTAGGCAGAAGTGGGAGGATACGGTGAAGGAACTTGAATCTGTCAAGTCCACCGTTGTTGTCACCGAGGAGGAGGAGTGCGAGATGTGCACCACGCACATGACTGACCTTCTCACCTTGAGAGGTAAGTATGTTGCGTTGGTTGGAGAGGTGGATGAGCTCTGGGCTAGACCCATGCTGTTGGGTGCGTGCAAGACTTGTCCTGTCTTGCAATCTGAGTTGGCAGAGAAGAATGCCAAGATTGTGTCTCTTGAAGGGGCCAACTCAGGTAGCGCATGTGTGGCTAGGTGTGTTCTTTGTGAGGGTTTGGAGATGGAGATCGCAAACGTGAAGCATGACAAGATGCAAACCGAGGAGGAAAACACATACCTTCGGACCATCTTGTCATGGGTGTCTAGTGGTGAGCCACAGCTCGGGATGATGATCTCCCAATTCAAGCGAGCTGCTGGAGGTCCTGGTGTAGGTTTTGCTCCGGGTATTGATGTTTCATCTTTTGGGAAGATTGGAGAGTCGAGTGGTCTTAACCCATGTGAGAAGCCCAACTCCACCACTACTCCCAAGCTTACCAAGATTCCACCCAAAGAGCCTCTCAAGCCTAACACCAAGGATGGGGTCTTTGTTGAACCTCCGAAAGCTCCACCAAAGAAACAATCATGGGCTCCAAAACCAAACCACCTCAAGAACAAGCTTGACACCATGCCACCCATCCAGGAGGAGCTTATGCCACAGAAGGGCAAAGTGATCCACACCCACTACCGTGAGTACCAACAACCCCCTTTGAGAGCGGTGAGGTACCATTGTGAGCATTGTGGGAGAGATGGACACTTGAGTGAGTTCTGCTTTTGGTGCAAGAGAGAGGCGCGTCGTGCTAGGGAGATGAACAATGCGGACATGTACCATCCTTTCCATGATGTACATGCGCCGAATGTTCAGAGGCGTGCTGCTAGGCCCAGAGGTCCAGAACCTCAAGTTCCCAGGCCTAGGCAGCGGAGAGGACGTGCCCGGCGGGAGCCTGCAGTTGTAGGTTATGGACCCCGTGGCGGTGGCTTTGTTGTAGAGCGTTTCCCTCCACCGCGTTTTGAGTATCGCGATGGACGCTCCTCCCTTAGCGGACCACGTTTTCCTCAGCGTGGTGATCGCTTTCCCCGTAGGCATGCTAGGAATGGTTTTTCTGCTAACTGTTCTTTTGAGCAGCCGGCCCAACACTGCTATTCTTCCTACTTTACTAACCCCAGTGTTGGACCGTATGCTCACCCTATGTCTTTTTATTGATGTAGGTAAAACGATTGGAGAACGTTTGGTTGGTGGATTCCGGTTGCTCGAGGCACATGACCGAAAACGCCAAGTGGTTCTCCAGTCTTAGTCCGGTCGCCGGAAAGGAGTTTATCACCTTCGGCGACAATAGCAAAGGTAAGGTTTTGTCTCGTGGGTCGGTGCGAGTTAATGAGCACTTTGTGTTGCGCGATGTTGCTCTTGTTTCTAACTTGCATTTTAACCTTCTTTCTGTTTCGCAACTCTTTGATGACGACTATGAGATTCGTTTTAAGCCGAATCTCAGTCGTATTTTGGACCCTCAGGGTAATCTTGTGTATTTGATTTCGCCCTTTGGAAAAGTCTTTCGTGCGAATTTCTCGGAGTCTTTTGGCATTTCTCGTTGTCTTTTGGCTGGACCTTCCTCCTCTGATCTTTGGAAGTGGCATAGGAGGCTTGGACATTTGAGCTTCGACTTGCTTGCAAGGCTTAGTTCACTTGGCCTAATCCGAGGATTGCCCAAGTTATCCATGGAGAAGGATCTTGTTTGCCATTCTTGTAGACATGGGAAGATGGTTGCCGCTCCCCACCATCCAGTGACCCAGGTCATGACCAAGCGCCCTGGAGAGCTTTTGCACATGGACCTTGTTGGTTCGGCTCGGGTGAGCTCGGTTGGTGGGAAGTGGTATGTGCTTGTTGTTGTTGATGACTTTTCGAGATATTCGTGGGTCTTCTTTTTAGCTGAGAAGACCGAGACTTTCTGCTTTGCTCGCAATCTGATTCTGCATCTTCAGAACGAGTTCCCTTTGAACTCGATGTGAGCTATTAGGAGTGATAATGGTTCCGAATTTAAGAATTCGGATTTTGAGAAGTTTTGTAACTCTTTGGGTTTAGAGCATCAGTTTTCTTCCCCCTACACACCGCCACAGAATGGTGTTGTAGAGAGGAAGAATCGGACCCTTGTAGAGATGGCTAGGACGATGCTCGATGAGCATAGGACTCCTAGGCGATATTGGGCCGAAGCTATGAGCACTGCATGCTACATTTCAAATCGCATTTTTCTCCGAGCTTTCTTGAAAAAGACTTCTTATGAGTTGCGTTTTGGAAAATTGCCCAAGGTGAGTTATTTTCGAGTTTTTGGTTGCCACTGTTTTATACTCAAAAAGGGCAACCTGGACAAGTTTGAGTCTCGTTCTTCTGACGGTGTGTTTTTGGGTTATGGCACTCACACTCGAGCTTATTGTGTACTTAACCTTGACACTAACCGAGTCATGGAGACATCCGATGTCACCTTCGACGAGACCATGGTTTGTCCTTCTTCTCGTTTTGAGCGTGCAGGTGATCATGAGGTTGGTGAGCCTCTTTTTGATGACGAGGATGAGGGTGCTGAAGGTATGGATGATCCAGCACCCCCTCCACCTGCTGTGCCGCAAGGAGAGGCTTCTACTACGACTCACGACCCCGACACTTCTTCTTCCTGGGGGTCGTGGGATCCGCCACCCCGAGCAGTACCTTTTGTACCCGGGGAGGCACCAGCTGCTGTTGATGGGGAGATCACTTCTACACGGGAGGCGCCACGACACATCCAGCGCCAACACCCCCCTCAGCAGATGATTGGCAACATTGACGAACGTGTCACTCGGTCCAGGTCTCAAATCTCTCACTTTGCTCATTCTGCTTTTGTTACTGATTTTGAGCCCCGAGATGTTGGACACGCTTTGACGGATCCGGATTGGGTTAATGCCATGCATGAGGAGTTAGAGAACTTTGAGCGAAATCAGGTTTGGGTTTTAGTTCCACCTCCTCCAGACTGTAAGCCTATTGGGACAAAATGGGTTTTCAAAAACAAGCAAGGAGAGGATGGCCACGTTGTTAGAAACAAGGCCAGGCTTGTAGCGAAGGGCTATAGTCAGAAGGAGGGGATAGACTATGAGGAGACTTTTGCTCCTATAGCTCGTTTGGAGGCTATTAGGATACTCTTGGCTTTTGCAACATCCAAAGGTTTCAAACTTTTTCAAATGGATGTCAAGAGTGCCTTCTTAAACGGCTACATAGAAGAAGAGGTTTATGTTGATCAACCCCCCGGTTTTGAAAATCCCAAGTTTCCAAACCATGTTTTCAAACTCCACAAAGCTTTATATGGTTTGAAACAAGCCCCTAGAGCCTGGTATGATAGGTTGAAAACCTTTTTGCTTGCTAAGGGTTTTAAAATGGGATGTGTGGATAAAACGCTCTTTCTCCTCAAGCAAGGCAAAGACACTCTCTTGGTCCAGATCTACGTGGATGATATCATTTTCGGTGGTTCTTCTCACGCCTTGGTTGCCAAGTTTGCAGATACTATGAGCAGGGAGTTCGAGATGAGTATGATGGGCGAGCTGACTTTCTTTCTCGGATTGTAAATTAAGCAATCCCGAGAAGGGACGTTTGTGCACGAGGGCAAGTATACCAAGGACTTGCTGAAGAGGTTCGATATGGGTGAGGCCAAGCCTCTTCCAACACCCATGTCGACCACGACGGCCCTGGATGCGGACAAGGATGGAGAAGCTGTGGACCAGAAGGAGTACCGAAGCATGATCGGGTCGCTGCTCTACCTGACGAAGACACGCCCGGACATCCAGTTCGCAGTGTGCCTGTGCGCGCGCTTTCAGGCGTCGCCGCGCACTTCTCACTGTCAGGCGGTGAAGCGCATTTTCAGGTACCTTCGTTTTTCACCTGAGTTCGGGATTTGGTATTCAGCTTCCTCCACCCTCTCCCTTTGCGGTTATTCCGATGCCGATTTTGCTGGTTGTCGCATTGAGCGCAAGTCCACTTCTGGGACTTGTCAATTTATTGGTTCTTCTCTTGTATCGTGGTCTTCTCGCAAGCAGTCTAGTGTCGCCCAGTCTACCACGGAGGCTGAGTATGTTGTTGCGGCTAGCTGCTGTTCCCAGTTGCTTTGGATGATGGCCACTTTGCGTGATTTTGGTCTGAGCTTTTCTCGTGTTCCTTTGCTTTGTGACAGCACGAGTGCGATTAGCGTTGCTAAGAACCCCGTGCTTCACTCGAAGACCAAACACATTGATGTGCGCTTTCATTTTTTGCGAGACCACTATGAGAAGGGTGATATCGACCTTCGCCATGTTGATACTTATCATCAGTTGGCTGATATTTTCACCAAGCCTTTGGACGAATCAACCTTTAATCGGTTGAGGGGTGAGCTTGGTGTGTGTTTCCCCTTTTAGATGGGGGAAACATTTTGGATCTTATATCATAGACTGACTATTTTTCGTTTGTCTTGTTTTCTTGTCTCTTTTGTCTTTTGCATTTTTCAGCATACGCTTTTACATTCTGAGCTTCATGTATATAATCTTTAAAATGTAACTATGCTATGTTTAGTATGCTCCGATGCTATTTGTTGATGCTAGTAGCTTATGCTCTTTCTGATCACTAATACATGTTATGAGCTGAGCTATTTTTGAATGGTGAACCTGCTTAACAAACATAAAACTTGAAAATGTTCACCATTGAGATATGCAACTAGCATGTGTAGGATGTGTAGAATTCACTCGTGCTTTTCATATATGCTAGGTTGCTATGTCTCTAGTTCTGAGTCTGTCACTTGCTTGGTCTGTTCATATTCTGTCAATAAAATCTGAACCAAGTTTTAAGTGAATTGAAAAGATCGAGATGAGATTGCTTGTCAACACATCACAGTTTCGAGATTGTTTCTCATTGCACTTTGAGTTAAACTTGAGCTGTGTAGTGTATGACCGAAACTGTTGCTTTAAGCTTCTGATTGCTTCTGCATAGGCTTCGCACAGTTGAAAAGTTAGGCAATGACAAGCTTTCAACCTCTCACAATTACATGCTGAAATTTGAACTTGTGTAATCTTATCCGCTGCAACTCCGATAAAATTTGGATACACAAGACTATGTTTCACTCTATAGCATGATGATTGAACTGTGCTAGAGGTAGTTCACCTTGTATACATGTTTAGCACTTGACTGATTTCCTGTCTATACATGTTTTGTGCTATTTTGATGGTGAATGTCATTTTGGCTAAAAACTGCTCACTTTGCTCATATGTTCATAATTCATATTTGGTGATCAGTTTGAGCCTTTGCTAGCTTGTATGCTTTCCAGTGAGTCATTGGAGCTATACTGTTTAGAGCATCTTTGCATTTTCTTGACTATATTCCTGAAGCTGCTAACTTGCATCTTGACTCATATGCATTGTTGAAGGGGGAGAACTTCTCTTGTTGGCACTTTTGATGGTGCATTTTCTGAGGGGGAGAAAACTGCTTTCGGTTCCTTTTGTTTGATGGTGCATTTTCAACTAAGGGGGAGAATTTGGACAAATCATGCCTCCCATGTTCAAAGGGGAGAGGAATCGGTTGTGTGCACCATGCAAGAGGGAGTTTGCTCGTGCTGAATTTTTGAAATTTCCAATTGGTTCGGAGCGCTTTGCTAGTTGTGTTGAGCTTTTACCTCTATCTTGAGGGACTAGCAGTCGCATCTTTGTTTCAGTTGGGTTCAGTTGGTTTCGAGCTTTTCAGATGATGTTGAGCTTTCTGCTAGTTGTGTTGAGCCTCTGTGCCTCTGTCTTGAGGGACTAGCATTTTGCTTTGATTTTTCAATTGGTATTTGCTAGCGGTGTTGAGCCTGTTCTACCTCTTCTTGAGAGCTAGCTTTGATTTGCTTGGTTGCGTCAAGCCGTTGCCCATGTCTTTGGGGACCAAGTTGTCTTGCTCTTTTCACTTGACTTTCTTCGGCTTTGCTATGCTTTTAGGTCATTTGGTCAGGTTCTCTCTTCTCCTTCTTCCTCCTTCTATTTCCATTATGATTTGTGTGTGTAGTTGACAATGCACTCATCAAGGGGGAGATTGCGGATACATGAGTGTATGCCGAGTCTCGAGTGATGAGTGATTGTCAACGGGTTTGATCGCAGGTTCTTTGGCTTGTGTTGTGCAGGTGTCGAGCACAGAGACAGTGATCGAGGGCAAGGTGAAGGTCAAGTAGAGACGTTCCGTGCCGATGAACCGGGAGCGGTGAAGGGCGGACGTGAGGCTTGGACTGAGGGACCGGTGGCCTGAGGATCAGCTGTGGTGGCTGGCAGCCTGTGACAGCGACGAGCGAAGACTTGTGGGACATGGTGTTGCTCGGGTCGAGGACCTGGGGACACGTGTCGGTGGACGGGGTGCACGGGCGGTGCATCCCCTCTACAGCTTCGGTTTGGTGGTAGAGCCAGAGAAAAACCATCGGGTGGACGGTTTCCAGGTTTGGGCCACCAAACCTGGGCGTGCTGCGGGTTTCCGAGTTTGGGCCACAAAACTCGGGCTAAGGACGGTTTCCAGGTTTGAGCCTCAAAACCTAGGCGCTGGCGGGTTTCTGAGTTTGGGCCACAAAACTCAGGCGATAGGCGGCTGGTTTCCCGGTTTGGGCCTCAAAACCGGGGGTGGACATGAAGGCGTGGTTTCCCAGTTTCGGCCAAAAAACCGGGGGCGGAGTCCGTGAAGAGGACGCAGAGCGGTGGCGGCATGTGGCGGCAATCGGTGAGGTTGCGTCAAGGCAACGCTACCAGTTGTGCGGGCGTGGGGGATCCACCTACCTTCGAGTTGGTCCAGAATAACCTTAGGGTTTAGCTGGTTCGCTCTGTAAGTAGTTAGGGGTAGAGTGGGAATTAGGAATAGTTAGAATTAGGATAAGTAGGGGGAGACACCCACCTCCCCATCTATCTCAGTCATTTGCTCTTTGCACTTAGGGTTTCCTGCTCTCCCAATCCCCTGCTGTAGCTAGCTGAGATCCGCAGAGAACCATAACTCTGTGTACTGGAGATTTTGAGGAAGTGAGGCCGTAACCTCACTGTTGTAGCGTGTGGTAGCCACACGGTTGCAGATCGATGTGTTGATTCGCGTTTTGGTTCGTGTTCTTCGCGTTCTTCATTTCTCCATGATTTTCCCGTCACTCGATCTCCCTCTCTATTGCGTCTTTGCGAAATCCGTTTGAAGCAACTTGTTCTTTATAGTGAGGAGGTCATTTCGACCAAAGGAATTCATCAACTCCTCACGAACAAGTAGATCGGGTTGATTTCATTTTCGTGGCGCTTTTTCGGTTCATACACTTTCCCCTTTGATTTCCCGTTGATTGAGTTGATTTGAGCGGATGATTTCTTGGGGATAGTCCCCTAACTACCTCGTGATCATCCTCTCCAAGTTTGGGATCAAGGGATTTTGGTTTGAATCGATTTGGGAGTGATTTGGGTGAAGGGCGATCAAAATCGCCCTCACTGGACAGCCGCGGACAGTCCGCCACCTAACCGGCGGACAGTCCGGGCGTCGGGGAGCAGCCGGACCAGTGGCTGTGTTCTTCGGCTGATTTGGTTTTGGTTGACCGGCGGACAGTCCGCAGTTCAAAGCCGCGGACAGTCCGGCAACCGTCCAGGGAACTTCAGCAGCACTACGGTTTTGCTCTTTTGGCCGGCGGACAGTCCGCGACCTGAGCCCGGACAGTCCGCCACTGGGCAGACAGTCCGCGACCGTACTGCCGGACAGTTCAGGATCCTGCTGAAGCTTCCGGTTTTGTGCGTTTGCTCTCCCGGCTTCCTCGCTTGGTTTTCGGACTTCTCGTTTGGCCTTGTAGTTGACCAAGGAACCTCTCTAGGTATCTTTGCTACTTGTTAGCATCGGTATTTGGGAATTTCTCGACGTAGCCGTCTATCTACGTTCGAGACTTGGTTTTTGAGGGTTGAACTGAGCCGGTACCTTTGGCGTTTGGTTGCTATCGCTTTGTGGTGGCCTCGCTGTGATCCAAGGGATCATCCACCCTCTTCCAAGGGTCGTGGGCATCACGTTCTTGGTCGTAGCTCTTGGGGGTTGATTTTGGGACAATCGGCCAAAGTTTTGAAAGAAATTTTTGAGCTCCCATTCACCCCCCCCCCCTCTGGTCGCCTTGCTAGTGCATTCTCAGTCCTTCACTTCCCTTAATAAAACCATATTGATTCTTGTGAACCAGTCTTGTGATCATTGGTTGCAACCTGTTTGCTAGCACTTTGGTCACCATCTTATTGAACCATTCAGAAGAGAAATAGGTCTAAAGTCATTGATAGACAAGGGCAACACTTTTTTGGGGACTAGGGTGATGTAGGAAGTGTTTAGGCTTTGCAGAGCAATATCTTTATCATAGAATTCTTGGCATATGTTTAGAAACTCTTGTCTCACTGTTGGCCAACATTTTTTAATGAATTCATTTGAAAAACCATCAGGCCCAGTCACCTTTTCCTTCCATATGATCAGCCTGAGCGTTATGCGCTCACACACACAAAAAGGGACCATGCTTATCTTTTCTGCTTATGCCAGGATCCTGGCACCTCTTTTCAACCTGCAGGCAGTGAACATGTTAGAATAACCAACAATATTAGTACCACATATATTTCTTTATACACAAGCCTTAGTAATTAAACTATAATGGCCTGATGCAAAATCTTAGCTAGCACCTCTCAATATGATGTCATGCACCTGTCTGTTTGATTCCTTTGTAGTTTAGGCTAAACCTTTTTCTAAGGGTGATAGGGCAGAATACCCTATCACTAGTTTTCTCCAATCTATACCCCCCCTAAAAAAAACCCAAGCAGCGCATCATTCCACTCTTAGTGTAATTAGGTTTGTTTTATGACCAAACCTTTCTAAGGGTGATAGCATCACAACACTGAAGCACAACCTTTAGATTTCGGGACGAAATCTTTTCTAAGGGTGATAGGATGTGAGGACCCGCCTTTTCAACAAATAATTAGTCATAGTTAAGTAAACAATAAGTTTCTCTTGATTACATCAAGTCGGTAATTTAAAATACCTGACATGAAAAAAAATGTAAAATCATATGTTCACACTTGGAACTAATTATGTACAGATGCAAATCAGGTAGCTGCACAAATAATATACACGATGCTTTCACTCTCAGATCAGGTCGTACAATAGTATGTTCCTTACAACTTCTTTTCCCACCAAATGTTATATGTACTAGTACATGCCCTGACTGTTTGTAAAAAAAAAGGTTTTAGAAGGAGCAACTCACTTGTCCAGTACTTTGGCAGAAAAAACAAGCAGTCAACGGGATCAATAATATATGACAAGTTCAGACCAGTGAGCTTCACAAAATTACCACACACGCACACACTCCATTCTTCTGTTCTTTACAAGTAGACTAGTACACAGATCACTATGGCTACAATTTCACCCACTTGGTACTAGTTTATTCACATGAGGTGTAGCCATGCCCTTCTAGAATGGAGTAAACCAATCCAGTAGTAGCAGCTCAACAGCACAGTGCACTGTCTTGACCAGGCTATGACTTAGAGTAAAATATCTAGGAGAGATGGAGAAGAGTAGTACAAAAAGGTGTCAGTAGAAGGGAAAGGAGCCAAGCCTCCATCGAGTAGTAGTCATCCAGTTCTTTCCCTCTTCACTCAAGGTTGGGGCCTCTAGAAACACCCCTCGTCCACTCCTTGCTTGGAAAAAAAAAAACACCAGCCTTTCCACTAGCAAAAGATGGTGACTTGATCACAATAGGGAGCACATAGAGTGAGAAGAAAGGGGGCTGACCAGGAGAGGAAGTCACCAGAGATCCCAAGTGCTTGCAAACAAATCCAGAAGCACTTTTGAATAAGCAAGACCTGCAGGAGGAGTGAGTGTCTGAGGGAAATGAGCCTAAGATTGGAGCTGAGCATCATCAAGATTAAGGTGAGGTTCACTGTTCATAGGCACACCTTAGAATCCCCTTCTTCTCTCTACCAAGAACACAGATCACATGCCATGGGGACTTTTGTACTAGTTTTTCACATCAAACAACATTGGATAATTTATTTAGGCTGCAAGAAAATATAAGCTAGTTGTTCCTAGAATAAGACTAATATTCCTTTTTAGAAAGTATACACATAATACCTCAATCTGGGATAAAAATCTAGAACAGGAACTTCACATCTAGCAACACTTAGTTGTAATCTTGGGACACAGACTAGATGCACTAAGCACAACAGTAAGCACGAAGGATCAAAATAAGAATACTTACTGTAGATTTGGGAAAATGGTGTCAGGTTCTGATCCCATTTCCAGCAGCACACATAGCCCGCTGGCTCTGCCTGGGCGCCATGGCCGCCGGACTCGGCACCTCTGCGGAGCACGCCGTCGTCGCCCCACTGACCTGCACACATGAGAGAGAGAGAGAGAGAGGAATCGAGAGGAAATAAAGGGGAAATCAGTGCATAGCAATAGAATGAACAAAGATTTATTGTGGGGATGGAAATCCTTGGGAGAAACACAAACCATGGTTGTCGATTTGGGGAAGAATAGCTGAACGCCATAGGTGCAGAAGGAAAATGGAGCGAACTGAGAGAGAGAGCAGAGTGCGTGTGAGCAGTGGCAGTTGGTCTGTTGACCTGATGCTTTTGGGGTCTCCAAGTCCAACATTAGTACTAGTATAGTAGTGGTACTAGATGCTAGTTCAGCCAGAAGAGGTTAGGAATACTAGTTAAATATAATTTTCTGATTAATAACACCCACACAGGAGCAAAATATTTCCTATAAGTCACATCATCATTTAATTAAGATTAAGTAAGAACTAATAAAGTACCTTGATCAAAAAATGAGACACGAGCTACATACACATACACTTATGTTATTTATTTTGATAAAAACCAATATTATATAGATATTATAATTATTACAGGAAGCAAGATGAAACATTGAAAGACATCCGAGAGTATACAGAAGGATCTAGGGATGACATTTAAAGGACGGGCAAGTCATGTAGATATATATCGATCTTTCTTTAAAACGAAACTATTTCCAAAATACTTGCATCAAAAAATATTTCTAAATTAAATTGGAGAACATGATGAGTATGATAGATAGTGGATGATAATTGACTATTTGTGTGTAGAGAGTTTATGGAATGTGATGATGTTTTGGGTGGGTCGAGCTCTCTACATCGACTATGAACTGATAGGGACCAAACCTTCTCACTCATTATGTGGGCCGTATAAAACCGTGTCGACAAATGAACTCGTTTGGGACGAGCGAGAGTCCGGTACCCATGAATGTTGTTAATACTCCCTATGGTAAGTGAGGAGAGGTTTGGGGTGATGAAACCCCCATTCAGCTGTCGATGAAGTACAGCCAGGCGCATATATTAGCGCACGTGGGTAGATGTGGACGTATATAATATACGGAAGTGGGAAAAGTCCGGTATCTTGACCATGAGTCGCACCAAAGGAAGTGTGATGGAAAATTGGTCAAGGTAATCATGGGTAAAGCGATACAAACCTGCGCAGGGTTAAACCGTGAATTCACGTCATGTCTCGTGGAATCAAGGCTACGGGAGCCTATAGGAGGCTCTTTCTCACTATATGGGTGACAATAGATTTATTAAACCGATTTTCCTAAAATATGCAACTTGTTTTATAATGATTTATGGATAAGATCGATTATGACAATGGCTAGGAATGCATTTCATTGATTTATTATATGCTTGCTGAGTACCTTGTACTCACTCTTGCTATAACCCTCCCCTTCAGATGAAAGAAGATACAACCTATGGTGATGTAATATGTGAGGCACACAACCTAAAGGAAGTCACAGGAGAAATACAGCATGCAGAAAAATCTCTAGTATATCGTGAAGGGTTGTTAATAATTTTGTTTTAGGTAATGTTTATTAGCTATCTTTTCAATAAATGTAACGAATTTTGTAAAGTCCTAACTATCATTCTGTTGCATCACTTTGAATAGGGTCGTTACTCGAGAAGGCATTGCCTTGTCGGGTAATAATCCCTAAGCCGACATTTTTACCTCGGTAGTGAAAATGCAGGGCGTTACAATTAGTGCCCTTTGTAAGCATATAACAAGAATCAATTCTAATAGATGAAACATGAGCATTGTTCTTGTTTTTATTCTTGTTAAAGCAATTTTCCTCTACATGCCCGGATTGCTTGCAACTATTGCAAAACCGACCGTTGCTCTTCACAAAACAAGTCTTGTGAGGAGCAAAAGTCGCCTTGCCCTTCTTGGGGGTGTAGCCAAGTCCCTCCTTGTTGAGTGGACTTCTTTGGCTACCCAAGCACTTAAGCAAGCGGGCATCTCCAACATAGGCCTTGCCTAATGCATGAGTGAGCTCATTAACCTTATTCTTAAGGTTCTCATTTTCTACAACTAATGATGAATCACAAGTAGTAGAAGTAGTCATTTTAGTTGAGCTAGATGATGATGATGCATTTGTGGGAGCAACAATAATAGGAGCATAAAATGATTCATCAAGATATCACAAGTTACTCCTATGTTGCATGTTTACAACATCCTCAATCTTACTTTGATCAAGGAGGGAGGAGTGGGCTTCCTTAAGCCTAGTGTGAGCTTGATCAAGCTTCTCATGGGCTTCCTCTAGCCTCTCATGAGTAGACTTGAGCTCATCAAAGGATTGCTCAAGAGCCTTGTTGGCCTTGCGCAATTCTTTGCACTCCTTCCTCTTAGTCTCAATGTAAGAGTGAGCATCTTGTAGCATGCTCATAAGGTCCTCCTTTGAGTACTCCTCATCATCATCACTCTCACTCTCACTCTCATCGGATGATACCTTAGCAGCCTTAGCCATGAAGCATGTCGATGGAGTGTTGAAGATAGAAGGCTTGCTTGAGATAGCAAGACTAGCCATAGCCTTCTTCTTGGTGGTCCTCCTCTCATCATCACTAGAATCATCATCATCACTTGAGGAAGCATCAATATCCCATGTCACAACATAGGAACCACCCTTCTTCTTTTCCTTCTTCTTCTCTTTCTTTCCTTTCTTTCTTTCTTGTCTTGTTCTTGCTCTTCTTGTGATCATCATCTTCATCACTATAATATGGACAATCCGCAATGAGTGATCCTTGGTCTTGCATCTATAGCACCTTTTAGTTGTGCTTTTGGTTGCATCTCTTCTCTTTCTCGTTGCATATCCCTTCTTCTTCATGAACTTGCCAAATCTCTTGACAAATAGAGCCATCTCATCATCATCCATCTCACTATAGTTTGTATTAGCTTCATCATCACTATCCTCCTTCTTTGCTTTGCCCTTGCTCTTGCTCTTGGAGGATGAGGCCTTGAAAGCCACGGTCTTCTTCTTCTTCTCTTCCTCTTGGGCTCCCCCATCCCATTCGACACAGTATATGTCTTGTGTGACCACATCACCGAGTACTTGGTTTGGGGTTACCGTATCCAATCCTTCCCTCACTAGGATAGTCACCAAAGTATCAAACCTTGGTGGCAAGCATCTCAAGAACTTGTGAGAAATTCCTGTCCTCCACCTTCTCTCCCAAGGCCTTCAAGTCATTGATATGACTTGCAACTGGTGATGAAACATCTCTGGTATGCTTTCATCATCTTGCATCTTGAAAGTGGCAAGCTTGTCCTTAAGGATGTATAGCTTGGCACCCTTGACCGCCTGGGGGCCCTCATATGTTTCTTCCAATCTCTCCCATATCTCACTTGCTCTTTCAAGGTCTTTGATTTGCTCAAAGACTTTGGTGTCGAATGCTTCATAGAAAAGATTGATTGCCACATCATTCCATTGAAGCTTCTCTTCTTCTCTTGGAGTGGGACTTGCGGTGTCAATTACCGCAAAATCATGCTCAATCACTTCCCATATCTTTTTAATCATTCCTCTTGTGAATGCACACATCTTCCTCTTCCAACAATCAAAGTTGGTGCTGTCAAAATGTGGTGGTTTTCCCATATAGTTGATTTGAGCCATTGTAACACCGGAGGATGTTAAGCCTCAAACAAACGGTGACCACGGCTCCGATACCACTTGAAAGGTCTGAATTGGCTAGAGGGGGGTGAATAGCCTAATTAAAAATCTACAAAATCACTTAGTGTCGACGAAATATGGTCGATAGCCCACCTAGGGGTATGCCCAAGGTGGTAGATTAGAGGGGAAGGTGCGCAAGACGACGCCCCAGATGTTGACGCAAGACAATTCTAGATGAACACAGAGGTTTATCTAGGTTCGGGCCGCTAGGTTAACGTAATACCCTGCGTCCTGCGTCGAGTTGTATCAATTGGATCTGGCTTGTGGCTTATGACCTGTCCTCTCGGAGGACCCCTGCCCCTCCTTATATATTCCGAAGGGACAGGGTTACATGGTAAGTATCCGAGTTGGTACTATATCTAGATTACAACTGTCGTGCGGTGCATGCCGTGCGCCGCACGTCTTCATCATGTGGGTCGGATGACCCCTCAATGGTGCGGCCCATGTACCATCGTGTGATACCCTGGGGTCTATATCCCCACACTTAGGCAAACACTATTAGTAAAACAAATGGCGAAGCTTTTTGCGCTAGCCTAATAGTGTGTTACAAGCCACCTATCCAACCATTCTACATAATAAAACTATGTCACACAATCAATCTAGAGCTAGTATCTAATATGGAATAAGTTATCTAGTTCTAGCACTTACTATGATCAAGTGAAAGTATGAAAGACAATGTGAATAAAAGGCAATTCTAGTGAACTAATCACAACTAGCTGCACAAGGTATATAGCAAGAAAGATGTACAACAAGTGAAGGTAACTACACAAAAGAAATAGCTCAAAGTAAATGCACAAAGTAAATGAGCTAGATAGAGGTGGTTTCACCGAGCCTTCGGGATCACCTTGTAGAGAACCAATCACCGGTGAAATCCACTTGTGATGTCAATCACCAAAGATGTGAATATGAAGACCAATCACCAAGATGGAAACACAAACACAATAAGCACGCGGGACACAATGATTTATCCTGAGGTTCACGTGCTTGCCAGCATGCTACTCCCCGTTGTGTCGACCAACACTAGGTGATCCGGTGGCTAATTGGCACCAAGCCAAGCTCACAAAGAGCGCCACAAGAATCTACCGCTAGCGAGGTAGCTCAATGACACGAGTGAAAGGTCCAAATTGGCTAGAGGGGGGTGAATGGCCTAATTAAAAATCTGCAAGAACACTTAGGCAAACACTATTAGTATAACAAATGGCAAAGTTTTTTGTGCTAGCCTAATAGTGTGTTGCAAGCCACCTATCCAACAATTCTACCTAAAATTTCTATGTCACACAATCAACTAGAGCTAATGTCTAATGCGGAATAAAGCTATCTAGCTCTAGTACAAGTATGATATAAAAATGTATATGAGACAAGTATGTGCAATAGATAGACTAGACAAGCTAATCACAACTAGCTACACAAGATATATAACAAGAGATATACAACAAGTGATAGTATCTACACAAGAGGAATAGCTTAAAGTAAATGCATAAAGTAAACAAGCTAGATCGAAGTGATTTCACCGAGCCTTCGGGATCGTCTAGTAGAAAGCCAATCACCGGTAAAATTCACTTGTAATGCCAATCACCAAGAATGTGAATATGAAGACCAATCACCAAGATGTGGAAGCAATCACAATAAGCACACGAGACACCAAGATTTATCCCGAGGTTCACGTGCTTGCCGGCACGCTACTCCCCGTTGTGTCGGCCAACACTAGATGACCCGGTGGATAATCGGCACAAAGCCAAGCTCACAAAGAGCGCCGCAAGAATCTACCGCTAGTGAGGTAGCTCAATGACACGAGCAATCCACTAAGGATGCCTCTTGTCGCTCCGACGAGGTGAGGCTCCAAAACCTCTCACAATCACGATTGGTGGTGGCCAAGAACAATCTCCTTCTCTTGCCAACAACACCACAACGCCTCCAAGCTGTCTAGGCACCGACAAATGCCAAGAGTAACAAGAAACTCAAAGCCGATGCGAAGAACTAGTGCCACTAGATTGAACTCTTTCAAATAACCGCACTAGATCACTCAATCTCACTTGGTTTGATTAAATCAACTTGGGAGATGAGTTGGGAGGCTTGCCAAAGCTCACTAGTATGCTTAGGAATCAGAATGTGCAAGAGAAAAACCAAGTGAGCCGGCCAAGCCCCTTAAATAGGCCACTCAAGTTGGCCTAGCCGTTGGGCCAGAGTCGGGGGCATCGGACGCGCCGATGCTCAACCATCGGACGCTGCCCCAGCGTCCAATGCTCTAGATGGAGCCACGTGTCCCCCTAATATGAATTCAGCCCGTTAGATCCCAACGGTCAATTCCCTTCGCCCCACGGTTAATGTGACATCGGACGCGCCGATGCCAGACATCGGACGATTCGATGCCACTGCTCAATATAGCTCTTTCCAGCACCACATCGGACGCTCCGAGACTCCTGCATCGGACGCTCAACCCCTGCGTCTGATGACACAACAGAAAGATTCCAGAACGCTCCAAACCACATCGGACGCGTCCGCTAGATAGGCATCGGACGCGTGTCCGATGCTCCTTGGAAAGCACGCTCGCACCACGTTACCTGCATCAGACTCTGCAACAGTGTTTATTCAGCGTCCGTTGCTAGCGTCTGATGCTCCTTCAACATTTGTCAGAAACTAGGGTTTACCATCGAACGCTCGGTGTAGCGTCCGATGCCCCTCGGACCAGCGTCTGATGCTTCTGAACACACTACTTCTCTTCCGAAAACGCTGAATCCTGCCTCGCAAGCTCGGCAGGAGGGAGGAGGACTATACACTAGTTTCTCCCACTTCTCCACAACTCCTTAACACCCCCTTATCCCAAAAGTGCCAACACCACCAAGTGTACATCATTATATGCATGTGTGTTAGCATTTTGCAAAGCATTTTCCAAGGGTTTTGTTAGTCACTCACTAGGTCTATAGCATCAATATGTTAGAGAACTCCTAGTGGCACTTGAACATCGCATAAGCCGTGAATTATCTCCTCTTAATAGTATGGCTATGTATCCTAAATGTGATCACACTCACTAATTGTCTTGATCACCAAAACAAAGAACCCTATGGGTTATACCTTTGCCTTCGGACCTCTTTTCTCCACCTCTTCTCTTCTTCATTTCAACAATGGTAGAGCACTCGATCTCTTCAATTGCATGTGGCCATCACCATCCTCCATGGTTGCCACCTTTCTTGCTCCACCACTTGGCTTGGTCTCAATCCTTTATTATAAGCTACACACATGCTTAGTAATAGGATTAGACCATATAGGTTTCATCAATTAACCAAAACTAAACTAGGGCTTTCAGCGTCTTCATCCAACATCAGGTCGCGCTCTGCCGGAGGCCGACTGGGGCCCTGGCCATCCACCGGAGGAGGAGGGCTATGAAGAGAAAAAGGTTAGGTTTTTTCTCAGACAGAAGGAACCTCGAATTCGAAGAAGATGGTCGTGAGAAAGATTATCACCTGAACACGCGATGGCGGGTCACTGGAGGACCATTCACAGAGTCCTCCTCGGACGGGCGCTTGCCACGGTTGTCTGCCATGGATCTTGTTTGCTGGCTGAAGAGGAAGAGTTGACGGTTAAGGAGAGCAAGAGCCGAAGAAGAGGGCAATGAATGCTTAGTGTGTCCGAGGGCCGACGGTTTTGTATTTATAAATGATAATTGGAAAGTGAAGAGACGTCATTTTAAGAACCCTCAGATTTAATCCTACGGTGAATCGACTAAGGGACTGATACGGAGGTCGTTTGAGTATTGATCGGCTAAACAGCTAATAGAGGGCCATATGAATGACATCGGCTAAAATAGCTGATGGAACATCAAAGATTTTTGATAAGATGAATACTAAAGGAAAATGTCATTTACAAGTGATAGATTAAGAGTCAAGATTGCAGAGCGTTGGTTCTCAAGTAAAAGATTACATGTTCAGAGCCAATTTTAGCTCGTCAAGAGCGTTGAGCAGATGTGAAAGGTCCAATTGGCTAGAGGGGGTGGTGAATAGCCAAATTAAAAATCTACAAAATCACTTAGGCAAACACTATTAGTGAAACAAATGGCGAAGCTTTTTGCACTGGCCTAATAGTGTGTTGCTGAAGGACCGAAAGAGCTACCAGAAAGCGACCAGAGGGGGGCGAATGGGAGCTTCAAATTTCTTTTCAGAAAATTGTTGCCACTGTCCCGAGAATCAACCCCAAAGGCAAACTCAGAGCTTGAATAGTGTCCACGACCCTAGATGTAGGGTGGATGCTTCCTAGAAGCACAGCGAGACACTACTCAACTCTAGAAACCCAACGCAAAAGCCGGAAATCAAAACCGACAACGGACAAATGAACTACGAGCGAAACAGTGCCGAAGAGCCAGCATCGGAAGCTGACAGCGTCTGATGGTCAGGCGTTGGAAGCTTCTGATGCAGAAAGACCAAGTCTGGAATCTTACTGCATAGGCATCGGATGCTGGCTACAGTGGAGCCCTAGCATCCGATGCTAGACCCTCGGACGCTCCGATGGCAATGGAGGCGCCGATGGTCAGCGTCGGATGCTCCTTAGAAAACTCTGTCAGACGACACGTGGCATCGGATGCTTCCGATGTGAAGAACGCAGCATCCGATGGTCCCGACGTCAGCGTCCGATGCCCCCGACGCAGCATTGTTCTTCCGCGGATTCAAACCGATCTCCTCCGAATCAAAAGCACTAAGGCTTAGACTTGGTATGAGGAGTTCCAAGGGAGTTAGTGAGCTATCCCAAAGAGATCATGGCTCGAACCTAACTCCAAATCGGTGAATCGGAAGAATTCGGGGGAAAGGAGCAAAAACTTGATCCAAAACGAAAATCGACTGATCTACTAGCTCATGAGGTTAGAGATAAATTCCTTCGGTGGAAAGATGCGCCTCACAATCTAGAAAAACTCAGTTCAAACGGAATCACAAAAGATGAACCGAGTAGGGAGATCGATCAACTGGAAAATCATGGAGAAAAAGCAAAACGCGAAGAACAACTCCAAAACGCGAATCACAGCCAAGAATTGCAACCGTGTGGCTACCACACGTTACAACAGTGAGATTACGGTCTCACTTTCTCAAAATCTCACGTACACAGAGGTATGATTGTCTTCTCTGTGGATCTCAGTTCGCTACAGCAGAGAATAGGGAGAGCAAAAAAACCTAGAAGGCAAAATAGCAAATGACTGAGATAGGATGGGAGCTGGGTGTCTCCCTCTACTTATCCTAATTCTAATTCCCACTCTACCCCTAGTTATTTACAGAGCGAACCACCCAAACCCTAAGGCTATCCTGGACCAACTCGAAGATGATAGTGATCCGACGGCCACGCCCGCACAACTGGTAGTGTTGCCTCGACACAACCTCCCTGATTGCCGCCACGTGCCGCCACCGCTCTGCTTGTCCTTTTCCGGATTTCGCCCCCGGTTTTGAGGCCTAAACCGGGAAACCAGCCTTCACGACCAACCCCAGTTTTGAGGCCCAAACCGGGAAACCAGTCGTCCATCACCTGAGTTTTGTGGCCCAAACTCAGAAACCCGCAGCGCCCAGGTTTGAGGCCCAAACCTGGAAACCGTCCTCAGCCCGAGTTTTGTGGCCCAAACTCGGAAACCATCAGCGCCCAGGTTTTGAGGCCCAAACCTGGAAACCGTCCACTCGGTGGTTTTTCTGTGGCTCAACCACCAAACCGAGCCGTAGAGGGGATGCACCGCCTGTGCACCGCGTCCACCGACACGTGTCCCCAGGTCCACGACCCAAGCAACACTGTGTCCGCAAGTCTTCGCTCGTCGCTGTCTCAGGCTGTCAGCCACCACAGCTGATCCTCAGTCCACCGGTCCCTCAGTCCAAGCCTCACGTCCGCCCTTCACCACTCTCAGTCCATCGGCACGGCACGTCTCTACTTGTCCTTCACCTTGCCTTTTATCACTGTATCCGTGCTCGACACCTGCACAACACAAGCCAAAGAACATGCGCATTATCTCAGTTGACAATCACTCATCACTCGAGACTCGGCATACACCCATGTATCCGCAATCTCCCCCTTGATGAGTGCATTGTCAACTACCAACACAAATCATAATAGAATAGAGAAAGTGAAGGACCGAGAAGCTACCCGAAAGCGACCAGAGGGGGGGTGAATGGGAGCTTCAAAAATTCCTTTCGGAAACTAGATGCCACTGTCCCAAGATCAACCCCAAAGCGAAACCTAGAGCTTGCTAATGTCCACGACCCTAGATGTAGGGTGGATGCTTCCTAGAAGCACAGCGGGACACTAGACAACCCTAGAAAGCCAACCCAAAAGACGGAACTCAAATCCGATCAGAACGAACGAGCCGCGAACGAAAACGCGCGAAAAACAGCAGCGACCGGACTCTGGCCTGCGTCCGGTCAGCAGGGACCGGACGCGTCGGTCGTCAGAAACAGCTCTGGGAGCTCTCTGTTCGCGACCGGACGCACGGAGCTCAAGCGTCCGGTCGTTCACTGAGCGTCCGGTAATGAGACAAAAACACGGGAACAGTGCGAGCAGCGGTCCGATCAGTTCCAAAAACCAGCGTCCGGTCGAGCAACACGAAAACACCGAAAAACGATCGAGTCAGCGACGTCCAACGACCTCCGTTCCAATCAGTCCAACAACGACGTCGACGCAGACGATAACAACGAGGAAATCCGAAACTCGAGTCTGACCACGAGCTCACCAGGGTCGGTCACTGGGCATCGGACGCGTCCGGTCACAGAGAAACGTTTCTGGAACCTTCTGTTTCTGACCGGACTCACTGAAGGGAGCGTCCGGTCGATTTGAACAGAGCGTCCGGTCAAGCAAAAGAACTCAGACAGAGTTCAACCACCGGACGCACTGTAGCAGCGTCCGGTCGTTGAATGAAGCGTCCGGTCACCCCGCGAATTCACTGTTCGTCCACCGATTCGACTAGAACTCACCCAAAACAAATCCTCTAGGGATCAAAACTTGTGAGTGAAGTCACAAGGAGGTTAGTGAGCTATCTCTAAGAGATCATGGCTCGAACCTAACTCCAAATCGTGAATCGAAGAATTTCGGGGGAAGGGAAGAAAAGTGACCCGAAACGAAAAATCGATCGATCTCCTAGACCGTGAGGTTAGAGGAATGATTCCTTCGGTGGAAAGAGAGTGCCTCACGATCTAGAACAACTTGGTTCAAACGGAATTGCAAAAGATGAACCGAGCAAAGAGATCAAGCGACGGGAAAATCGTGGAGCAAAAAGGATTCCGCGAAGAACACAAGCAAAACGGAAATCACACCACGAAACTCGAATCAAGGACGCAAATCAACCCATCGATCAGTGCTCCAAGGTGAGGATACGGCCTCACTTCCTCGAATCAACAGTACACAGAGTGGAGTCTCTCTGCGGATCTCAACTAGCTAAAGCAGGGGTGTGGGAGAGTGAAACCCTAATGCTAGGAAAGCAAATGACTGCGCTAACTGAGATTTAGATTGAGATAGGAGGGTGTCTCCCCTAGACTACTTATACTAACCTAGCCTAAGTCTATTTCCTACTCTACCCTCTCTACTCTAATTACAGAGCGGACCAGCCTAACCCTAAGGCTATTCTAGTCCACCCGCTGGTGGTAGGTAGATCCGACGGCCACGCCCGCACGGTCTTCCGCGTCGCCTCCACGCAACCTTCAGATCGCCGCCACGTGCCGCCACCACTCTGCACCCCCGGTTTTGTGGCCCAAACCGGGAAACCAGCCTTTTCCATCAGCCCCCGGTTTTGAGGCCCAAACCGGGAAACCAGCCTCCAGCCCGAGTTTTGTGGCCCAAACTCGGAAACCCTCACGCCCGAGTTTTGAGGCCCAAACTCGGAAACCGGCCCACGCCCAGGTTTGAGGCTCAACCTGGAAACCGTCACGCGCCCAGGTTTTGTGGCTCACCTGGAAACCCAGCACCCAGGTTTTGAGGCCCAAACCTGGAAACCGTCCACCGTTGGTTTTCCCGGGCTCTACCAACAAACCGGCGTCGTAGAGGGGATGCACCGCCTGTGCACCCCTTCCACCGACATGATCGCACTTCTCGCTTGTCGCTGTCGCAGGCTGCCAGCCACCACAGCTGATCCTCCGGCCTCCAGTCCATCAGTCCAGTCCACGTCCGCCCTTCACCGTCCGATACATCGGCATGGCACGTCCGCCGCACGGCACGCCCATCCTTCATCGCGCCCGGTCCGTCGGCACGGCACGTCGCAACTTGACCTTCACCCGCCATCGATCACTGTCTCCGTGCTCGACACCTGCACAACACAAGCCAAAGAACATCGCATCATCTCCGTTGACAATCACTCATCACACAGAGACTCGGCATACACCCGTATCCGCAATCTCCCCCTTGATGAGTGCATTGTCAACTCCACAACAAATCAATGAAAAGAAGGAGGTAGGAAGGAGTGGGAAGAACCCAACCAAATGACCCAAAAGCCTAACAAAAGCCGAAGAAGGTCAAGTGGATGAAGCGAAAAACTTGGTCCCCAAAGACATGGGCAACGGCTCGACGCAACAAGCAAAGCAAAGCTAGCCCTCAAGAAGAGGTAGAACAGGCTCACACACCGCTAGCAGATACCATTGAAGATCGGAGGACAACAGAAGCAAAATGCTAGTCCCTCAAGATAGAGGCACAGAGGCTCAACACAACTAGCAAGAAATCACTCCGAACCAATTGAAATCAACCAAACCAAAGGGAAAGCACACCAGACGATACCAATTGAAAGCCAAATGAAAAAGCTTATGAAAGCTCATGAAAAGCTAGGAACGTTGCTAGTCCCTCAAGACAGAGGCAACGGCTCAACACAACTAGCAAACTCCCCCTCGACAAATGCAAGCAACTAGGACAAATGATTTCCCTATAAAATTTCTCCCCCTAGTTGAAAATGCACTTATCAAGGCAAAAGGTATCGGAGAAGCAACTTCCTTCACATAAACTCCCCCTGAACACAAGATCTCCTTCCAAATGCATATGAAGTCAAAATGCAAGTTAGGAGCTTCAAGTATATAGTCAAAAGAGTGCAAAGATGCTCTAATCAGTATAGCTCCAACATCTCAATTAAGCACTCAAATAGCAAAGGCTCAAACTGATCACTTATACGAAATATGAAGCATATGAGCATGTGAGCAGTTTTAAGCCAAAAGGATAGTCACCATCAAAATAGCACTAGACATGTATAGAAGGAATCCAAACAAGTGCTAATCATATATACAAGGTGAACTACCCCTAGCAAAGTTCAATCATCATGCATAGGAATGAAGCATATACTTGTGATTTCAAATTCATATCGGAGTTGCAGCGGTAAAAGAATTCACAAGTTCATTTTTAGCATGTGATTGCGAGAGGTTGAAAGCTTGTCATTGCCTAACTTTTCAACCGTGCGAAGCCTATGCCGAAGCAATCAGAAGCTTAAAGCAACGGTTTCGGTCATACACTACATGGCTCAAGTTTAACTCAAGTGCAATGAGAAACAGTCTCAATACCATGAGGTGTTGACAAGCAATCCCATCTCGATCTTTTCAATTCAACAATACTTGGTTCAGATTTTAAGCAAGTTATGAACAACCAAGCAAGTGAATGACTCAGAACTAGAGACATAGCAACCTAGCATATATGAAAAGCAGGAATGGACTCAACACACCCTACACATGCTAGTTGCATATCTCAATGGTGAACATTTTCAGATTTATATACATTAGGCATAATTCACCATTCCAAAAATAGCTCGCTCATAACATGTAACAGTGATCAGAAAGAGCATAAGCTACAAGCATCATCATAAGTATCGGAGCAATACTAACAAGAGCATAATTACATTCTAGTGAATATAGACATGAAGCTCAGAATGTAAATGCGTATGCCCGACACAAAACTGAAAGAAAGAAGATACCAATTGGAAAGACTCAAGAAACTCAAAAGAAAGGAGCCTCAAAATAAAAGAGTCAGTCTGTACATCTCAAAATGCTTCCCCCATCTAAAAGGGGAAACACACACCAAGCTCACCCCTCAACCTATTAAAGGTTGATTCGTCTAAAGGCTTGGTGAAAAATATCGCCAATTGGTGATGAGTATCGACATGGCGAAGGTCGATATCACCCTTCTCCTGGTGGTCTCGCAAGAAATGAAAGCGCACATCAATGTGTTTGGTTTTCGAGTGAAGCACGGGGTTCTTAGCAACGCTAATGGCACTCGTGCTGTCACAAAGCAAAGGAACTCGAGTAAGCTCAAACCAAAATCACGCAAAGTGGCCATCATCCAGAGTAACTGGGAACAGCAGCTAGCCGCAGCAACATATTCAGCCTCCGTGGTAGACTGAGCGACACTAGACTGCTTGCGAGAAGACCACGACACAAGAGAAGATCCAATAAACTGGCAAGTCCCAGAAGTGGACTTGCGCTCAATGCGACAACCAGCAAAATCAGCATCAGAAAAGCCACAAAGCGAGAGGGTGGAAGAAGCAGAATACCAAATCCCGAACTCAGGCGTGAAACGAAGGTACCTGAAGATGCGCTTCACCGCCTGACGGTGAGAAGTGCGTGGCGAAGCCTGAAAGCGCGCGCACAGACACACGGCGAACTGAATGTCCGGGCGTGTCGCCGTCAGGTAGAGCAGCGATCCCGATCATGCTGCGGTACTCCTTCTGGTCCACTGCTTCTCCATCCACGTCCGCATCCAGGGCAGTCGTCGTCGACATGGGCGTCGGAAGAGGCTTGGCCTCACCCATGTCGAACCGCTTCAGCAAGTCCCTCGTGTACTTGCCCTGGTGCACAAACGTCCCCTCTCGGGATTGCTTAATTTGCAACCCGAGAAAGAAAGTCAGCTCGCCCATCATGCTCATCTCGAACTCCCTGCTCATAGTATCTGCAAACTTGGCAACCAAAGCGTGAGAAGAACCACCGAAAATGATATCATCCACGTAAATTTGGACCAAGAGAGTATCTTTGCCTTGCTTGAGGAGAAAGAGCGTTTTATCAACACATCCCATTTTAAAACCCTTAGCTAGCAAGAAGGTTTTTAATCTCTCATACCAGGCTCTAGGGGCTTGTTTCAAACCATACAAAGCTTTGTGGAGTTTAAAGACATGGTTTGGAAACTTGGGATTTTCAAAACCGGGGGGTTGCTGGACATAGACCTCCTCCTCAATGTAGCCGTTTAAGAAGGCACTCTTGACATCCATTTGAAAAAGTTTGAAAGGATGCAGCATAAGCCAAGAGTATCCTAATAGCCTCCAATACGAAGAAGTCTCCTCATAATCTATCCCTCTCTGACTATAACCCTTCGCTACAAAGGGCCTTGTTCTCACAATGTGGCCCTCCTCTCCTTGCTTTTTTTAAATACCCATTTTGTCCCAATAGGTTACAGTCAGGAGGTGGAGGCACTAGAACCCAAACCCGATTTCGCTCAAAATTCTCTAGCTCCTCATGCATGGCATTGACCCAATCCGGATCCGTCAATGCGTGTCCAACATCTCGGGGCTCAAAAGACGCAACAAAAGCAGAATGAGCAAAGTGCGAGATGTGCTGTGACCTGGAGCGAGTAACTCGCTCGTTGATGTCGCCGATCATCTGTTCAGGGGGGTGCTGGCGCTGGATATGTCGTGGCGCCTCCCGGGAAGAAGTGACCTCCCCCTCAACAGCAGCTGGTTCCACCCCGGGTACAAAAGGTACCGCGCGAGGTGGAGGATCCCACGGCCCCCAGGAAGAAGAAGTGTCGGGGCCGTGAGTCGTCGTCGAGGCCGCTCTTTGCGGCACGGCAGGTGGAGGGGGTGCTGGATCATCTATACTTTCAGCACCCTCGTCCTCGTCATCGAAAGAGGCTCTCCAACCTCATGATCACCTGCACGCTCAAAACGAGAAGAAGGACAAACAAGAGTCTCGTCGAAGGTGACATCTGATGTCTCCATGACTCGGTTAGTGTCAAGGTTAAGTACACGATAAGCTCGAGTGTGAGTGCCATAACCCAAAAACAACCGTCAGAAGAACGAGACTCAAACTTGTCCAGGTTGCCTTTTTCAATATAAAACAGTGGCAACCAAAACTCTAAAATAACTCACCTTGGGCTGGCGACCAAAACGCAACTCATAAGAGGTCTTCTTCAAAAACGCTCTCAGAAAAATGCGATTCGAAATGTAGCATGCAGTGTTCATAGCTTCGGCCCAAAAGCGCCTAGGAGTCCTATGCTCATCAAGCATCGTCCTGGCCATCTCAACAAGGGTCCGATTCTTCCTCTCTACAACACCATTTTGGGGCGGTGTGTAGGGGGAAGAAAACTGATGCTCCAAACCAAGGCGGTTACAAAACTTCTCAAAATCCGAATTTTTAAACTCGGAACCATTATCACTTCTAATAGCTCGCATCGAGTTCAAAGGGAACTCGTTCTGAAGACGCAAAATCAGATTGCGAGCGAAGGAGAAAGTCTCGGTCTTCTCAACTAAAAAGAAGACCCACGAATATCTCGAAAAGTCGTCAACAACAACCAAAACATACCACTTGCCACCAACCGAGCTCACCCGAGCCGGACCAACAAGGTCCATATGTAAAAGCTCTCCGGGGTGCGAGGTCATGACCTTAGTCACTGGATGGTGGGGAGCAGCAACCATCTTCCCATGTCTGCAAGAATGGCAAACTAGATCCTTCTCCATCGAAAGCTTGGGCAATCCTCGGATTAGGCCAAGTGAGCTAAGTCTTGCAAGCAAGTCGAAGCTTAAGTGACCGAGCCTCCTATGCCACTTCCAAAGATCGGAAGAAGAAGGACTAGCCAAAAGACAGCGAGAAGATCCCAAACGACTCCGAAAAATTCGCACGAAAACTTTCCCAAAGGGCGAAATCAGACATACAAGATCGCCCTGAGGATCTAAGATGCGACTAAGGTTCGGTTTGAAACGAATCTCATAGTCATCATCAAAAAGTTGCGAAACAGAAAGCAAGTTAAAATGCAGGTTAGAAACAAGAGCAACATCGCGCAACACAAAGTGCTCATTAACCCGCACAGTTCCACGGGACAATACCTTACCTTACTATTGTCGCCGAAGGTTATGTACTCCTTTCCGGCGACCGGGCTAAGGCTGGAGAACCATTTGGCATTTCCGGTCATGTGCCTCGAGCAACCGGAATCCACAACCAAATGTCCTCCAACCGCTCCTCCTACATCAATAAAAGCATAGGGTGAGCATACGGTCCAACACTGGGGTTAGTAAAATAAGAAGGAAAACCAGTGTTGGGCGGCTGCTCAAAAGAACGGTTAGTGTAAAAAACCATCCTGTCTAGGAGGAAGCGATCACCACGCACAGGAAAACGTGGTCCGCTGGGGAAGAAGCGCTCACCGCGAAACCTACCTGCGGTGGGACAAAGCGCTCAACAAGCCTCCGCCACGGGGTCCGTTACCTGCAAAAGCAGGACCCCGTCGGGCACGCTCTCTACGAGGTCTACGCCTAGGAGCCTGGGGCTCAACTCTAGCGTCTCTCCTCGGAGCTCTCTCCTGCCTAGGCCTAACAAACTGAGGTGCTGGACCTCTAGGCCTAGTCTCCCCTCGGGGCTCTCTCCTGCCTGCCTAGGCTGGGTACGCTTCCCTCCGACCTAGCAGCTCTCTCCCTGAGGCTTCGGTACATGTCCACCACGAGCTGGGTGGAAACATGTCCGGGTTCTCCATCTCCCGAGCCCGGCGCGCCTCTCTCTTGCGCCTAAAGCAGAACTCACTCAGGTGACCATCCCTCCCACAAAAGTCACACTGAAACCTCACCGCGCGCAAAGGGGGTTGTTGTTTGACAGGGATGTGGGTATGGTTCACCTTGCCCTTGCCCTTCTGTGGCAATTCCTCTCGATGGGTGGCATTGTGTCAAGCTTTTTCTTTAGGTGATTGGCTTGGGTGCCATGTGGATTCTTGGGGGAGCCTTAGGGGTTCAACTACAACTCCATCCTTGGTGACAGGCTTGGCAGGCTCTTTGGGTGGAAGCTTGGTTAGTTTGGGAGTAGTGGTGGAGTTGGGCTTCTCACTGGGTCAGACCACTAGACTCTCCAATCTTCCCAAAACCGGAAAGATCAACACTCTGAGCAAAACCTACACCAGGACCTCCAGCAGCTCGCTTGAATTGGGAGATCATCATCCCGAGCTGAGGCTCACCACAAGACACCCATGACAAGACGGTCCGAAGGTATGTGTTCCTCCTCGGTACGCACCTTGTCATGCTTCACATTGGCCATCTCCTGCTCCAGGCCCTCACACAAAGCACACCTCTTGACACAAGTGCTATCCGAGCCGGCCTTCTCTAAAGACTCAAGCTTGGCATTCTTCTCTGCCAACTCGGATTGCAAGACAGGACAAGTCTTGCACGCACCCAACAGCTGCGGTCTAGCTCGGAGCTCATCCACCTCATCTACCAGCGCAGCATGCTTACTCCTCAGAGTGAGAAGATCCGTCATGTGCGCGGCGCAACTCTCGCACTCCAACTCCTCCGACACAACCACGGTGGACCGAGCGAACTCAAGCTCCTTCACCGTGTCCTCCCACTTCTGCCTAAACTCCTTGCGCTCTCTAGCGGCACGCCTAAGCAACTTATCTTGACTAAGGAGGGCAGCAGTCAACTTCTCAACCTCGGAGGAAAGCTCGTCGTAGGTGAGAGATACCTGGGAGGTGTCGTCGTCGTCGTCGTTCCGAGGGTGTGCTCCAGCTCGCCTCCGACCTCATCTCCGAGCGCCATGGTGCACAGCCCTTCGTCGCCGGCGAAGAAGCATAAGCCGTTGACGTGTCCTCCAGCTTCTTCTTCTCGGACTCGTCATCACGATCGAGCGGAGTCGTCATCCGAGCCGTCGACGTCGCTGAGCGTGGCGAAGAACGCACGCTGCTCAGCTGCTGCTTCTCCAAGTACTTCTTCTTGATGTACTCTTTGTCGAAGCCGCCCCGCTTCTTGTGCCTGGGGGAACGTGCTTCTCCTTGTACTTGGAGTCGCGCCTGTGCCGTGATCGCCCTTCCCCAGATGCTTGTTCTTCTTCTTGGCAGTCGGCGATGAAGTGGTCGGGGTCGCCGCACTCGTAGCATCCCGTGCGTCCTCCTCCTCGACGGCGGTTCATGCGGTTGTTGTGGAACCGCGAGAACCGGTTGGCAAGCAAAGCCAACTCGTCGTCTCCCAAAGACTCCAGCTGGTCCTCTGTCACAGAAAAGAGAGAAGAAAGCGCAAAGCCAGCTGAGGGGTTAGAGGAAGAGCCGGAAACCAAAGCCATGGACGGGCGAGAAGGATTTTCAAAAGAGGCCCTCGCCATAGCATCAATCTCACTGGACTTGAGCTTACTGAAGAGCTCGTCGCAGGTGAGGGTCTCATAGTTCGGCGATTCGATGATTGCCTGAACCTTGGAGTCCCACACCGAACGGTCAAGAGTGTGCAAAAGCTTCAAAGCACGCTCATGATCGTCAAATGGCAACTGCTCTCTGTTAGCCCTCATCCTGTTGACAATCACCTGAAAGCGAGCGAATAAACTTTCTATGCTCTCGCCAGGTTGATGTCTAAAGTTCTCATACTCTCGCTTGAACGACTCGTAGAGTCGGGTTTTGACTTGAGAGGTGCCCTCATGAAAACGCATGAGAGTATCCCAGATCTCCCGAGCCGTAGCGAGGTGAGAAACGCGATCAAACTCACCCATGCTCAAACAAGAGAAAAGAGCATTACGGGCTCGGCTATTGGCATCGTGCTCATCGATCTGCTGTTGATTCACACGAGCAGCCAAGACCACGTAATCAGGGGAGTTGCAAATATCCCAGATCGAAGCGCCCAAGCTCTGCAAATAGGCCGACATACGTATCTTCCAATACGCATAGTTCGTCCCATCGAAAAACGGCGGTTTGCCCACGCCGCGATCCATGTCGCCTTCGGTGGATCTGGAACCGGCTAAGGTGGAAGATCCTTAACCAGCTTCGATACCAATTGAAGGACCGAGAAGCTACCCGAAAGCGACCAGAGGGGGGGTGAATGGGAGCTTCAAAAATTTCCTTTCGGAAACTAGATGCCACTGTCCCAAGATCAACCCCAAAAGCGAAACCTAGAGCTTGCTAATGTCCACGACCCTAGATGTAGGGTGGATGCTTCCTAGAAGCACAGCGGGACACTAGACAACCCTAGAAAGCCAACCCAAAAGACGGAACTCAAATCCGATCAAGAACGAACGAGCCGCGAACGAAAACGCGCGAAACAGCAGCGACCGGACTCTGGCCTGCGTCCGGTCAGCAGGGACCGGACGCGTCCGGTCGTCAGAAAACAGCTCTGGGAGCTCTCTGTTCGCGACCGGACGCACGGAGCTCAAGCGTCCGGTCGTTCACTGAGCGTCCGGTCAGATGAGACAAAAACACGGGAACAGTGCGAGCAGCGCGTCCGATCAGTTCCAAAAACCAGCGTCCGGTCGAGCAAAACGAAACACCGAAAAACGATCGGACTCACCAGAGGGTCCGGTCACTGGGCATCGGACGCGTCCGGTCACAGAGAAACGTTTCTGGAACCTTTCTGTTTCTGACCGGACTCACTGAAGGGAGCGTCCGGTCGATTTGAACAGAGCGTCCGGTCAAGCAAAAGAACTCAGACAGAGTTCAACCACCGGACGCACTGTAGCAGCGTCCGGTCGTTGAATGAAGCGTCCGGTCACCCCGCGAATTCACTGTTCGTCCACCGATTCGACTAGAACTCACCCAAAACAAATCCTCTAGGGATCAAACTTGGTGAGTGAAGTCACAAGGAGGTTAGTGAGCTATCTCTAAGAGATCATGGCTCGAACCTAACTCCAAATCGGTGAATCGAAGAATTTCGGGGGAAGGGAAGAAACGTGACCCGAAACGAAAAATCGATCGATCTCCTAGACCGTGAGGTTAGAGGATGATTCCTTCGGTGGAAAGAAGTGCCTCACGATCTAGAACAACTTGGTTCAAACGGAATTGCAAAAGATGAACCGAGCAAAGAGATCAAGCGACGGGAAAATCGTGGAGCAAAAAGGATTCCGCGAAGAACACAAGCAAAACGGAAATCACAGCCACGAACTCGAATCAAGGACGCAAATCAACCCATCGATCAGAGCTCCAAGGTGAGGATACGGCCTCACTTCCTCGAATCAACAGTACACAGAGTGGAGTCTCTCTGCGGATCTCAACTAGCTAAAGCAGGGGTGTGGGAGAGTGGAAACCCTAATGCTAGGAAGCAAATGACTGCGCTAACTGAGATTGCTAAAACTGAGATAGGGAGGAGGGTGTCTCCCCTAGACTACTTATACTAACCTAGCCTAAGTCTATTTCCTACTCTACCCCTCTCTACTCTAATTACAGAGCGGACCAGCCTAACCCTAAGGCTATTCTAGTCCACCCGCTGGTGGTAGGTAGATCCGACGGCCACGCCCGCACGGTCTTCCGCGTCGCCTCCACGCAACCTTCAGATCGCCGCCACGTGCCGCCACCACTCTGCACCCCCGGTTTTGCGGCCCAAACCGGGAAACCAGCCTTTTCCATCAGCCCCCGGTTTTGAGGCCCAAACCGGGAAACCAGCCTCCAGCCCGAGTTTTGTGGCCCAAACTCGGAAACCCTCAGCGCCCGAGTTTTGAGGCCCAAACTCGGAAACCGGCCCACTCCCAGGTTTTGAGGCTCAACCTGGAAACCGTCACGCCCAGGTTTTGTGGCTCAACCTGGAAACCCAGCACCCAGGTTTTGAGGCCCAAACCTGGAAACCGTCCACCGTTGGTTTTTCCCGGGCTCTACCAACAAACCGGCGTCGTAGAGGGGATGCACCGCCTGTGCACCCCTTCCACCGACATGATCGCACTTCTCCGCTTGTCGCTGTCGCAGGCTGCCAGCCACCACAGCTGATCCTCCGGCCTCCAGTCCATCAGTCCAAGTCCACGTCCGCCCTTCACCGTCCGATACATCGGCATGGCACGTCCGCCGCACGGCACGCCCATCCTTCATCGCGCCCGGTCCGTCGGCACGGCACGTCGCAACTTGACCTTCACCCGCCATCGATCACTGTCTCCGTGCTCGACACCTGCACAACACAAGCCAAAGAACATGCGCATCATCTCCGTTGACAATCACTCATCACTCAGAGACTCGGCATACACCCATGTATCCGCAGAAAGGAAGAAGAAGGAGAAGGAACTCGACTAAATGACCCAAAAGCATATCAAAGCCGAAAAAGGTCAATTGAATGGAGCAAGACAACTTGGTCCCCAAAGACATGGGCAACGGCTCGACGCAACCAAGCAAAGCAAAGCTAGCCCTCAAGAAGAGGTAGAATAGGCTCAACACCACTAGCGAGAAAGCTCGACACCAATTGAAATACCAATTGAAATTCAAGCAGAATAGGGCTAGCCCTCAAGAAGAGGTAGAACGGGCTCAACACCGCTAGCGAAAAAGCTCGATACCAACTGAAGAGCACAAAGGAAAAGATGCTAGTCCCTCAAGAAGGAGGCAAAGGCTCAACACAACTAGCTACCAAAAATGCTTCGAACCAATTAGAGACTTCTGAAAAGCTCTGAATCAATTGGAAAGTCCAAAATCCGAAAAATCCGAGCCAACTCAAACTCCCCCTCCAATAGTGCACACAACCAGGAAATCACCCTCTTAATTGATCTTGTGATTTGAGAGAATTTCTCCTTATGATTTGGCAAATTTCTCCCCCTTAGTTGAAAATGCACTATCAAGTATCTCCCCTCCAAAAGCATATGAGTTAAAATGCAAGTTAGTAGCTTCAGGAATATAGTCGATAAAAGATGAAGATGCTCGACAAAGTGCTGATCCAATGACTCAACAATATGCACAGAATGCTAGCAAAAGCTCAAACTGATCACCAAATATGAAATATGAACATATAAGCAAAGTGAGCAGTTTTAGCCATTCAGAAAAGGATGTTCACCATAAAAATAGCACTAAACATGTATAGACAGGAAGTCAAACAAGTGCTAAACATGTATACAAGGTGAACTACCCCTAGCAAGGTTCAATCATCATGCTATAGAAAGAAACATAGACTTGTGTATTCAAATTTTATCGGAGTTGCAGCGGTTAAATTACACAAGTTCAAATTTCAGCATGTGATTGCGAGAGGTTGAAAGCTTGTCATTGCCTAACTTTTCAACTATGCGAAGCCTATGCAAAAGCAACCAGAAGCTTAAAGCAACAGTTTCGGTCAAACACTACACAGCTCAAGTTTAACTCAAAGTGCAATGAGAAACAGTCTCGATACTGTGATGTGCTGACAAGCAATCCCATCTCGATCTTTCCTCTTCACTCAAACTTGGTTCAAATTTAAAGCAGTATATGAACATACCAAGAAAGTGAATAACTCAGAACTAGAGACATAGAAACCTAGCATATATGAAAAGCACAAGTGATTTCAACACATTCTACACATGCTAGTTGCATATCTCAATGGTGAACAATTCCAGTTTTATGTTCATTAAGAAAATTCACCATTCATAAAATAGCTCAGCTCACAACATGTATCAATGATCAGAAAGAGCATAAGCTACAAGCATCATTATATAACATCGGAGCATACACTAATCATAGCACAATCACATTCTAAAGATTATATACATGAAGCTCTGAATGTAAATATGCAAGATGAAATGCAAAGATGCATGATGAAACCAATTAAAAGAAAAAGAGTCAGTCTATAATAGAAGAACCAAAATGTTTCCCCATCTAAAAGTGGAAACACACACCAAGCTCACCTCTCAACCTAGCAAAAGTTGATTGGTCTAAAGGCTTGGTGAAAATATCAGCCAACTGATGATGAGTATCGACATGGCGAAGGTCGATATCACCCTTCTCATAATGGTCTCGCAGAAAATGAAAGCGCACATCAATGTTTTTGGTCTTAGAATGCAGCACGGGGTTCTTAGCAACGCTAATAACACTCGTGCTGTCACAAAGCAAAGGAACACGAGAAAAGCTCAGACCAAAATCACGCAAAGTGGCCATCATCCAAAGCAATTGAGAACAGCAGCTAGCCGCAGCAACATACTCAGCTTCTGTGGTAGACTGGGCAACACTAGACTGCTTACGAGAAGACCACGACACAAGAGAAGAACCAATAAACTGACAAGTCCCAGAAGTGGACTTGCGATGAAGTCGGCAACCAGCAAAATCGGCATCGGAATAACCACAAAGCAAGAGGGTGGAGGAAGCAGAATACCAAATCCCAAACTCTGGAGTGAAGCATAAGTACCTCATAATGCGCTTGACCGCCTGACGGTGAGAGGTGCGTGGCGACGACTGAAATCGCGCGCAAAGACACACCGCGAACTGGATGTCCGGGCGTGTCGCCGTCAGGTACAGCAGCGACCCGATCATACTCCGGTACTCCTTCTGGTCTACAGCTTCTCCATCCACATCCGCATCCAGGGCCGTCGTGGTCGACATGGGTGTTGGAAGAGGCTTGGCCTCACCCATATCGAACTTCTTCAGGATATCCTTGGTATACTTACCCTGGTGCACAAATGTCCCTTCTCGGGATTGCTTGATTTGCAACCCGAGGAAAAACGTCAACTCGCCCATCATGCTCATCTCAAACTCCCTGCTCATAGTGTCTGCAAACTTGGCAACCAAAGCGTGAGAAGAACCACCGAAAATGATATCATCCACGTAAATCTGGACCAAGAGAGTGTCATTGCCTTGCTTGAGGAGAAAAAGTGTTTTACCACACATCCCATTTTAAAACCCTTAGCAAGCAAAAAGGTTTTCAACCTATCATACCAGGCTCTAGGGGCTTGTTTCAAACCATATAAATCTTTGTGAAGTTTGAAAACATGGTTTGGAAACTTGGGATTTTCGAAACCGGGGGGTTGTTTCACATACACTTCTTCTTCTATGTAGTCGTTTAAGAAGGCACTCTTGACATCCATTTGAAAAAGTTTAAACCCTTTAGATGCAGCAAAAGCCAAGAGGATCCTAATTGCCTCTAAACGAGCTACAAGAGCAAACGTCTCCTCATAGTCTATCCCCTCCTTCTGACTATACCCCTGGGCTACAAGTCTGGCCTTATTTCTCACAACATGGCCATCCTCTCCTTGTTTGTTTTTGAAAACCCATTTTGTACCAATAGGGTGACACTCAGGAGGAGGAGGAACAAGAACCCAAACTTGATTTCTCTCAAAGTTTTCAAGCTCCTCATGCATGGCATTGACCCAATCCGGATCAGATAAAGCGTGTCCAACATCTCGGGGTTCAAAATCAGCAACAAATGCAGAATGAGCAAAGTGAGAGATTTGTTATGACCTAGACCGAGTGACACATTCGCTGATGCTGCCGATCATCTGTTGAGGCGGGTGTTGGCGCTGAATGTGTCGTGGCACCTCCCGAGCTGAAGAGACCTCCCTGCGGATACATGGGTGTATGCCGAGTCTCTCAGTGATGAGTGATTGTCAACTGGGATAATGCGCATGTTCTTTGGCTTGTGTTGTGCAGGTGTCGAGCACGGATACAGTGATCAAAGGCAAGGTGAAGGTCAAGTAGAGACGTGCCGTGCCGATGGACCGAGAGTGGCGAAGGGCGGACGTGAGGCTTGGACTGAGGGACCGGTGGCCTGAGGATTAGCTGTGGTGGCTGACAGCCTGGGACAGCGACGAGCGAAGACTTGCGGGCACGGTGTTGCCTGGGTCGAGGACCTGGGGACACGTGTCGGTGGACGGGGTGCACGGGCGGTGCATCCCCTCTACGGCTCGGTTTGGTGGTTGAGCCACAGAAAAACCACCGAGTGGACGGTTTCCAGGTTTGGGCCTCAAAACCTGGGCGTTGATGGTTTCCGAGTTTGGGCCACTTCTGGGACTTGTTACTTTATTGGTTCTTCTCTTGTATCGCTAGCTGTTGTTCCCAGTTGCTTTGGATGATGGCCACTTTGCGTGATTTTGGTCTGAGCTTTTCTCGCGTTCCTTTGCTTTGTGACAGCACGAGTGCTATTAACGTTGCTAAGAACCCCGTGCTGCACTCTAAGACCAAACACATTGATGTGCGCTTTCATTTTCTGCGAGACCACTATGAGAAGGGTGATATCGACCTTCGCCATGTCGATACTCATCATCAATTGGCTGATATTTTCACCAAGCCTTTGGACCAATCAACTTTTGCTAGGTTGAGAGGTGAGCTTGGTGTGTGTTTCCCGTTTTTAGATGGGGGAAACATTTTGACTCTTGTTTTATAAACTGACTTTGTGTTTTTCATTTGATTTCTTCATGCATCTTTGCATTTCATCTTGCATTTTTACATTCAGAGCTTCATGAATATAATCTTTAGAATGTGGTTATGCTCTGTATAGTATTTGCTCTGATGCTTTATGATGATGCTTGTAGCTTATGCTCTTTCTGATCACTAATGCATATTGTGAGCTGAGCTATTTTTGAATGGTGAATCTGCTTAATGGACATAAAACTTGAAACTATTCACCATTGAGATATGCAACTAGCTTGTGTAGGATGTGTAGAATTCACTCGTGCTTTTCATATATGCTAGGTTGCTATGTCTCTAGTTCTGAGTCATTCACTTGCTTGGTATGTTCATATTCTGAGATAAAATTTGAACCAAGTTAAGTGAATTGGAAAGATCGAGACGGGACTGCTTGTCAGCACATCACAGTTTCGAGACTGTTTCTCATTGCACTGTGAGTTAAACTTGAGCTGTGTAGTGTATGACCGAAACTGTTGCTTTAAGCTTCTGATTGCTTCTGCATAGACTTCGCATAGTTGAAAAGTTAGGGAATGACAAGCTTTCAACCTCTCGCAATCATATGCTAAAATTTGAACTTGTGTAATTTAACCGCTGCAACTCCGATAAAATTTGGATACACAAGTCTATGTTTCATTCTATAGCATGATGGTTGAACTGTGCTAGGGGTAGTTCACCTTGTATACATGTTTAGCACTTGTTTGACTTTCTGTCTATACATGCTTAGTGCTATTTTGATGGTGATTACCTTTTTGGCTGAAAACTGCTCACTTGCTCTCATTTCGTATTTAGTGATCAGTTTGAGCCTTTGCTAGCTCGTTCTGGATGTTGTTGAGTCATCGGATCAGCACTGTAGAGCATCTTTTCATTCTATTGACTCTATTCCTGAAGCTGCTAACTTGCATTTTTAACTCATATGCATTTTGGAGGGGAGATACTTGATTAGTGCATTTTCAACTAAGGGGGAGAAAATCTTGCAAATCATGTGATTTCTTGGTTGTGTGCACTGAGTTTTTTGAGTTGGTAGCTAGTTGTGTTGAGCCTTTGCCTCTTTCTTGAGGAACTAGCACCTTTGCTTTTATGCTCTCCAGTTGGTATCAAGCTTTCTTCGTTCAGTATCGAGCTTCCTCGCTAGCGGTGTTGAGCCCGTTCTGCCTCTTCTTGAAGGCTAGCTCTATTTTGCTTGAATTTCAGTTGATCTTTCAATTGGTATCGAGCTTTCCCGCTAGCGGTGTTGAGCCTGTTCTACCTCTTCTTGAGGGCTAGCTTTGCTTTGCTTGGTTGCGTCGAGCCGTTGCCCATGTCTTTGGGGACCAAGTTTGTTTTTCTCTTTCCACTTGACCTTCTTCGGCTTTGATATGCTTTTGGGTCATTTGGTCGAGTTCTCTCTCCTTATTCCTCCCTTCCTCTATTCCATTATGATTTGTGTTGGTAGTTGACAATGCACTCATCAAGGGGGAGATTGCGGATACAAGGGTGTATGCCGAGTCTCTCAGTGATGAGTGATTGTCAACTGGGATAATGCGCATGTTCTTTGGCTTGTGTTGTGCAGGTGTCGAGCACGGATATAGTGATCAAAGGCAAGGTGAAGGTCAAGTAGAGACGTGCCGTGCCGATGGACCGAGAGTGGCGAAGGGCGGACGTGAGGCTTGGACTAAGGGACCGGTGGCCCGAGGATCAGCTGTGGTGGCTGACAGCCTGGGACAGCGACGAGCGAAGACTTGCGGGCACGGTGTTGCCTGGGTCGAGGACCTGGGGACACGTGTCGGTGGACGGGGTGCACGGGCGGTGCATCCCCTCTACGGCTCGGTTTGGTGGTTGAGCCACAGAAAAACCACCGAGTGGATGGTTTCCAGGTTTGGGCCTCAAAACTTGAGCGCTGATGGTTTCCGAGTTTGGGCCACAAAACTCGGGCTGAGGATGGTTTCCAGGTTTGGGCCTCAAAATCTGGGCGCTGATGGTTTCCGAGTTTGGGCCACAAAACTCGGGCTGAAGACGGTTTCCAGGTTTGGGCCTCAAAACCTGAGCGCTGCGGGTTTCTGAGTTTGGGCCACAAAACTCAGGCGATGGACGGCTGGTTTCCCGGTTTGGGCCTCAAAACTAGGGGTTGGTCGTGAAGGCTGGTTTCCCGGTTTGGGCCTCAAAACCGGGGGCGAAGTCCGGGAAAAGGACAAGCAGAGCGGTGGCGGCACGTGGCGGCAATCGGTGAGGTTGCGTCGAGGCAACGCTACCAGTTGTGCGGGCGTGGTCGTCGGATCACAAATATCTTCGAGTTGGTCCAGCATAACCCTAGGGTTTAGCTGGTTCGCTCTGTAATTAGTTCGGGGTAGAGTGGGGATTAGAATTAGGATAAGTAGAGGGAGACACCCACCTCCCATCCTATCTCAGTCATTTGCTCTTTGCCTTCTAGGTTTTCCTCCTCTCCCAATCCCCTACTGTAGCAACTGAGATCCGTAGAGAACCATACCTCTGTGTACTGGAGATTTTGAGGAAGTGAGACCGTAATCTCACTGTTGTAGCGTGTGGTAGCCACACGGTTGCAGATCGATGACTTGATTCGCGTTTTGTTCGTGTTCTTTGCGTTCTTCGTTTCTCCGCGATTTCCCCGTCACTCGATCTCCCTCTCTACTGCGTCTTTGCGAAATCCATTTGAATCATCTTGTTCTTTATAGTGAGAAGATCATTTCCACCGAAGGAATTCATCTAACTCCTCACGAACAAGTAGATCGGGTTAATTTCGTTTTCATGGCGCTTTTTCGTTCATACACCTTTCCTTTCGATTTTCCGTTGATTGGGTTGATTTGAGCGGATGATTTCTTGGGGATAGTCTCCTAACTACCTCGTGATCATCCTCTCCAAGTTTGGAATCAAGGGATTTTGGTTTGGATCGATTTTGGGAGGATTTGGGAGAAGGGCGACCGAAATCACCCTCTTTGTTCATCCGCGGACAGTCCGCCAGCGCTACCGCGGACAGTCCACGCGTCGGGGTCGGTCAGACCAGTGGCCTGACTCCGCGCTGTTGGGCAAGTGTTTTTTTGAACCGCGGACAGTCCGCCGTTTGGACTCGCAGACAGTCCGGGAGTCATCCAGGGAGGTTCCAGCAGAGTTACTGTTTCTGTGTTTGGCTGGCGGACAGTCCGCCATCCCCTTGCGGACAGTCCACAGTAGGGGCGGACAGTTCGGGACCCCAGGGCCGGACAGTCCGCGATTCGGCTAAAGGTTGAGTTTTAGTGCGTTTGCTCTCCCGGCTTCTCCGCTTGGTTTCCGGACTTCTCGTTTGGCCCTATTGTTCACCTAGGAACCTCTCTAGGTATCTTTGCTACTTGTTAGCATCGGTATTTAGGGATTTCTCGACGTAGGCTTCAATCTACATTCGGGACTAGGTTTTAGGGGTTGAACTTGTTCTGGTGCTTTTGCCGATTGGCTTGCTATCGCTTTCTGGTGCCTTGCTGTGATCCTAGGGATCATCCACCCTCTTCCAAGGGTCGTAGGCATCACGGTTTCGATCGAAGCTTTTGGGGGTTGATTTGTGGGACAAAGGCCAAAGTTTCGAGAGAAATTTTTGAGCTCCAATTCACCCCCCTCTGGTCGCCTTGCTATTGCATTCTCGGTCCTTCACTCCCTCTCAACAGCAGCTGGTGCCTCCTCGGGTACAAAAGGTACCGCTCGAGGTGGCGGATCCCACGGCCCCCAAGTAGTCGAAGAAGAAGGATCGGGACCGTGAGTGGTAGTAGAGGCCGCTCTTTGCGACACAGCAGGTGGAGGTGGTGCTGGGTCATCCATCCCTTCAGCACCCTCATCCTCATCATCAAAAAGAGGCTCGCCAACCTCATGATCACCTGCTCGCTCAAAACGAGAAGAAGGACAAACCATGGTCTCGTCGAAGGTGACATCGGATGTCTCCATGACTCGGTTAGTATCAAGGTTAAGTACACGATATGCACGAGTATGAGTGCCATAACCCAAAAATACACCGTCAGAAGAACGAGACTCAAACTTGTCCAAGTTGCCCTTTTTGAGTATAAAACAATGGCAACTGAAAACTCTAAAATAACTCACTTTAGGTTGTTTTCCAAAACGCAACTCATAAGAGGTCTTTTTCAAGAAAGCTCGGAGAAATATGCGATTGGAAATATAGCATGTAGTGCTCATAGCCTCGGCCCAATATCGCCTAGGAGTCCTATGCTCATCGAGCATCGTCTTGGCCATCTCTACAAGGGTCTGATTCTTCCTCTCTACAACACCATTCTGTGGCAGTGTGTAGGGGGAAGAAAATTGATGCTCCAAACCCAAAGAGTTACAAAACTTCTCAAAATCCGAGTTCTTAAACTCGAAACCATTATCACTACGGATAGCTCGCATTGAGTTCAAAGGGAACTCATTCTGAAGACGCAAAATCAGATTGCGAGCAAAAGAGAAAGTCTCGGTCTTCTCAGTCAAAAAGAAGACCCACGGATATCTCGAAAAGTCATCAACAACAACAAGCACATACCACTTCCCCCAAACCAAGCTCACCTGAGCCGGACCAACAAGGTCCATGTGCAAAAGCTCTCCAGGGCGCTTAGTCATGACCTGAGTCACTGGATGGTGGGGAGCGGCAACCATCTTCCCATGTCTACAAGAATGGCAAACAAGATCCTTCTCCATGGATAACTTGGGCAATCCTCGGATTAGGCCAAGTGAACTAAGCCTTGCAAGCAAGTCGAAGCTCAGGTGACCAAGTCTCCTATGCCACTTCCAAAGATCAGAGGAGGAAGGTCCAACCAAAAGACAGGGAGAAATGCCAAAAGACTCCGAGAAATTCGCACAAAAGACTTTCCCAAAGGGCAAAATCATACATACAAGATTGCCCTAAGGATCCAAAATACGACTGAGATTCGGCTTAAAACGAATCTCATAGTCATCATCAAAAAGTTGCGAAACGGAAAGAAGGTAAAAATGCAAGTTAGAAACAAGAGCAACATCGCGCAACACAAAGTGCTCATTAACTCGCACCGACCCACGAGACAACACCTTACCTTTGCTATTGTCGCCGAAGGTGATAAACTCCTTTCCGGCGACCGGACTAAGACTGGAGAACCACTTGGCGTTTCCGGTCATGTGTCTTGAACAACCGGAATCCACCAACCAAACGTTCTCCAATCATTTTACCAACATCAATAAAAAGACATAGGGTGAGTATACGGTCCAACACTGGGGTTAGTGAAGTAGGGAGAATACCAGTGTTGGGCCGGCTGCTCAAAAGAACGGTTAGCAGAAAAACCATTCCTAGCACGCCTACGGGAAGAGCGATCACCACGTAGAGGAAAACGTGGTCCGCTAAGGGAGAAGTGTCCATCGCGATACTCAAAACGCGGTGGGGGAAGACGCTCAACTACAAAGCCACCGCCACGGGGTCCATAGCCCACAACAGTAGGCTCCCGCCGGGCACGACCTCCTCATGGCCTGGGCCTAGGAACTTGAGGCTTTGGGCCTCTAGACGTAGCAGCACGCCTCTGAACATTCGGCACATGTACATCATGGAAAGGATGGTACATGTCCGTGTTGTTCATCTCCTTTGCACGGCGCGCCTCTCTCTTGCACCGAAAGCAAAACTCACTCAAGTGTCTATCTCTCCCACAGTGCTCACAATGGTACCTCACCGCTCTCATAGGGGGTTGTTGGTACTCACGGTAGTGAGTGTGGATCACTTTGCCCTTCTGTGGCATAAGCTCCTCTTGGATAGGTGGCATTGTGTCTAGTTTGTTCTTGAGGTGGTTTGGTTTTGGAGCCCATGATTGTTTCTTGGGTGGAGCTCTCGAAGGTTCAACAAACACTCCATCCTTGGTGTTAGGCTTAAGAGGCTCTTTGGGTGGAATCTTAGTAAGCTTGGGAGTAGTGGTGGAGTTGGGCTTCTCACATGGGTTAAGACCACTCGACTGTCCAATCTTGCCAAAAGATGAAACATCAACACCTGGAGCAAAACCTACACCTGGACCTCCAGCAGCACGCTTGAACTGGGAGATCATCATCCCAAGCTGCGGCTCACCACTAGACACCCATGACAAGATGGTCCGAAGGTATGTGTTTTCCTCCTCGGTTTGCATCTTGTCATGTTTCACATTGGCTATCTTCATCTCCAAGCCCTCACACAGAACACACCTAGCCACACAAGTGCTACCCGAGCTGGCCTCTTCAAGAGACACAATCTTGGCATTCTTCTCTGCCAACTCGGATTGTAAGCCCGCACAAGACTTGCACGCACCAAGCACTGAAGATCTAGCCTTAAGCTCATCCACCTCTCCTATCAACACAACATACTTACTTCTCAAAGTGAGAAGGTCAGTCATGTGTGTGGAGCACATTTCACACTCCTCCTCTATGACAACAACGGTGGACTTGACAGATTCAAGTTGCTTCACCGTATCCTCCCACTTCTGCTTAAACTCCTTCCTCTCTCTAGCAGCGCGCCTAAGTAGCTTGTCTTGACTAAGGAGAGCGGCAGTAAGTTTCTCGACCTCAGCAGAAATCTCATCGAGGGTCTGAGATACCTGGGAGGTGTCGTCATCGTCGTCGTCATTCCGAGGGATGTCCTCCAGCTCGCCATCGACCTCCTTGCCGAGGGCCATGGTGCAGAGACCCTCATCGTCGGCGAAGAAGCAGAGACCGTTCAGCTTGTCCTCAATCCTCTTCTTCTTCTCGGACTCGTTGTCGCTTGAGGAAGCGGAGTCGTCATCCGAGTCGTCGACGTCGCTGAGCGTGGCGAAGAACGCACGCTGCTCAGCCTGGGCCTTCTCCAAGTACTTCGTCTTGATGTACTCCTTGTTGAAGCCTCCCTTCCGCTTGTGCTTCGCGGGGACGTACTTCTCCTTGCGCTTGTCGGAGTCGTACTTGTGCCCATGATCCGCCTTGCCGAAGACTTGCTTGTTCTTCTTCGGGCAATTGGCGATGAAGTGGTTGGGGTCGCCGCACTCGTAACAACCCGAGTGTCCTCCTCCGCGGCGACGGTTCATGCGGTTGTTGTGAAACCGCGAGAACCGGTTGGCGAGCAAAGCCAACTCGTCATCCCCCATGAACTTCAGCTGCTCCTCTGTGACAGAAAGAAGGGAGGAAAGTGCAAAGCCTCCAGAGGGGTTAGCAGAAGAGCCAGAAAGCAAAGCCATCGACGGGCTAGAAGGATTTTCATAAGAAGCCCTCGACATGGCATCAATCTCACTAGACTTGAGCTTACTAAAGAGCTTGTCGCATGTGAGGGACTCATAGTTAGACGATTCGATGATCACCTGGATCTTGGAGTCCCACACCGACTAATCAAGAGTATGCAAAAGCTTCAAAGCTCTCTCATGATCGTCGAAAGGCAACAGCTCCTTGTTCGCTCTCATCTTGTTGACAATCACCTGAAAGCGAGCGAATAAACTTTCTATGCTCTCGCCAGACATATGTCGAAAGTTCTCATACTCCCGCTTGTGCGACTCGTAGAGACGGGATTTGACTTGAGTGGTTCCCTCATGGAAGCGCATGAGGGTCGCCCAAATCTCACGAGCCGTAGGGAGGTGAGAAACGCGATCAAACTCGGACATGCTCAAACAGGAGAAAAGAGCGTTACGCGCTCGGCAATTGGCATCGTGCTCATCCATCTAAAGCTGAGTAACACGAGCAGCCAAGACAACGTAATCAGCCTTGTTGCAAATCTCCCAAATAGAAGAGCCCATGCTCTGGAGATAGGCCGACATGCGTATCTTCCAATACGCATAGTTCGTCCCATCGAAAAACGGCGGTTTGCCCACGCCGCGATCCATGTCGCCTTCTTTGGATCTGGAACCGGCTAAGGTGGAAGATCCTTAACCCGCTCCGATACCAATTGAAGGACCGAAAGAGCTACCAGAAAGCGACCAGAGGGGGGGTGAATGGGAGCTTCAAATTTCTTTTCAGAAACTTGTTGCCATTGTCCCGAGAATCAACCCCAAAGGCAAACTCAGAGCTTGAATAGTGTCCACGACCCTAGATGTAGGGTGGATGCTTCCTAGAAGCACAGCGAGACACTACTCAACTCTAGAAACCCAACACAAAAGCCGGAAATCAAAACTGATAATGGACAAACGAACTACGAGCGAAACAGTGCCGAAGAGCCAGCATCGGAAACTGATAGCGTCCGATGGTCAGGCGTCAGAAGCTTCCGATGCAGAAAGACCAAGTCTGGAATCTTACTGCATAGGCATCAGATGCTGGCTACAGTGGAGCCCTAGCATCCGATGCTAGACCCTCGGACGCTCCGATGGCAATGGAGGCGCCGATGGTCAGCGTCCGATGCTCCTTAGAAAACTCTGTCAGACGACACGTGGCATCGGATGCTTCCGATGTGAAGAACGCAGCATCCGATGGTCCCGACGTCAGCATCCGATGCCCCCGACGCAGCACTATTCTTCCGCGGATTCAAACCGATCTCCTCCGAATCAAAAGCACTAAGGCTTAGACTTGGTATGAGGAGTTCCAAGGGAGTTAGTAAGCTATCCCAAAGAGATCATGGCTCGAACCTAACTCCAAATCGGTGAATCGGAAGAATTCGGGGGAAAGGAGCAAAAACTTGATCCGAAACAAAAATCGACCGATCTACTAGCTCATGAGGTTAGAGACAAATTCCTTCGGTGGAAAGATGCGCCTCATAATATAGAACAACTCAGTTCAAACGGAATCGCAAAAGATGAATCGAGTAGGGAGATCGATCAACTGGAAAATCGTGGAGAAAAAGCAAAACGCGAAGAACAACTCCAAAACGCGAATCACAACCATGAATTGCAACAGTGTGGCTACCACACGCTACAACAGTGAGATTACGGTCTCACTTCCTCAAAATCTCACGTACACAGAGGTATGATTGTCTTCTCTGTGGATCTCAGTTCGCTGCAGCAGAGAATAGGGAGAGCAGGAAAACCTAGAAGGCAAAATAGCAAATAACTGAGATAGGATGGGAGGTGGGTGTCTCCCTCTACTTATCCTAATTCTAATTCCCACTCTATCCCCAGTTATTTACAGAGCAAACCAGCCAAACCCTAAGGCTATCCTGGACCAACTCAAAGATGATAGTGATCCGACGGCCACGCCCTCACAACTGGTAGCGTTGCCTCGACGCAACCTCACCGATTGCCGCCACGTGCCGCCACCGCTTTGCTTGTCCTTTTCCCGGACTTTGCCCCCGGTTTTGAGGCCCAAACCGGGAAACCAGCCTTCACGACCAACCCCCGGTTTTGAGGCCCAAACCAGGAAACCAGCCGTCCATCGCCTGAGTTTTGTGGCCCAAACTCAGAAACCCGCAGCGCCCAGGTTTTGAGGCCCAAACCTGGAAACCGTCCTCAGCCCGAGTTTTGTGGCCCAAACTCGGAAACCATCAGCGCCCAGGTTTTGAAGCCCAAACCTGGAAACCGTCCACTCAGTGGTTTTTTTGTGGCTCAACCACCAAACTGAGCCGTAGAGGGGATGCACCGCCCGTCCACCGACACGTGTCCCCAGGTCCTCGACCCAAGCAACACCGTGTCCACAAGTCTTCGCTCGTCGTTGTCCTAGGCTGTCAGCCACCACAGCTGATCCTCAGGCCACCAGTCCCTCAGTCCAAGCCTCACGTCCGCCCTTCACCGCTCTCAGTCCATCGGCACAGCACATCTCTACTTGTCCTTCACCTTGCCTTTGATCACTGTATTCGTGCTCGACACCTGCACAACACAAGCCAAAGAACATGCGCATTATCCCAGTTGACAATCACTTATCACTCGAGACTCAGCATACACCCATGTATCCGCAGTTGCAAGCCACCTATCCGACAATTCTACCTAAGATCTCTATGTCACACAATCAAGAAGGCTACACAAGATGTATACTAAGAATTGAAACAATTTAACTAAACACTATCTACTCAAGATATGTTCTACAACAAGAAGTAATGTATACAATGATATGAGCAAGACAAATATTCTACATAAGATATATAGAAAAAGAATTGTACTATAAATACAATTGACTAGCTCAAGACTATGTAACGATTTGAGCAAAGAGCTAGTATGGAGTTTTTCACCGAGCCTTTGGGAACGCCTATGAAGAACCAATCATTCGTGAAATTCCAAAGTGTAGAATCAATCACCAAAATATGAATGAAGTCCAATCAATATGATGATCAATCCAATACAATCAAGCACGCGGGACACGATGATTTATCCCAAGGTTCACATGCTTGTCGGCACGCTACTCCCCGTTGTGTCGACCAACACTAGGTGACCCAGTGGCTAATTGGAACCAAGCCAAGCTCACAAAGAGCGCCACAAGAATCTACCACTAGCGAGGTAGCTCAATGACACGAGCAATCCACTAAGGATGCCTCTTGCCGCTCCGGCGAGGTGAGGCTCCAAAACCTCTCACAATCATGAACGATGGTGGCCAAGAACAATCTCCTTCTCTTGCCAACAACACCTCAACGCCTCCAAGCCGTCTAGGCACCGGCAAATGCCAAGAGTAACAAGAAACTCAAAGCCGATGCAAAGAACTAGTGCCACTAGAATGAACTCTTTCAAATCTTAGCACTAGATCACTCACTCTCACTTGGTTTGATCAAATCAACGCTAGAGATGAGTGGGGAGGCTTGGCTATGCTCACAAGAATGCTTAGGGATCAAAATGTGCAAGAGAGAACTCATGTGAGCCGGCCAAGCCACTTAAATAGGCCACACAAGTCGGCCTAGCCGTAGGGCTGAAAACACGACCATCGAATGCGCAGGTGTCGGGGCTATCGGACGCTCCCCCAGCATCCAATGCTCCGATGAGCACCACGTGTCCCCCTGATACGAATTTGAGCCGCCCGATCCCAACGGTCAAAAACTTACGCCTGGCGGTTAAAGTGACATCGGACGCGCCGATGCCAGGCATCGGATGCTCTGATGCCGCTGCTCTTTTCAGCACACATATGCGCTCCATCGGACGCGCCGGGACCCTTGCATCGGACGCTCGACCCCAGCGTCCGATGACCATCCAGAGAGATTCCAGAGAGGTCTGAATCACATCAGACACATTCGGTGAATCCGCATCGGACGCAGGCCAGCGTCCGATGCTCCCTAGAAGACTTGCTCGCGCCACGTTACCTGCATCAAACACTGCAACAGTGTTTCGCCAGCGTCTGATGCTTCTTTAGCATCTATTAGTAGCTAGGGTTTGCCATCGGACTCTCAGGCCAGTGTAACACCCCTGGTGTTTAATCTGTAATTAACTTGACATATCATCATTATCATCATTAAGCATCCTGATCATGATTTCATGTGTATGCATTTGCTAAGTGTATCATTTTATGTGAAGTACCTCTATTGCAAAAACCCTAAAAGCCCTAACCTTCCTATAGGGGCAAAACTGTAATTTCACCTCTGTGGCTATGCTTGGTGTATTTCTTGTTCCTTTGGTGTCTTGAAGTTTTGTTGTGTTGACCAAAGTTCAAAAATTAAAATCAGATTTCAAATTCCTTTGCAAAACCCTGATTTCCAAAACCCTGGATTTTATCCCTCTTTTTGTAATTCAAAAATTATTCAAAATTTGGGGTTGGTCCAAAAAGCAAAGTTGTAGATCTGCTCAAGATAAACAACTTTGGTATTTACAAATTTTCAAGTTGCAGAACAAAGTTTTGAGTTATTTCAAATTCATTCAAACTCCAACTTTTGTCCCCTTTTTGGTTTTCAAAATTAGTTTGAAAACTAATGAGTTTCAGAAGAAATGTAAAATAGCAAAGTTGTAGCTTTTGATAAGAGGAACAACTTTCATATTTACAGATTTTCAAGTTTCTATATAAAATCAAAAGTAATTTTGAATTGATTCAAATTCCAAAAAGTGTTCCCTTTGCTGTTTTCAAATATAGTTCAAAAACTATTTGGAATTTGAAAATGTTCATATAGACAAAGTTGTAGATCTCATTTTTGTGAACAACTTTGATGTTTTGAGTTTTTGCTGCACAGTTCAATTTTTGAGAGTAATTTGCAAAATACAGAAAGTCAAACCCTACCCTAGCTACTGTTTATCTTCTCCGGTAGGGGGGGGGGACCCGGCCATGGCAGCTCGCCGTCGCCGCGTGCGCCGCGCGCATGGTTCCTGCCCGCCTGTCCCCGGCTTGTCGCCCGCAGTCGCAACATCGCGCCGCACCCGCACGCCCACAAACCGACCCCCACACCGTCCCCTACTGCTCCAGCGCGTCGCCGCCGCGTGGCCATCGCCGGCGCTGCCTGCGCCCGAGCCCCGGCCGCACGCCTGTCCTTCCCGCCTGCGCGCAATCAAGAGCGCACGCGTCCGCCGAGCTTATCCACCCCGCCTCGAGCTCTCTACCGGCCCCTGGCCGCGGCTATATAAGCCCGCCGGAGCTCCGACCTCCGCACTCGACCCCGCCGCCGTGGCCAGAGCACTCCAAAGCTCCCGCCGCTCAACCACCTAGCCCGAAAGCTTCGCCTTGAGTCCGTGAAGCTTCCCCACCTTCCAATTTCACCTCCCACGTCTCCAGTCGCCCGGCGTAAGGCCGTCGTTCCCATCTCCGGCGGACCACGACGAGCACGGGTCCGTGAAATACTCCCCCTCCGGCCACTGATACCTTCCACTGACCCCGGAGTCGGCTTCCTTGGCTCCGCGCGACCCTAACCAGGCCCTTGCGGCCCCGTGTGTTGCGCAGGGTCGCCGGACCGCCGGAGAGCCGCTGCGGTCATCTTCTTCCCGAGCCCCAGCCTCGAGCACGTATCGAGCCTCACCCTCGAGCCCTGCCTCCGACCCGTGGTAAGCACCGAAGCCTCCGGTCTCTGCTTTCCACTCCGTCTTGCCGAGCCCGAGCCTCGAGCACACGTGTCCGTCTTGCCGAGCCCGAGCCTCGAGCACACGTGTCCGTCTTGCCGAGCCCGAGCCTCGAGCACACGTGTCCGTCTTGCCGAGCCCGAGCCTCGAGCACACGTGTCCGTCTCGCCGAGCCCAGGCCTCGGACAGACGCTTGCGTCTCCGTCTCGCCCGAGCCCAGGCCTCGGACGGACGCTCACCTTTCCGTCTCGCCCGAGCCCAGGCCTCGGACGGACGTTTGATCTCCGCTTCGCCCGAGCCTTGCGAGGAAGAGCACAGTGCTCTTTTTCCTTTTTGGGAAGTTGTGAATAGTATGGCTTTTTCATCTTTTTGTATGATTTTCTGTATTGCTCTAAAAATTCTGAAAATTTTACAGTACAGTCTTTATGCTGTGTAGTATTTTATAAAAATATGAAACTTGACTTTTCTGCAGAAATTTGAAAATGAAAAATCTCCCATTTAATTAATAAATGGATGGTTTTGGATTTTTAGAAAATAATTTATAACTCCAAAAATTATGAGATAAGTTTTTGTGAGCTTCTTATGCCATGACAAGTCTCTGTTGAAATTTTGAAGTCTTTTGGAACAAGTTGATTTGTGGGCAATTATTTTAATTCCTAAATAGTGACTTTTGTTAATTAATCTCTGGATTTAATTGAGCACCTTAATGACCTCCAAAAATTATGAAATTTGTTTTGCCATATACTTGTACCATAATGAACTTATGAGATTAATTTGGTAATTTTTGGAGCACCTTCATAAAATGATTTTTTTTTAAAATAATTAAGAAAAATAGGAAAATGATTAGGGTTAGTGTTGAATGTCGTGTGATGTGACCTTTTTGGATTGTTTGATGTTCATAGACCCCCACCCATCTGGTCTATGATGTTTGAGATGCCATGCATGACTTTTGTTTAGGTTTAATGAAAGTTGCCTAGTAGGGTTGACTAATATTGCTTAAAAATGATAAGTAAGTTTATGTCCATGATCCCACTTAGCTTTACCCTAGTTGTGTCCTATGCATTTTGTTCATGATAGCATACTCATGTGCATGCATCATTGCATTCGTATAGTTACCGAAGGAGGAGTCAAGGTCGAGACCGCCGCCAACGAACCAACTCCCGAGGCGATCCCGGACTCCGACCTTTGCACCTCTTTTCCCGAGTCTGCCGTCTTCGCTCTTCAAGGCAAGCCCCGGTGCATCCAACCCTTTTCCTTGGATTTATAAAATGTTTCCTTAATGCTTTTGAGTAAATTACTGCATTAGGTTTATAGGAGTTGAGTGCTATCCTAATTGGTGCATTATCCACCTTGACTACTGATATACCCGATACCCGCTTTTCAAAAGTATTTGAAAAATGCTTAGCAATGCTTATTAGACTTTGCAATAAAAATGCCAATTTCAAAAGTGTGATCACCTTAAGGAACTTTATGGGAATTTGGCTTTACTTCTCGACTGTTGGCTAAGTATCTGATCCGTACTTAGTTAATGGCGAGAAGAGGTTGTCCGCGTGTACGGTGTTGTCATGTTGTAGTCCCAGACTCAACAGTTGACACCGACCGGGACAGGTTTGAAAAACTGACAGGACTATTACTCTTGGGTGAGATATGACCAAGGTGTAGTTTCTGGCTGGAAAATAGGGACCATCCGTATGATGGCCTGCTGGTCAAGACTTGTAACTATTCACATACTACGGAAAGCTCTGGCTCCGAGAAATCCTTGATTGAGGTCGACAACCGCGCACTGGGAGTGGAGAGATGGCGGAAGTAGCATGTACCCACGTGGGTTAGAGGCCCGGATTGGAGTGGTGTACTGTACTTCCGGGTGGCGTAGGACCGGTCTAATCTTGGAGGAATCGTGGTAGACGAGTTGGCATATGCAAGCTTGGGTGCTACATATGCAGTGTGGATAGGGATCCTCAGCTGAGTATTATTTATCCGGATTAACGTTGCTCCTCGGTTATGGAGACTTGGTCCACTGACTGCCAACGGAGAGTGGTTCTCAACTAGGAATGTTTTGGAATGTAAAATGAACCATGAATGATGAAGAACTGAGGAATACTTGAACCTTTCAAAAAAATAAAACAAGTTTTACAAAGTGCTTTTTCTGCAAACAGGACCTGTACTCTTGGGTTAGAGGCCCGAGGTGCACAAGTACTCTTGGGTTAGAGGCCCAAGGTGCTTGCTGTTGGCAGAAAAACTCAAAAATGCTTTTCTGCAAAATACTTGATCTTGCTAAAGCCTTACCTTGACTACCCTAAGCCTCTCATTCCTGAGTCTTCTCCTTTTTCTTTAGACGGTTAAGTCTTGTTGAGTACCCCAGTACTCAGGGTTTGTTACCCATGCTGCAGGTATGCCTGAACACCCGATGTGTCTAGACCCCTGCTGTGTGACCTTCGTTCAGGAGGAGGCCGATGAGGCCGAAGAATAGATGTGCACCCTCGGGCTGGGTGAAGTATCTTTATGTTGTTGAACTCTGCTACGTTGTCTATTTTGAATTGTCAGAACATGGTCTGTAATAACCGTACCTTAAATTCTATTTGGAACTCCGGTTTGTAAAACTATGGTTATTTAAGTCTTCCGCTCTTTATTCCGATGTTATTTGTAAAATTATGAAATGTTGTAACCGATTTATGAGATGATCCTGCGGACAATGGGCACTGATGTAGCCCGGTGGCGAACAGGTCTTAATCACATGGAACATGGGTTCGGCTGTCAGAGGTTGACAGGGACTAGTGGGCCATGGGATTAGGGCCGTTCCGTCACAGAGTGGTATCGGAGCATCTCACTTTAACGTTGCAGTGTTCTTTTGCGAAAACTTCAAAAGTTCTTTTGAGTCCAAAACAAAATTTAAACTTGACTATTTTGAGTCCAAATTGCTTCTCTCATCTTGTCTCTCATATGACAACACTAGCTAGTGGAACAACATGTTTTAAGCCCTATATATGTTAAGTATTGCATTGCCTTGTTCCGTAGGAACGATTCATGCATCATGTCATATTCACTTAAGTATATAAATGAGTTCGTTGGGATAGTGTACCTATACCTTTTCTTGCTAGCCTTTCTCATCTATCTTCTCTTATCCAGACACGGCCATTATCAAGCGGACTGCTCGCAAGTCGACTGGACCGCATGGCGTGCCGCGTCACCAGCTGGCACCACGCGCAGGAGAGGAGACTGGTGAGTCTTCAAATGGACGTCGTTTTCCCCGACGCACCCGCAAGAATCTCAAGGAAGAAATCAAGAACCTGAAGGCTGAAATGGAGAACATGGAGCATGACTTCTACCTATCGCGCCTGGAGTTCTATGAGGCACGAGCTTCCCTGGAGCAGGCCAACCGGAACGTGGTTCGCGCTATCGAACAGCGCAATGAAGCTTGGGACCGCGAAGATAACACCAGAGCCGAGCTCCATGGACTGCAGCAGTACACAGCCCAGGTTGAACAGTTCAACGATATGCTTCACGAGGAAGTGCATCAGTTGTATGCTCAACTCCACCCCATGATACCTCCAGTCATGGAAGACCCTGAGGACGGAGTAGTGGAAGAACCCGAAGTGGAGCAAGTCCCAGAAGTGGACAACGAGATTGCACCCGCTGAGGATGTCCACGCTGAGGACGAGGACGAGGAGGAAGAGCCTGAGCTCATCCTCGAAGAAGAAGACGACGACGAGGACATAATCATCATCGATGAAGACTAGGCTCGTCGCTAGGAGATGGGGATCCCGTGTGTCTGTACCACCTGCTTACCTAAAACCTTAGTCTAGGTTTGGGAGCGTTAGTTTGTTAAAGTCGAGTCGGTAACTTTCTTTCGTACCTTTTTCCCCTTATCAGTCAGTTGTCACCTGTCAGTTGTCTGTATCCGTCAGCTACCTTTGAATCAATGAAGCTTGTCAGTCAGTTGTTTTCAAAGCTCTATCTATGAATGCTAAGTTCTAAGTTGCTTAACAGATGCCTGTGAACACTCGCGCTGGAGCTGGAGGTTCCGGAAATGCCAACCTTCCCAATCCTCCACCAGTACCAGCCACTCTCGCAGATGCCATTGCAGCTTTGGCAGCCGCTGCTAACCTGATGGCTCAGAATCAGGGGCAGCAGAACATTGGTCACCGTGGTCGTCACGACGTCAACCGTGAGACTACCTATGCAGATTTCACCGAGACCCGACCACCGGTCTTTACTAAGGCCGATGAACCCTTAGAAGCTGATGATTGGCTCCGCACCATGGAGCAGAAGTTTGGTCTGATCAACTGCACCAATATTCAGAAGCCTCGGTTTGCTTCTCAGCAGCTTCGTGGACCAGCTAGTGCTTGGTATGCTAATCTGATAGCTGCCCAGCCTGAAGGTCATCAGTTGACCTGGGAAGAGTTCCGCACTGCCTTTCGTGCTCATCACATCCCTTCTGGATTGATGAAGATGAAGCTTGATCAGTTCCTGGCACTTCAACAGAGAGACTCCACAGTGATGCAGTATGTGGGTCAGTTCAACCACCTCAGTCAGTATGCCTCAGAGTATGTCAACACTGATGAGAAGAAAAGGGACTGTTTTCTCAGAGGGCTACATCCTAAGATCCGCAGAAGCTTGTCCAATAACTTGACCGGTTCTTATCATGATGTTGTTGACCGGGCTGTTGCTTTTGAAGAAAGCAATCGCCAGTACCAGGAAGAGAAGAAGAAGAAGAAAGCAGGGTCCAGCAGTTTCTCTGGCAATCACAAGCGCCAGAGAGTCATCTATCATCCCAGCCACCACCACCAAAATCGCCTACCTTATCCTCACCAGCAAGTGGTTGTCCGTACCGCGGCTACCACCCACAACGCCAACCAGCAGAGTGCCACGCAGCCGAACGCCCCAGGTGTTCGTATATCCAATCCGCAAACAGCTTACAATCACCCCTGCTATAACTGCGGCCAGACTGGCCACTGGTCTCGTGATTGTCCGAAGCCCAAGAAGTATGCACAGAACTTTCAGAAGGGTCCTGGAGGACCTCATCAGCAGCAGCAGCACCGTGCCCCGCAGCAACACGCTCAGAAGGGCAAGTTCGTCAAGAAGCACGGGCAAGTCTACTACACCACCGTCAGTGACATCCCAGAGGGAGAGCCCGTCATGATCGGTAGGTTTCCCGTTGCCAACCATCCTGCAGTTGTGTTGTTTGATTCTGGTGCATCGCATTCCTTCATCAGTCGCACTTTTGTCATCAAGCATGAGATATCAATTGAAGATTTAAAAGAAAATTTCTGCATATTTTCGCCTGGAGGGCGTATAAGCACTAAGGAAGTGGTTCGCAGTATACCCGTAATGTTGGGGGAACATTCATTTCCCACCACTATGATAGTACTGCGTGATCAAGAGATAGATGTCATTCTAGGCATGAATTGGATGTGTCAGTATAAAGCCATGATCGACATCCTGAATAGAGTTGTGAGAGTGGATATTCCTAACAGTACCTCCAAACTCCTTCTCCAACTTCCTATGCCTCAAAAACCAGCAGCCACTCAAATAAACACCACCTATGTTCTGGAGACCAGAGACATTCCCGTGGTCTGTGAATTCCCTGATGTTTTTCCAGAGGATTTACCTGGTCTACCTCCTGACCGTGATGTTGAGTTTGCCATAGAGCTAAATCCCGGGACTGCTCCTATATCCCGCAGAGCTTATCGAATGCCTCCCAGAGAGTTGGCAGAGTTGAAAACTCAGTTACAAGAATTGTTGGACAAGGGTTTCATTCGCCCAAGCTCGTCTCCTTGGGGCTGTCCTGCAATCTTTGTAAAGAAGAAAGACAAAAGTCTCAGACTGTGCGTTGACTATCGTCCTCTCAACGAGGTCACCATCAAAAACAAATATCCTTTGCCTCGCATTGATCTTCTCTTTGATCAACTAACTGGAGCCAAGGTGTTCTCCAAGATTGATCTTAGATCTGGCTACCACCAAATAAAAATCCGTCCAGAAGACATTCCTAAAACAGCTTTCACCACCAGATACGGCCTATATGAGTACTTGGTCATGTCCTTCGGTTTGACCAATGCCCCTGCTCACTTCATGTACCTCATGAACTCTGTTTTCATGCCAGAGCTTGATAAATTTGTGGTCGTGTTCATTGACGACATTCTTATCTACTCAAAAACCCCTGAAGATCACGCCAAGCATCTTCGTATCGTTCTATCCCGTCTCAGAGAACATCAGCTGTATGCCAAGTTCAGTAAATGTGAGTTCTGGTTAGATCAGATACAGTTCCTTGGTCATGTCTTATCCGCTGAAGGTGTGTCAGTTGATCCCGGAAAAGTGGCAGATATTCTGGATTGGAAGCCACCTACCACTGTTCACAAGGTCCGCAGCTTTATGGGAATGGCTGGATATTATCGTCGGTTCATCCCAGATTTCTCAAGAATAGCCAAGCCTATCACTGCGTTGTTGAAGAATGATGTGAAGTTTGTCTGGTCACCAGCCTGTGAGCAAGCCTTTCAAACTTTGAAGAAACTGTTAACTACATCACCAGTGCTAGCCCAGCCGAACATCGAGAAGCCCTTTGATGTCTATTGTGATGCATCTGGAACTGGTTTGGGCTGTGTGTTGATGCAAGAAGGTCGAGTAATCGCTTATGCCTCTCGGCAGCTTAAGCGACATGAGGAGAATTATCCCACTCATGATCTTGAGTTAGCAGCAGTAGTGCATGCCTTGAAGATTTGGCGTCATTATCTGTTGGCAGTACCTGTAATGTGTACACTGATCACAAAAGCCTGAAGTATATCTTCACTCAAGAAGAGCTGAATATGAGACAAAGAAGATGGCTTGAGTTAATTAAGGACTATGATCTCGAAGTGCACTACCATCCAGGTAAGGCGAATGTGGTCGCCGATGCACTCAGTCGCAAGTCGCATTGCAATCATCTGATGATGAAACCCAATGTTTCTTCTCTATGTTATGAGTTAGAAAAGCTGGGCATTGAAGTGATTCCGCAAGGAGCTCTACATAATATCAGAATAGAGACCCCTATCAGAGAGCAGATCATCGCTGCACAGAAGGATAACCCTGGAATCAAGCACATTCTCGAAAAGGTCCAAGCCGGAAAGGCTAATTGCTTCAGGATTGATGAAGAGGGAGTGGTATGGTTCAAGAATCGGTTAGTAGTTCCTAAAGTGCCTGAATTGAGACAGTTAATCCTTGATGAAGCACACTTAACTAGATTCTCTATCCACCCCGGCAGCAACAAGATGTACCAGGACTTGAAACAAAGGTTCTGGTGGACAAAGATGAAGATCGAAATCGCTCGCTATGTCGCTCGCTGTGATACTTGTCAGAAGGTCAAAGCTGTGCACATGAAGCCTGGAGGAGAGCTACAACCCTTACCTGTACCTGCCTGGAAATGGGACGATATCAGTATGGATTTCATAAATGGGCTGCCCAAGACCCAAAAGGGTTATGATTCCATCTGGGTAATCGTGGATCGTCTCACAAAGCAAGCTCACTTCCTGCCAGTGAAAACCAGCTACACTGTTCCCACATATGCCGCTTTGTACAAAAACAACATAGTCAAACTCCATGGCATACCCAAGAGCATCATCTCTGATCGTGGTACCCAGTTTGTCGCAAAGTTTTGGAAAGCGTTCCATACCTCACTTGGAACCAAGCTTTTGCATAGTACAGCATATCATCCATAAACGGATGGGCAAACTGAGCGAGTCAACCAAGTATTGGAGGATATGTTGAGAGCCTGTGTGCTCACCTTTGCAGATACTTGGGATAATTGTTTGCCCTTGGCAGAATTCTCATATAATAACAGTTATCAAGAAAGCATCAAGATGGCACCCTTTGAAGCACTGTACGGTCGTCGTTGTCGTACACCTCTTAGTTGGTCTGAACCTGGAGAAAGAGAACTCTTTGGAGTTGACCTAGTACAAGATATGGAAGAGAAAGTCAAGCAAATACAAGAGAATATGAAGATTGCACAATCTCGACAGAAAAGTTATGCTGACAAGAGACGTCGACCTCTGCAGTTTGAGATCGGGGATTATGTGTATCTAAAGGTCTCACCCACCAAAGGAGTCACTCGTTTTGGAGTTAAAGGGAAATTAGCACCTCGCTATATTGGTCCCTTTGAGATTCTAGATCGCTGTGGCAAGGTCGCTTACAAGCTGAGTTTGCCTGATCATCTTTCAGCAGTTCATAATGTGTTTCACGTCTCCCAACTCAAGAAGTGTCTCCGAGTGCCCGAGCATGTGGTTGAAGTTGAAGGTGTTGAGCTAGAACCTGATCTGTCTTACTCTGAGTATCCAGTTCGCGTGTTGGATCACAAAGATCGTGTTACCCGGAGGACTACCACAAGATGGTACAAGATCCAGTGGAACCAACACTCTGAAGAAGAAGCCACTTGGGAATCAGAAGACTTCTTAGCAAAGAACTATCCCGACTTTCTCAATACTCTGTAGATGTAAGTTTTGTCCTTTTCCTTCTTAAACGTGGAATCTCGGGGCGAGATTTCTTTTTACGGGGGGAGGCTGTAACACCCCTGGTGTTTAATCTGTAATTAACTTGACATATCATCATTATCATCATTAAGCATCCTGATCATGATTTCATGTGTATGCATTTGCTAAGTGTATCATTTTATGTGAAGTACCTCTATTGCAAAAACCCTAAAAGCCCTAACCTTCCTATAGGGGCAAAACTGTAATTTCACCTCTGTGGCTATGCTTGGTGTATTTCTTGTTCCTTTGGTGTCTTGAAGTTTTGTTGTGTTGACCAAAGTTCAAAAATTAAAATCAGATTTCAAATTCCTTTGCAAAACCCTGATTTCCAAAACCCTGGATTTTATCCCTCTTTTTGTAATTCAAAAATTATTCAAAATTTGGGGTTGGTCCAAAAAGCAAAGTTGTAGATCTGCTCAAGATAAACAACTTTGGTATTTACAAATTTTCAAGTTGCAGAACAAAGTTTTGAGTTATTTCAAATTCATTCAAACTCCAACTTTTGTCCCCTTTTTGGTTTTCAAAATTAGTTTGAAAACTAATGAGTTTCAGAAGAAATGTAAAATAGCAAAGTTGTAGCTTTTGATAAGAGGAACAACTTTCATATTTACAGATTTTCAAGTTTTTATATAAAATCAAAAGTAATTTTGAATTGATTCAAATTCCAAAAAGTGTTCCCTTTGCTGTTTTCAAATATAGTTCAAAAACTATTTGGAATTTGAAAATGTTCATATAGACAAAGTTGTAGATCTCATTTTTGTGAACAACTTTGATGTTTTGAGTTTTTGCTGCACAGTTCAATTTTTGAGAGTAATTTGCAAAATACAGAAAGTCAAACCCTACCCTAGCTACTGTTTATCTTCTCCGGTAGGGGGGGGGACCCGGCCATGGCAGCTCGCCGTCGCCGCGTGCGCCGCGCGCATGGTTCCTGCCCGCCTGTCCCCGGCTTGTCGCCCGCAGTCGCAACATCGCGCCGCACCCGCACGCCCACAAACCGACCCCCACACCGTCCCCTACTGCTCCAGCGCGTCGCCGCCGCGTGGCCATCGCCGGCGCTGCCTGCGCCCGAGCCCCGGCCGCACGCCTGTCCTTCCCGCCTGCGCGCAATCGAGAGCGCACGCGTCCGCCGAGCTTATCCACCCCGCCTCGAGCTCTCTACCGGCCCCTGGCCGCGGCTATATAAGCCCGCCGGAGCTCCGACCTCCGCACTCGACCCCGCCGCCGTGGCCAGAGCACTCCAAAGCTCCCGCCGCTCAACCACCTAGCCCGAAAGCTTCGCCTTGAGTCCGTGAAGCTTCCCCACCTTCCAATTTCACCTCCCACGTCTCCAGTCGCCCGGCGTAAGGCCGTCGTTCCCATCTCCGGCGGACCACGACGAGCACGGGTCCGTGAAATACTCCCCCTCCGGCCACTGATACCTTCCACTGACCCCGGAGTCGGCTTCCTTGGCTCCGCGCGACCCTAACCAGGCCCTTGCGGCCCCGTGTGTTGCGCAGGGTCGCCGGACCGCCGGAGAGCCGCTGCGGTCATCTTCTTCCCGAGCCCCAGCCTCGAGCACGTATCGAGCCTCACCCTCGAGCCCTGCCTCCGACCCGTGGTAAGCACCGAAGCCTCCGGTCTCTGCTTTCCACTCCGTCTTGCCGAGCCCGAGCCTCGAGCACACGTGTCCGTCTTGCCGAGCCCGAGCCTCGAGCACACGTGTCCGTCTTGCCGAGCCCGAGCCTCGAGCACACGTGTCCGTCTTGCCGAGCCCGAGCCTCGAGCACACGTGTCCGTCTCGCCGAGCCCAGGCCTCGGACAGACGCTTGCGTCTCCGTCTCGCCCGAGCCCAGGCCTCGGACGGACGCTCACCTTTCCGTCTCGCCCGAGCCCAGGCCTCGGACGGACGTTTGATCTCCGCTTCGCCCGAGCCTTGCGAGGAAGAGCACAGTGCTCTTTTTCCTTTTTGGGAAGTTGTGAATAGTATGGCTTTTTCATCTTTTTGTATGATTTTTTGTATTGCTCTAAAAATTCTGAAAATTTTACAGTACAGTCTTTATGCTGTGTAGTATTTTATAAAAATATGAAACTTGACTTTTCTGCAGAAATTTGAAAATGAAAAATCTCCCATTTAATTAATAAATGGATGGTTTTGGATTTTTAGAAAATAATTTATAACTCCAAAAATTATGAGATAAGTTTTTGTGAGCTTCTTATGCCATGACAAGTCTCTGTTGAAATTTTGAAGTCTTTTGGAACAAGTTGATTTGTGGGCAATTATTTTAATTCCTAAATAGTGACTTTTGTTAATTAATCTCTGGATTTAATTGAGCACCTTAATGACCTCCAAAAATTATGAAATTTGTTTTGCCATATACTTGTACCATAATGAACTTATGAGATTAATTTGGTAATTTTTGGAGCACCTTCATAAAATGATTTTTTTTTAAAATAATTAAGAAAAATAGGAAAATGATTAGGGTTAGTGTTGAATGTCGTGTGATGTGACCTTTTTGGATTGTTTGATGTTCATAGACCCCCACCCATCTGGTCTATGATGTTTGAGATGCCATGCATGACTTTTGTTTAGGTTTAATGAAAGTTGCCTAGTAGGGTTGACTAATATTGCTTAAAAATGATAAGTAAGTTTATGTCCATGATCCCACTTAGCTTTACCCTAGTTGTGTCCTATGCATTTTGTTCATGATAGCATACTCATGTGCATGCATCATTGCATTCGTATAGTTACCGAAGGAGGAGTCAAGGTCGAGACCGCCGCCAACGAACCAACTCCCGAGGCGATCCCGGACTCCGACCTTTGCACCTCTTTTCCCGAGTCTGCCGTCTTCGCTCTTCAAGGCAAGCCCCGGTGCATCCAACCCTTTTCCTTGGATTTATAAAATGTTTCCTTAATGCTTTTGAGTAAATTACTGCATTAGGTTTATAGGAGTTGAGTGCTATCCTAATTGGTGCATTATCCACCTTGACTACTGATATACCCGATACCCGCTTTTCAAAAGTATTTGAAAAATGCTTAGCAATGCTTATTAGACTTTGCAATAAAAATGCCAATTTCAAAAGTGTGATCACCTTAAGGAACTTTATGGGAATTTGGCTTTACTTCTCGACTGTTGGCTAAGTATCTGATCCGTACTTAGTTAATGGCGAGAAGAGGTTGTCCGCGTGTACGGTGTTGTCATGTTGTAGTCCCAGACTCAACAGTTGACACCGACCGGGACAGGTTTGAAAAACTGACAGGACTATTACTCTTGGGTGAGATATGACCAAGGTGTAGTTTCTGGCTGGAAAATAGGGACCATCCGTATGATGGCCTGCTGGTCAAGACTTGTAACTATTCACATACTACGGAAAGCTCTGGCTCCGAGAAATCCTTGATTGAGGTCGACAACCGCGCACTGGGAGTGGAGAGATGGCGGAAGTAGCATGTACCCACGTGGGTTAGAGGCCCGGATTGGAGTGGTGTACTGTACTTCCGGGTGGCGTAGGACCGGTCTAATCTTGGAGGAATCGTGGTAGACGAGTTGGCATATGCAAGCTTGGGTGCTACATATGCAGTGTGGATAGGGATCCTCAGCTGAGTATTATTTATCCGGATTAACGTTGCTCCTCGGTTATGGAGACTTGGTCCACTGACTGCCAACGGAGAGTGGTTCTCAACTAGGAATGTTTTGGAATGTAAAATGAACCATGAATGATGAAGAACTGAGGAATACTTGAACCTTTCAAAAAAATAAAACAAGTTTTACAAAGTGCTTTTTCTGCAAACAGGACCTGTACTCTTGGGTTAGAGGCCCGAGGTGCACAAGTACTCTTGGGTTAGAGGCCCAAGGTGCTTGCTGTTGGCAGAAAAACTCAAAAATGCTTTTCTGCAAAATACTTGATCTTGCTAAAGCCTTACCTTGACTACCCTAAGCCTCTCATTCCTGAGTCTTCTCCTTTTTCTTTAGACGGTTAAGTCTTGTTGAGTACCCCAGTACTCAGGGTTTGTTACCCATGCTGCAGGTATGCCTGAACACCCGATGTGTCTAGACCCCTGCTGTGTGACCTTCGTTCAGGAGGAGGCCGATGAGGCCGAAGAATAGATGTGCACCCTCGGGCTGGGTGAAGTATCTTTATGTTGTTGAACTCTGCTACGTTGTCTATTTTGAATTGTCAGAACATGGTCTGTAATAACCGTACCTTAAATTCTATTTGGAACTCCGGTTTGTAAAACTATGGTTATTTAAGTCTTCCGCTCTTTATTCCGATGTTATTTGTAAAATTATGAAATGCTGTAACCGATTTGTGAGATGATCCTGCGGACAATGGGCACTGATGTAGCCCGGTGGCGAACAGGTCTTAATCACATGGAACATGGGTTCGGCTGTCAGAGGTTGACAGGGACTAGTGGGCCATGGGATTAGGGCCGTTCCGTCACAGCCAGCGTCCGATGCTGCCACCTACAACGTCTGATGCCCCTAACTCAGCATCTTTCGCTTTCTAACTTCTACCCTTGCTTCCATGTGCCAACACCAAAGTGTTTCACCACTTGTGCATGAGTGTTAGCATTTTGCAAAGCATTTTCCAAGGGTTTTGTTAGTCTCTCACTAGGTCTAAAGCATCAATATGTTAGAGAACTCCTAGTGGCACTTGAACACCGCATAAGCCATAAATTATCTCCTCTTAATAGTACGGCTATGTATCCTAAATGTGATCACACTCACTAAGTGTCTTGATCACCAAAACAAAGAGCCCTATAGGTTATACCTTTGCCTTTGGGCCTCTTTGCTCCATCTCTTCTCTTCTTTATTTCACCAATGGTAGAGCACTTGATCACTTCAATTGCATCTGGCCATCACCATCCTCCATGGTTGCCACCTTGCTTGCTCCACCACTTGGCTTGGTCTCAATCCTTTCTTATAAGCTACACACATGCTTAGCAATAGGATTAGACAAAATAGGTTTCATCAATTAGCCAAAACCAAACCAGGGCTTTCAGGATGTTGTTTATATCGACTATTTTCTTTTGTTCCTCTTCACTTGAGCTTGGAATGGGTTTTCTCTTGGTTTTAATATTCTGGAGCTCGTTGTGAAGAGATGTCATCTTCTTCTTTTGATCTTGAAGCATGTTAGGGATCTTCACCATATTTTCTTTCCCCAATGCAATTTGTTCATTGATAGTTCGAAGCCTTTCTGCTAGCTGATCCCTTTCAGACTCCAGGGAGGATAAGTTGTCGATGAGGACGGTGGAGTTTGTATTCAGCTGATCTATTGCCTTTTTCGCAGAAACCATGTTTGAAATGCATTGTTGTTCTTTCTCTGGTAGATCAGCCTCGGCTTCACGTGCCATGAGTTTGGCCTTGGCTTCAGAAAATTCTGGTCAAAGAAATTCTATATGGGCAATAGGAATCAAAGCTCTTTTAAGGTCATCTGGTATATCATCTTTGACCAAGTCGAAGATATCCCTGATTCCTTTTGCATCTTGCACCAGATCGGCTATATTGACTTTGTAACACCTCTGGTGTTTAACTGTAATTAACCTGACATGTCATCATCATTAGTCATTAATCATCTTTGTCATGCATTATGTTTGCCTAAATGCTTGTTGCATTTATTCCCTTTTTGTGTGTAGCAATCTCTTTTCAAAACCCTAAAAGCCCTAACCTTCCTATAAGGGCAAAAATGGTAATTTCATCTCTGTGCCTAGCTTTGTGTAATTCTTGTTCAGTTGGATGTCTTGAAGTTTTGTTGTGTTGGCCAAAGTTCAAAAATCAAAATCAGATTTCAAATCCCTTTGCAAAACCCTGATTTCCAAACCCTGGATTTTATCCCTCTTTTTGTAATTCAAAAATTATTCAAAATTTGGGGTTGGTCCAAAAAGCAAAGTTGTAGATCTGATCTAGATGAGCAACTTTGGTATTTACAAATTTTCAAGTTTCTGTACAAAGTTTGAAGTAAATCCAAATTCATTAAAATTCCAGTTTTTGTCCCCTTTTCAGTTTTCAAAATTTATTCAAAAACTATTGAGTTTCAGAAAAAGTGTATATTAGCAAAGTTATAGGTTTTGATAAAAGGAACAACTTTCATATTTGCAGATTTCCAACTTTTAGTGTAAAATCAAAAGTAATTTTGAATTTATTCAAATCCCAAAAGTGTCCCCTTTTCTGATTTCAAATGTGGTTCAAAAACTATTTGGATTTGGAAAATGTTCATATTGATAAAGTTGTAGATCTCTTTTTCTGAACAACTTTGGTGTTTTGAGTTTTTCCTGTGCAGTTCAAATTTTGGAAGTAATTTGCAAAATACAGAGATCAGCCAAAAGTCAAACCCTAGGGCATAGCCCTGTTCATCTTCCTCACCGTAGAGGGGGGGCCCGGCCATGGCCGCGCGCCGGCGCTGCGCACGCCGCACGCCTGGCAGCTGCACGCCCGCCCCCGACTTGTCGCCTGCGCCCGCGACATCATTCCGCACCCGCACGCGAGCGCTGACCCTCTCTCTTCCGTCCCCCACTGCTCCCCGCGCGTCGCCGCCGCGTGGCCATCACCGGCGAACGCACATCCGGCCCCTGCGTGCACGCCCGTCCTTCCGCCGGCTTGCAATCGAGTGCGCACGCCCCGGCCGAGCTCATCCACACCATCCCGTGCTCTCTACCGTCCCCGACCGTGCCTATAAAAGGGATCGCCGGAGTCCGAGCTCCTCACTCACCTCCGCCACCGTGGCCAGCCCACTCCAGACCCTCCACCGCCCAACCAACTAGCCCAACAGCTCCGTCTTGAGCTCGTGAAGCTTCCCCACTCTTCAATTTCATCTCTACCGCCTCCTATCGCCCGGCGTAGCTCGCCGTTCCCATCTCCGGCGGAAACCCGGCGAGCTCGGGTTCGTGAAATACTCCCTCTCCGGCCACGGATATCTTCCCCTGACCCCTGTGTCAGCTTCCTTGGTTCCGTGCGACTCTAACCAGGCCCTTGCGGTCTCGTGTGTTGCGCAGGGTCGTCGGAGCGCCGCTCGCCGCTCGCCGCCGAGAGAGCTCCACCGAACCACCGTCCCGCCGAGCCTTGTCTCCGACCGTGGTAAGCACTCGAAGCCCCCTCGGTCTTTGCCTTTTATCGGCGCAAAGCTCGAGCCAGGCCTCGGGCGCACGCGTTCACTGTTGGCTCGAGCCAGACCTCGAGCACACGTTTCCGTCTCGCCCGAGCCCAGCCTCGAGCGGACACACCCTCACCACTTCGCTCGAGCCAGGCCTCGAGCGGACTTGCGCACCCTCCGCTTCGCCGAGCCAGGCCTCGGACGAAACGATCGTTTTCCGTCTCGCCCGAGCCTCCCGGCCAGGCCTCGGACGAAACCCTTGTTTCCGTCTCGCCCGAGCCTCCGAGCCAGGTCTCGGACGAAGCAGTCGCTTCCGCCTCGCCCGAGCCCGTTTCACCCGAACCCGCTTCGCTCGAGCCAGGCCTCGGCGAACACATGTCTTCCGATTCGCCCGAGCCTCCCGTTTCGCCCGAGCCTTGCGAGGAAAGAGCACAGTGCTCTTTTTCCTTTTGGGGGAGTTGTGAATAGTATTGCTTTTTCTTCTTTTTGTATGATTTTCTGTATTGCTCTAAAAATTCTGAAAATTTTACAATTGACTCTCTATACCATGTAGTATTTTAGAAAAATATGAAACTTGACTTTTCTGCAAGAATTTGAAAATGTAAAATCCCTCTTTTAATTAAAAAATGGATGGTTTTGGATTTTTAGAAAATCATTTATAACTCCAAAAATCATGAGATAAATTTTTGTGAGCTTCCTATGCCATGCTTAGTCTCTGGTGACATTTTGAAGTCTTTTGGAGCAAGTTGATTTTTGAGCATTTATTTTTAATTGTTAAATAGTGCCTTCTGTTAATTAATGTCTGATTTTATTTGAGCACCTTAATGACCTCCAAAAATTATGAAATTTGTTTTGCCATCTATCTACACCATAATGAACTTATGTGATTAATTTGGTAATTTTTGGAGCAACTTCATAAAATGACCTTTTTAAATAATTAAGAAAAATAGAAAGAAATGATTAGGGTTCATGTTGTATGCCCTGTTTTTGCATTGTTCATGCTAGCATACTCATGTGCATGCATCATTGCATTCGTATAGTCACCGAAGAAGGAGTCAAGATCGAGGCAGCCGCCGACGAACCTGTCCCTGAGGCTACCCCGAGCTCCGACAACTGCCCTGCCGTCTTCGAGCCTGCCCTCTTTGCTCTTCAAGGCAAGCCCCGGTGCATTTAACCTTTCCTTGAATTTATAAAATGATTTCCTTAAATGCTTTTGAGTTAAATTATTGCATTAGGTTTATAGGAGTTGTGTGCTATCCTAATTGATGCACTATCCACCTTGACCACTGATACACCCGATACCTGCTTTTCAAAAGTATTTGAAAAATGCTTAGCAATGCTTATTGAATTAGACTTTGCAATAAAATGCCAATTTCAAAAGTGTGATCACTTAAAGAACATTTATGGGCATTTGGCTTTACTCCCTGCCTGTTGGCTAAGTATCTGATCCATACCTAGTCAATAGCAAGGAGAGGTTGTCCGAGCGTACGGTGCCGTCATGTTGTAGTCCGGGACTCAACAGTTGACACCGACCCGGACAGGGTTGAAAAACTGACAGGACTATTACGCTTGGGTGAGATATAACCAAGGTATAGTTCTGGCTGGAAAATTAGGGACCATCCGTATGGGGGCCTGCTGGTCAAGACTTGTAACTATTCACATACTTCGGAAAGCTCTGGCTCCGAGGAATCCTTTATTGGACCGACAACCGCGCACTGGGAGTGGAGAGATGGCGGAAGTAGCATGTACCCACGTGGTCGTCGTACCTGGATAGGAGTGGTGTACTGTACTTCCGGGTGGCGTAGGACCGGGCCCAATCTTGGAGGAATCGTGGTAGACGGGTTGGCCTATGCAAGCTTGGGTGCTACATATGTCGTGTGAATAGGGATCCTCAGCTGAGTATTCTTTATCCGGATTAACGTTGCTCCTCGGTTATGGAGACTTGGTCCACTGACTGTCAACGGAGAGTGGTTCTCAACTAGGAATGTTTTGAAATGTAAAATGAATCATGAATGATGAAGAGTTGAGGAATGCTGAATCTTTCAAAAATAAAATAAGGTTTACAAAAATGCTTTTCTGCAAAATACTTGATCTTGCTTAAGCCTTACCTTGACTACCCTAAGCCTTTCATTCCTGAGTCTTCTCCCTTTTTCTTTAGTCGGGTAAGTCTTGTTGAGTACCCCAGTACTCAGGGTTTGTTACCCATGCTGCAGGTATGACAGAGTCCCCGATGTGTCTTGCACCCTGCTGCGTGACCATCGTCCAGGAAGAGGCCGATGAGGCCGAAGAATAGTTGTACACCCTCGGGCTGGGTGATTATAAGTATCTTGCTGTTCTCCACTATGTTGCCTATGTCTATCTCTATTATCAGAACTTGGTTTGTAATAACTGCACCTTAATTTCTATTTGGAACCCGGCTTTGTAAAACTATTGTTTTTTTAAGTCTTCCGCTCTTTATTCCGATGTTATTTGTAAAAGTATGCAATGCTGTAACCGAATTGTGAGATGATCCTGCGGACATTGGGCACTGATGTAGCCCGGTGGCGAACAGGTCTTAATCACATGGAACATGGGTTCGGCTGTCAGAGGTTGACAGGGACACGTGGGCCATGGGATTAGGGTCGTTCCGTCACAGACTTCTAGAAGAGGAAGCAACATTTGGAGCCGAGCCCTGACTTCTTCAGAGAATTTACTTGAGGTTTCTGATTCAGTGGTGTCCTCTTCATCCATATAATCTTTCAGGTCAAAGGGGATATCAAGAGAAGAGGATTGTCCTTTTTCTTGTACAGGTTGAAGATATGAGAAATCACAAATGAGGACTGGTAAAAGGAAGAAACATTATTTGAAGTACCTGTCCAAATGGGAGGGTTTGAGAGTCAGGAACATCCGATGAAGATTCAGGGAGTGCCTCTGAAATAAGTTTCTCTTATAATGAGACCTATTACTACAAATAGATACTAATCGGCTAAAAATTATACCTAATGTTGGTGAAGGAGACTCTTGATGGATATCAGGAGAAGAGGGCAGATCAGAATCTACATTGAGAGTTTCAACTTCCTGTGTGTCCTGTCCCTGAAATTGAGAAGGAAGAAGAGTTAGAATCAGAATCCAAACATGAAGAAAGAAGAAACAATTTACTTACTTCTATGGTGGCATCTTTAATTGGTGATGATTGAGTTCCTTCATAAGTCTTCCTCTTTTTCTTTGATGTGGTCTTGGTTTTGGGCTTGTCAATTTTTGGCTTCTTGGCCTTGGAAGGACCAACCTCCTTTATAAAGGTGTTGAGGAGTTGGTCATCAGAAATCTCAATAGCTTTTATCTTCATCATTGTTTTTATGGTGGGAGCATCACAACCAATTCTTGGATTTGGAAATCATATATTATAATTTACTTTGGGAGGGTTCAAGCTGACTAGATCCTGCAAACATTCACAATGATATCAGAACAGGCAGATGTTGAAGGTATGAAATTTGGAGAAAGAAGAAAATAAAAGCATACATCATCAGTTGCCTGAAAATCTGAATTCAGTTTGAGGCAGTAGATAGATACAGCTTCATTAAAGAGATAGATGCTCCATTGTTGCCACCAATTGTTGAAAGAAGATGAAGCAAAATGTTGACAATTCCATTCTTTAACCATCTTTAAAGAAACAAATTGTTCTAATTGGAAGATTCTATCATATTCCAATGCAAAGTCTACTGCCTCCCTTGGTCTTAATTTGTCAGCAAAGAAAAGAGCTGGGGGCACTTGGCCAAAACCCATTTGCCTGGCTGCTATGACAGGATGGTAGAATTCATAAGAGATTGGAGGTTTTTCTTTACCATGCCTAACTTCGGTGGGCAGGAGGCAAGGTTTCATTAGTTAGCACAAAATCTTCAAACTTTCATCATCACATTCTGTTTGAAATCTGAAAGAGTATGGATTTTCAAACTCTAGAGTGTCTGGATATTGGAACCAATTGAAGATGGCTGCAGAGAAGCCCTGATAGAAAGTCTTGAAGAAAAAGCTGATTGATTCTTCAATGGTTACCATGGCTGCAGCGTCTCCAAATGAAGTGCATCTTCTTGTTTTTTCCTTATCGGTTAATTGTTTCTCTTGACTCTCTGAGTAAGCCGATGAAGGAAAGGACAAAGTCCTCAAATCTGGGACTATCAATTTATGAAGGTGGAGATTAAGCCAAAGCTGAAGAAGCCACCAGGGTCCAGTCATCGCTGGGATGCTCTCATTTTCCATCAAACATTGGGATACTTTGTTCAACATGCTATACAAAGCACCCAAGAGATATTTACCCAATGGTATCTCTGAGGTCACTGGCAATTTTTCTGCTAATACCAGGAAGTTGGAGGTTGGACCACAGCTCTGCCCACAGAATATGTAATTATCCAACCACATATTCAGGAAGGTTGTGTGTTCTCTTTCTGAAATACTATTCTGAGGGGTGTTGAAGGTGGCGATGTAACTAGACCAACCCCCTAACTTGGTGTTTCCTAGCCTCGTGGAAGGCTAAGTCTGAAGACTGTGTGGGTTAATTGATCTAGTGATGTTCAAGCCGGTCAGCTTATGAACATTGGCTAAAAGAGGAGACATAGGGCCTTGCCTGAACATGAAAGCATTGAAAGTGCTAGACCAAAAGTAACAGACAACCCTCAACATTGGTTCATTTTTTTTACATCAGATAAGGACAGAGTGATGCACTGATCCAAGTTACGAAGGATCCAATCTGGCTTCTTTTTTATTTCAACTTTAATCAGCCAGTCCCTCCAGCCCAGAATAATTGATGGTCAGTTCCTGAAAGGAGTTTTGCTCCAATGCTCTGATTTCAGATACGAATTCTTGAAAGGAATCCTCTGAGTTTCAGCAATAATGATCTCAGCAGGATCAGGGTTGCCCACTGGACCAAGGAAGAAACTATTTAGGCTATCATGTACAGGAATGAGGATTTGATCGTGAAGCGCCTAAATTCGTGAGAAATGTGAGTAAGGTGCGTGAAGCAGAGAAATCACCAGAAAAAGGGGGAAGGAAATAGAAGCGGAAGCTTACCTCAAGAATGGAGTCTAGGGTCGCCATCTATCTTGCGCAGTCGCTGAGTTTGCAAATTCTTGAGATTTCACTTGAAAATTGCTTGGTGGCGGCGGAATTTGAGAGTTAGGGTTCGAAGGCCGATTCAAGGAAAGGGATAATGGTTGGGATGAAAAGACTTGAACGATCGGCTAAATTGAAGGGAACGAGGAATGGCAATTTCAGGAATAAAATAAATTTCATCCCGAAATTAGGGGGCATGTGTTAACACTAGATTTTGGGATTAAAGAAGAGTTTCCATTTGTGAACACAAGCGACTGGTTAATTAAGGAAATCGGCCAAAAAGGGAAGAACTTGATTTGGGTCAAGACACGATCAAAAGATTTGTGTGGACCAGATTCGACAAGCTTAGAAGACGTGTCGGGTTCAACCAAAGGAGTTGGAGTATGGATCGTCTTTTATCCATATTATAATGTATACTAGTCGTATTAGAATAGGAGTCTTTCGGGTTATAAATAGCTAAAACTCGATTTTTTGTAGAGACAATCAATCAATCAAACAATTCTTCGGCCCACAGCCAAACCCTTAGGAGTAGGAGTAAAGTAGATCTCAGTGAAACCTTCAACCAGGCAGGGCTGCATCGGCTAGATCGATCTCTGGTTTGCTTGTAAGTTTTTCCAATGGCTTGTGTTATTATTTCATAAGGCTGCATTTGGCATCGACCAAACTCTTATTAAGCTATGATATGGGTTGGTTATCGGTTTAAGTTCGTCTTTTGTAAGACTGTCTTGGCTTTGACCAATCTCTTGCAATAGTCGATCTTGTCTAGTTATCAGCTCTATTAGATTTGGCGATCTAATAGATTCATTAAGTTATCGATATTGTTCATGTTTTTTAAAGTTTGTTTTCGTTTCAACAATATTCTGTCCAATCGAGATGGACAAGTTGGCTCAAGCTCAAAACGCCATCTAAATCAGCTATCTAAAGCTTTTCCATGCTTATATCAAAGGAAATAGCCGATTTAGACACTCATCGACTAACTTGCCGATCTCGATTGTTACATGTTGTGCGTTTGAGATATCTGTTTAAATTATTGTTTAATCTGAGAATAAATAGATTTGGTTTAATATGCTTATTACGGCTATATTTTCGAACCCCACTGATAGACATGTTAAAGTAAATTTGTTTAATCTTAGCCAAATCATAGTTCTGACAGATAGATCTTGTTCGTGCTTCATGGACCCTGTATCAGCTAAAATAGCCGATCCAGTTGCGCTTTATTCATAATATATATATATATATATATATATATATATCTTTGCGGTCTAAAGCTAGCGAATCTGTTAATCATATCGGACGTAATCTAACTTGATCATCATTATGGCTGCATGGAGACAACCTATTGTTGATGATTAGGTTATCTTGTCAATTTGTTTGTTATTATGGCTGTATGGAGACACCCCACTGTTAACAAACATATTTGCTGATGTAATTAGTCGATCCGTTAGTTTTATGTTGTTTTGACATCTACGTAGATCCATATGTCTCTCATCATCTAAGTTAAATCGGCTAGTTGTTTTCTTATATCTTTTTACATCTCGAATAGCCGTTTTCTGCTTCATCAATGTTTATATGCTTTACTCTTTTGGGAGTTGACTTTGTAGTCAAAATTCTCTCACAATGGCTATCTCAGAGCCGTACAATTTGGAATTGTCTGACATCAAACCGACAGGTTCCACAATTTGATATTGTTTTCTTTCCCCTTGTCAACTGCAGGTCAAGTTGGCTGGCACGTCTCGGAGTCGTTTCTCGCCAAGAGTCGGCACCGCCATCGTTCGAAGGTCCAGAAGATCCGAACTCTGCTTCACATATTCTCTGAGGACCGTGTGACGTGTTGATAGTACCAACTTTTGCGTCAACACCAGTGAACCGGCTGAGCGTGCAGTTTGCTCTAGCTGGTGGCCTGTCGCGTGCATGCTGGGCTAGTTAGGATTGAACCTGGAGAACTTTTGCCTAGATACACCGGTGCCTGTACTCTGCCTGTCCTGTGTATAGATGGAATCCTGGTTAACTTCGTGGACCAGGCAAGGGGACCTGCACCCAGGCAATAAAAAACGGATGCCAGGCTTTTTACCGCTGTTGCCTGGGTTCCACGATATTTATCAACTGCTGTACTGTGCATATGGCAAAGAAAATAATAATTATATATTAATCACTGCTAAAGACGTGAAGACTTTTTCAACATGCCAGGTTACAGTGCAATATATAATTATTTTATTAAATACATATGAATATTTTTATTAAAAAATATTTTTTAATTATTAATTGTGATAGAATACTAATCTAAAGGATTTATTTATTTTAATTCAAATCAAACTGTATAAAAATGCATTAATCACACACTTAAATATTAAAGAACACGATATTATGTATTTTGGCTCATTATTAGGGTTCATTTTTTATTTTTAGTTTGTCTCAACTCATCAGTGATCGCGTCTTCTTTGCTATTTTTTAATCTGTAATATTCCTCAATTACAATAGCGAATTCTAATAAAATAATTAAATATTATATATATATATTAATTTTTAAAAAGCTCTGTTTAAATTACTAATTTATATTATCATTGTACATATGGAAAAGTATATTCTCACTTTATTAAATTTCTCAGGCACAGAGTTTAAACCAAATAGACTATCCGTTAACTTGCCTCGCGAGGCAAATTTTATTGAAATTCCAGGTAATTCTCTGACAACATTTTTTTTCAGGCAAGTCATCCAGGCTTCAAACCAAACAGGCCCGCTATGTGCATCTGCCGTGATGGTACATGCGCAGTAGGCTTGGGCATTCGGTCATGACCGAACCGATCTATTCGGTTCTTCAGTCAGTTTGAAAGTTCGGTCATCTGAAAACAGAGACCGAACGGTTAGTTTCAAAACATAAGACCGAACAAGTCTGGTCTTGGTTAGTTCGGTTCAGTCTCGGTCATAATCGAACTAACCGAACTATACAAAATATGTACTAAATAGTATTTTTTTAGCAAATTTTAGCATTTTTTCTATTCCATGGCAAAAATAACAATACAAACTAAAGATTAAATAGAGGGATAAGAGTGATTGTTGATATAAACCCCTTGGAATAAATATTATATCACTATCTAAAGTACACATTATATCCATAAAAATTAGATATTCGTTTAGTTCGGTCAGTTCGGTTATCCGTGGCATATGATCGAACTAACCGTTCGGTTAGTGCGGACTAAGGACCAAACTAGTGACCGAGTCATTTCGGTCTCGATCTCGTTAATTTAGATGGGTCCACCCTAGCTGCTTTCGCCGCTCCCCTGTAGTTCGTTGATTGGACTACTCCCCTGTAGTTCGTTGATTGGACTTTTCGAGTACGAAGGTTTTCATACACCTGGCTTGCTGTGTTGACTTCGTGACGTTAAAGTTGATAAACTTTTTCATGTGAACTTCAAATTAGACAAATAATATATATTCATTTTAATCATCTCCACAAGCTTTTCGAGGGGTGCACTTTTTTCAACATTTGAGATTATTTTGCAATTGTGAATATTTAAATTACTATTTAGTTTTTTTGCACCAATTTATAAATGCTTCGTATATGATATTTTCTTGTGCATTTTTACATGCCTTGTAAGACTACTCTAGAGCAAGTTTCATGTGCAATGGTTGTTTTGAGCGGGGTGACTATATATACCTATCCCACGCCCTTGGGCTTGCTGTTGATACTCCAGAAGTTGCCAAACCTTTTCAAAGCCTTTGTGAGCTCTCTCCAACCCTCTTAAGTGTTGGAGCTGTGTGATTAACAGCTAGAGAGAAGATCAGAGCATTCCTTGAGCACTTGTTGGGTTTCATCAATCTTCGTTGTGCATTTAGGTGAAGCCTCCTAGACGGCTAGGCGTCGCCTGGCGAGCTCCCGTGCTTGTGGTGAGCAGCGGGATCAGTTTGTAACCACCCAATGCAGCTAAGAAATCACCCCTTACTTCAAAAGTTTATTCTCCTGATTTGAGATCGAGGGAAAGAACAAGCTTTGGTGGCTAGCTCATCCTTGTGTAGATACCTTAACAACGTGGACATAGGCAAACCTTGGTGGTGAGCCGAACCACAGGATAAATCATAGTGTCTTGTGTGTTGATTCATATTCCTGCAGTTTTTATTGTTGAGGTGTGATTATAGGATTTGAGCTCAATCTTCTATTGTGCTAGGTTTCTGTGGTATACAGTCTTCGAGCTGTATCTTATCTTTCTGCTATAGGGCTAAGCTGCTTAGAGTATCTAGTTTGTACCTGCAAAGTTTCATTTATGTCCGCTTATATTTTGAAGAGCGGCAGTGTCGCTCTATTAAAGCGGCAGTGCCGCCCTATAATCTTATTGAATTTAGAGCTGAAATTTTGCACGGTTGTCTCTGAATTTCCCTAGTACTCAGTCTAACAGTTTGCACAGATTTGGACTTACTATCTCAGGGAGGCAGTGCCGCCCTCAAAAAGAGGCAGTGCCGCCCTCAGTTTTAAATTCTTTTTTAGCTGAATTTTTGTAGGCCTATTCACCCCCCTCTAGGCATCCTAGCCGACATCAAAGTCCTTTCAATCTCCCACTCCACCAGCTGGAGCCCCCCGCGCCGCCTGCCTAGGCACCACGTTGGGCCTTGTCGCTGGGCCGCCACGCCCGCGGGTTGCTTGTCGCCGGCCTGCGCCTCCCTCCAGGCTCCAAGCTGCACCTTCCCTGCCGCCAGCTGGAGGCTCCAGAAATCTTCCCTACCGACCAGTCGACATACCGACCACCCCCCTCCTGCCTCCCCCGCGCGCTCTCATTTCGGCCCACGCGACCCAAAGCCTGCCGTCGCCCGCGCCCACGCCGTCGTCGTCGCCCCTCCTTCTCCAACTACGGCGACCTTAGAAGGAAGGGGCCGACCGGGGGAGACAGGTAAGTCAGGTGGTCGGGCAGTCTAGGGGTCCTGGCGACGGTGAAGGTGGCGGACCAGGGTAGGGCGAGGGCGTCATGGCGGCTTGTCGGCGGCGACAGGAATGGGCGCGAGAGAGGAAGAAGTAGGCCGCCGCGACAGCGCAAGGGCTCGCCGGAGCTCTGCCACTGTGGTGGAGCTTCGACGAGCCCTTACGCCGCCGTGGCAGTGGGCGAGGGGCGGGGACGGCGTCAGTGGCAGGGGCGACGAGTGGAGGTTGATGAAAAACAGTCACGGAAAGAGAAAGAGAGGAGAGATGAGAGATGAGAGAGGATAGGGTTCGTGCCGACCAGGTCGGAGCATAGGCTCCCCCTCGGCTCCCCGTACCTCCCGTCGGGGACACCACGCTCGACCGCGCCGCCCTGCCCAGCGTCGTCCTCGTCACCAAGTCATGCCGCTTGACTTGCCGAAAGACAGGGGCTTGCTGCGCCACCCTTGTCTATCGCCGGAGCCAGTGGCGAAGCCACGTGCAGCCATCGGGGTCCGAGGACACCGACGATTTTGGCAAAAACTCTTATAGCGATCATTTTTTGGCCGGTTAGGACCCCACCAAAATTTTCTTGCGACCCCAGTGGCCCATGAGCAGCAACAGTCTGCACTCAGCCCAACAACTATAGTCCATCTGCTATTTTGCTAAGTGTTATCCGATCCATTAAGCCATCAAGGCCACATGCCCACAGCTCACACATGATGTACGCCTGTACGTGGATGAATTGGAGAAGGCCAGGCCAAACGTCATGTGCCCTTTTGTCTTCCTATACGCATCGCAAATCACCTACAGTCCTATGGCCGCGTCGCCCCTAACGCCGGCCGCGCCGTCGCTCGCCCGCTCGGTGCTCTGATCTCGATCAAGTTCTCCAGGCTCCGGTTGTTCTACTCCCTCTGCTATCTAGATACAAGGTACCCTTCAAATTCTTAATTATGCAGTTTGCAGTTAATAATCATGTCTGAATTCTGAGTTTATAGGGTTTTTTCCAGCTATTCATATGCAATCCGAACCCAGATTCTCAGAAGTCAGAAATAGAAAACATTAGTTAAGCACGTTCTCCTTGCTCCTTCATTCCAGCAAGATGACAGGTATCTATCTAGTACTAACAATGTACGCTTACATGCTAAATTGCTATTTGTTTCAGTTTTTTATGATGTGACTAATTTAGTACTTTTTATAGTTAATCAGCCTACTCTGAAAGGATTTCTTAAAAGAAAATTACTCCCGTCTGGTGATAATGACGACGACAATAATGATGGGGACCTAGACACTACAGCAATAAGAAGAGATGGACATGGCACAACATCAAACATTAATTATACTATTCAGCGCACTTCACGGATCTCACGGGATGAGGTAAATTTTGATGAACTTCCATATGATCCCGCAGATAGAAGAAGAATATCAGATTACATAGGCGACAAATTGCAGAATGACATAAGGCGAAAATATTTGACTAGAGGTCCTTGTAAGCCACCACCTGATTTTATGTTTCCAACGACAATAATTTCGGATAAACCACGACGGTGTCAACATGAATGGTTCACTAAATATGCTTGGCTAGAGTACAATTAAAAGATGGATAAGTGTTTTTGTTTAGCTTGATACTTGTTTAGAGATTGCAACAAGGGCCAAGGTGGGAATGATGCTTTTGTTATAGATGGTTGGGATGGCTGGAACAAAAGTGATAGGTTTCGAGATCATGTAGGCAGCAAATGTAATAGCTTTCATAACACAGTTGTGAAAAGATGTGATAATTTGTTGAAGCCTTGTCAATCAATTGTTGAAGCCTTAACCAAGCAAAGTAATATCAGTAAAGAGAACCATTTGATTCGATTGAAGACATCCATTAAAGCTGTCAGATACTTGTTGCATCAAGGCTTAGCTTTTCGTGGCCATGATGAAAGAGAGGAATCTACAAATAAGGGAAATTTTCGAGAGTTAGTTGATCTTTTGGCTGAGGACAATGACAAAGTAAAGAAAGCAATTGGAACCGCTCCTAAAAATAATAAGATGATTGCTCCAGAAATTCAAAGGGACATTGCAAATTGTTTTGCTGAGGTAAGAAATAATATCGCCATATTATTTTGTCTTCTCTCATTATATAAGATATTAATTGTTTTATTTTTTTGCAGATCATTGTCAAATCTATCGTTGAAGAAATTGGTGGGGATGTGTTTTGCCTATTAGTAGATGAGTCGGCTGATGTTTCTGGAAAGGAGCAAATGACAGTTGTCTTGCGGTATGTTGACAAACTTGGGGTAATAAAGGAGAGACTTATTGCTGTTGTTCATGTGCAAGAGACATCAGCTTCATGTCTAAAATCTAACATTGATAATTTGTTTGCTAAGTACGGCTTGAGCATAAAACAAATCAGAGGACAAGGTTATGATGGGGCTAGCAATATGAGAGGCGAGTTCAATGGATTAAGAGCTCTAATCATGAGAGAGAATAGCTCAACATATTATATACATTGCTTTGCTCATCAATTGCAGTTGGTCATTGTAGCAGTGGCTAAAAAGAACGATGATGCTAGTGATTTCTTTGACATGATATCCCTTTTGCTCAATGTGGCTGGAGCTTCTTGCAAACGTAAAGATATGATTCGAGAAAGACAACAAGAAAGAGTTAGAAAAGCCATAGGAAGTGGACAACTAAATAGTGGAACTGGATTGAATCAAGAGCAGTCCCTTCAAAGAGCCGGAGACACGTTGGGGTTCTCATTATAAAACCCTCAAGAGTCTAAGCAATCTGTTTCCTGAAGTTATTGAAGTGCTCTAATATGTTGAAAAGGAAGGCCCAACTGATGCAAAGAGACGCCAAGCTCGTGGTCTCCTAGACTACCTACAAGATTTTGACTTTGTGTTCTACTTGCACTTAATGATGCTTATTTTGGGACATGCAAATTCTTTGTCACTGTCCTTGCAGAGAAAAGATAAAGATATCTTGGAGGCCATGATGGAGGTGAAGCTAACCAAGCAGAAATTTCAGCAAATTAGAGATGATGACTGGGATTCTTTGTTGCAGGCTGTGCAATCATTTTGTGAAGAGCATGGTATTCCCAAGTTGGATATGGATGAAGAGTATATTGACCGTCATAGGCCAAGGAAAAAGACCAATCAAACCAACTATCAACACTACAAATATGATTGCTTCAATCCCATTATGGACTTGCAACTTGCAGAGTTCAATGATCGTTTCAACGAGGTAAACTCTCAATTGCTCACTCAGATTGCGGCTTTCAACCCCAAGAATTCTTTTGAGGCTTTTAAATTGGAGAGTTTAATGGATTTGGCTAAGTCATATCCTGATGATTTTGATTCAACACAACTAAGGGATCTTGGTCGTGAGCTTAATTTCTATATTGACAATGTGCGAGCTGATGAAAGATTGGCCAATTTAGACACTATTTCCGAACTTGCTAAGTTGATGGTCAGTACAAACAAGCATCTGGGTTTTCCTTTGGTTTATCGGCTTCTCAAGCTAGTACTAGTTCTTCCGGTTGCCACTGCATCTGTGGAGAGGTGCTTTTCACCAATGAAAATTGTGAAGACAATACTGCGAAATCTTATTGGAGATGAGTTTACGAACGATTGTATTGTATGCTTTGTGGAACAAGAATTTCTTGCCACAATATTCCACTTGATGATGTGATCATTCGATTTCACAAGATGGAGGACCGTAACCGCAGAGGGAGCCTATAGGAGGTAACTACTGCTATGAAAGCTTGTTTTGCTATAATTTGTTGGTTGTTACAATACTATTATATATTTTTGGATATTATTATGTGTGGTAATATATTATTATAAACTTAAAAAGTTGAAGTTAGTAGTATTATGGGTTTGTCCCGACCTTTTATCGTATTGTCCGGACCCAGCGTCCAAAAATCCTGGCTTCGCCCCTGGCCGGAGCGGCCCTACCTCTTCGCGTCGCCGCCGCACCACGCATGGTGCGAAGTCCCGCGCCTGGAGCCGAAGATGCACCACGGCGTGAACGTGGGACGGATCTCGGAAGCTCGTTTTGGAGGGACAGGCTCGCCCCGCACTGATAAAATCGATCCGAGTGCTAATAAAAAAAAACACGATCCGTCCCGCATCGCCCCTTCAACCAAACGCCACCAAACCCAACACAACCAAGAGAAATCAAAATCTCATCGCCGCCGTCGGGCTCGTCGCCGTCGCGGTGCGTGGGTGACCGCGATGGACCCGAGCCGCCCTCTGCTTGGGCGCGGCGCCTTCCTCTCCTCTTCCGTCCACGCTGCAATCGCGCTCCTCCTAGTCGTCCTCCTCGTCACGCTCCTCCGCCTCCCCCTCTCCACCTCCCCACACGCCGCCGCCACCCGCACCGACCAGAAGCCTCAAGAGCAGGCCTGCGATCCTACCTCACCGCTCGACTGCGCCGACCCGCGCTTGTTCCATCTCATGATGCGCAGCGCCATCGAAGCCTTCCCGGCCGTCCATTTTGCTCGCTTCGGCCGCCCCGTCCCCGGTGACCCCCCATCCGCCTCTTGCGACATGGCCTGGCGCGCCCGCTCCGACTCCGACTCCCCAACGAAGGCCACCACCAAGGACTACCGCCGCTTCGCCATCGCCCGCGATCCCCACACATGCGCCTACTCCGTCCTCTCCATCGGCGACTACCATTCCGGCCCCAACGCTCGCAAGCCCCGCCGCGGCGCCACTAATGCCACCATCGCCACTCCGCCACCACCGGCGCTCTCCCGCTCCCAGTTCGCCCAGGGTGCGTACCTCGCTTACCTCGGTGGCGGCGACCGCTGCAAGCCCATGCCACACTACCTGCGCAGCCTTCTCTGCGCCCTTGCTGAGGCTCGATACCTAAACCGCACCCTCGTCCTCGATCTCACACTCTGCCTCGCTGCCTGCTATGCCGCCCCCGGGACGGGGGGAATGCCTGAGGAAGGCAAGCGCCTTGCCTTCTACATCGACGTCGAGCAACTACAATCCCAGGTCCCCATCATTGAGGAGAGACAGTTCTGGGCGGACTGGGACAGTTGGGGGGTGCAGGGCCAACTCCGGGCACGCCTCATTAAGAACACCAGGCTTGCACCTATAAAGTTCTCCAAGGTGAGGGACACCCTCATCGTCAGGAAATTTGGAGATGTCGAGCCAGGTAACTACTGGTACAATGTCTGCGATGGTGAGGCAAAGCATTTGCTCCGCCCATTGCGCTCGGTGATACATTGGACTCCACGCTTGATGCACATTGTTGATGATATCATCTCAAGGATGCAACCAGCCTTTGATTCGGTCCATATCAATGCCAAGGGTGAGGACCTCAGACAGAGGGTTGATGAAGTTCTTGGTGGAGGGCGGCAGGTGTATGTTGCAGGGGAGGGGGTCAACAGTGCATTTCTGGAGTCACTCAAGGCAAAGTGCATTATACATTATCTGGATGAATTTGAGGACCTGTGGGGGACAGACAGCAAATGGTTCTTGGAGATGAAGAGGCTCAATGGCGGTGTTCCTGTGGAGTTTGATGGGTACATGCGTGAGGTTGTTGATAGAGAGGTCTTCCTCAAGGGGAAGAAGAAGGTGGAGGTGCTCCGGTGATTTGGTTTCTTCTCTCACCTAGATAACTTGTTGTTGATACATCCTAGAGAAGTTGAATAGCACAAGCATGCTTATGTCAAGCTAGTCTTTTAAACCACGGTATATCTGAATTTAGTTCTCAGACTCGTCTGTAGGGGGATTTATTTTGCTAGCCACTATCATTTCCATGGAAATTTTGGTAACCATCAATGTATACATAGTTATGTGCTTCTGATAGCACTGTTCCATTTAATTATCAGTTTCCTAACACTGGTTGCTGGTCAGTTATGTAAGAAGGATGATCTGTAATATTTATTTTGCTATTTACTTCATTTACTTTTATCCTAATTCCTAGGGGGTTTTCACTACACTTAAAACATATGGTTGTCATTTTTGTTTCATTTGCATGGGTGTTTTGGCTTCTGGACGTCTTTGTTCTTTGAGTTTGAGTGATGCACTGGCAGAAGTACAGTTCTGAGTTCTGTTTCTGAGAACAAAATCCTGCTATGTATATGAAATAAGGATACCTTCGTGAGCATTTGCTTGCTAGCTAAAGTTATATATTCTCCCTTGCACTCCTCCCAAAATATAAGGACTTATGAGTTTGTCCTATATCAAACTATTCTAGGTTTGACCAACTCCATAGAGAAGTGTATTAACATCTATCACATCAAAAGAGTAAAATATGAAAATATATTTTATAATGGACCTATTTGTGCTGTTTGGAATCGTAATATTATTGTTCGTTTCTATAAACATGGTCAAATTTAAGGTAGTTTGACTTAGGACAAACTCAAAAGTCTATATATATCGGGTGGAAGGAGTATTACTTAAGTGCTGGGAACTGAAATATATCATTAGGACAATCTGGAGCTGATCTGCTTGTCAATCAATACCTTAGTTCATGCAGAGATTTTGCTGTTTGCTTTACCAACAACTTGACACTGATAACTATTTTCTATGGAACATTCTGTGACCATGAATTTTTTCCTTGTGCCGTTCAGGTATAAGGTATGTTATATTGTGACTAGCATATTTTGTGTTTACCACTATTAATTACTTGCTAGAGTAAATAAGGTAGGTATGGGCAACTGGTAGAGCATGTATACTCCAGCGCCTATGTGCTAGTTTGTTTTGATATAGAGTTATAGACAACTTTGCAATTGATAGGCCAGCTTTTCTGTTGGAGACTGCTAAATGTCTTGTAACAGAACCTTTTTTTTATGTATATAGTTTTGCTCGATGACACAGAGTGTTGCTTGAAATTGAGCTTCTATGAAACTCACTATACAATAACTGTTGCAGTACACACAAACTGCTACTACAAATTGAACTTCATCTCTTACATGTTGATTTTGACCTTTATTTAACCCAAATTTCAGGTAGCAACAGTGGGTCTCTGGTTGTTGAACCTTTTTGATCATTCACAATGGATTTATTTACTCCTCGTAGTGACCTGGATCTCTCTATCAGTTTCAGTACTAATACTGATGAGTGATATACTCACATCAGGAAATTTTCAAAGGTTCCATATTGTTGTTGTTGCTGTTCTATATTCTCATCAGAGTAAGTATTTCGTTATTTCCCTAGACTGAATATTTTCAGATATTCATTGCATGCCCATTGATATTTGTAAATATATTCAACCTTTTCTTTTCTGATCCATCCAGGGAGTGGAATTTTCTGTGGGGTTTTCACCAATTGTAAGTGCTGGGGTACCTATTGCATGCCCAATTGATTGTGGCACAGGGATCAAATGTGATATTTTGGTTGAAAATAAAGCATGCCCATTGATATTTGTAAATACATTCAACCTTTTCTTTTCTGATCCATCCAGGGAGTGGAATTTTCTGTGGGGTTTTTACCTATTGTAAGTGCTAGGGTACCTATTGCATGCCCAAGTGATTGTGGCACAGGGATCAAATGTGATATTTTGGTTGAAAATAAAGATGGCATGACAAGGTCAATGATCATCAAATTTGTTTCCTCACTTGATGAAAGGTTTCAGATACTAAGTTACTTGGTAAGGCAATCTTCGTTTTCTTTCTAATTACTATTAACTTAGCAAAGCCATGTGATGAATTGAAACTAATGACAACAATCTTTTCCTTTTCCATTTGTTCTTCAGGTTAAGTTCTGGGCTAAGGTACATGATTTGAATAGCCCAAGACAACTAAACTATGAGCTCCATGTAAATTATTTCACTAGTTGCTTTCCATTTGCAGGTACCATGGGTTAATTATTATTTTGGTTTGGTTATTAAATTGCATGTAACTGTCCTGTTACCTTTTGTTTTGATTAATTGACCTACTAATAAATCTGTATTTGAAGACAAGCTTTGGATTCATTTGTGTTAGAAATTGTGATTGGATTACTTGGGCTAACCCTAGGAGGGTAGCAATATTATTGTCTTACATGGGCCTCATGGGCCTAACACTTGCACACTCCAACACCCCCCGCAGTCTGAACTACCGGCGCAACGGAGTTTCAAGACTGAGCACGAAAGAAGGAGTACAACACACAAGCCCCCCACAGACTCAACTAGCCGCTAGTGATGTTGAGGCTGGAACGAAACTCGGAGAACGTCGAGGACGGGAGGCCCTTGGTGAAGATGTCAACAAACTGGGAGGTGGTCGGGATGTGGAGAACCCGAACATCGCCGATCGCCACCCGATCGCGGACAAAGTGAAGGTCGATCTCCACATGCTTGGTCCGCTGGTGCTGAACGGGGTTGGTGGAGAGGTACACCGCGCTGACGTTGTCGCAGTAGACCAACGTGCTCCGGGTCAAGGGACTGTGGAGCTCACCAAGGAGCCGCCGGAGTCAGGAGGCCTCAGCCACGCCGTTAGCAACAGCGCGGTACTCCGCCTCGGCATTGGAGCGGGAGACCACCGGCTGGCGCTTGGATGACCAAGACACCAGGTTGCCGCCGAGGAAGACAGCATAGCCGGAGGTGGACCGGCGAGTGTCCGGACACCCAGCCCAGTCAGCATCGGTGTAGACGACGAGTTCGGTGGAGGCAGACCGGTGGAGAAGTAGGCCGTAGTCGACGGTGCCGCGGAGGTAGCGGAGGAGGCGCTTGAGGGCCGTGAGGTGAGGCTCGCGCGGATCATGCATATGTGTTGGACTATGAGAGTATTAGGCTCATGGCCCATGTATGACTATATTGCTACCCTTCTAGGGTTATCCAAGTAATCCAATCACTCTTTCCAACATGGTATCAAGCTAGGGTTTCCTTCCCTCTCTCTCCCTTCCCTCCCTCCCTTGCCAGCAGCAGCAGCCGCTGGCCCCGCCGCCGTCGCCAGCCATGGCCGGCAGCCTTCCCTCCTCCTTCCCTCCCCTTCCCTCTTCTGCGCTGGCGCGCCGGCTCTGGCCGCCGCGGGCGCAGCAGGCGCGGACGCCGCCGCGGGAGCGGGCGCGGACGCCGCCGCGAACACGGGCCGCGCGGGCGTCGTCGCCGCCGCCGCCGCCACGGCGCGGGCGCCGCCGCGGGCACGGGCCGCGCGGGCGCGGACGCCGCCGCGGGCACGGGCCGCGCGGGAGCAGGCGCGGGGCGGACGCGCCGCGGGCGCGGGCCGTGCAGCGCCGCCGCCGCCTGCCCTTCTTCCCCGCCCCGCCGGCCAACTCCTCCCCGGCCAGGGCGCGCCAGCAGCAGCAGCCACTGGCCACCTCTCCCCGGCCAGGGCGCGGACGCCGCCGCGGGCGCGGGCCGCGCAGGCACTGCCGCCGCCGCTCTTTACACCGCCCCGCTGGCACCTCCTTCCCGGCCAGGGCGTTTCCAGCAGCAGCAGCCGCTGGCCTACCTCCTCCCCGGCCAGGGCACGGGCGCCGCCGCCGCTCTTCTTCCTCGCCCCGCTGGCCACCTCCTTCCCGGCCAGGGCATGCCAGCAGCAGCAGCCGCTGGCTACCTCCTTCCCGGCCAGGGCGCGGGCGCCGCCGCCGCCGCTGGCCAGCTCCCTGGCAGACTGCTGCCCGGCGCGAACGTGCTCACCGCCACGCCGGCTGCCCTTCTTCAACGCCCAGCCGGCCACCTCCTCCCCGGCCAGGCCGGCCAGCTGCTGCCCGGCGCGGCCGACCACCTCCCCGACCAGCAGCCTGGCACGGCCGGCCAGCTCCTGTCCGCTCCGCCAGCTCCTCCCTCTGGCAAGCAGCCCCGACTGCCCGACGACCAGCTTGCGAGCGCGTGCGCGGCCGGACTCGCTGGCGTGGACCATGTTGTGCATGGCGCGATGGCTGCCGCCGCTGCAGTGGCCGGCGCGGGAGCAGGGGCTCCCGCCTTCTTCGCATCCTTTCCCGGTGCCGGCTCCTCCCTAGGCGTGGCTGGCACTCAGGGCGCCCCCCTGGTTTCCCTGCTGCCTGGTGGATGCCTTCTAGTCCTACCTTCATCGGCTCCTCGCGTTCCCGGCCATCGTCTCCGCCACCGTCGTCTCTCCTTGGTCCCCCTCCTCCCGGACCAAATGGGCGTGGGCATACACCGGCTACCTGGGACCAGCCGCCCTTCCAATCGGCTGGCGGCGAGTTCCGCCCCACCCACACACCGGCAACCATGTTCGCTGGGGCTGTCCCAGGCGCTCCCCCGTTCCCGTCGCCGTGGACTCCACCTCCCGGGACTCTGCCGGGGCCTGTCGGTTGGGATCCGACGGCCTTGGCCCGCTCTTTCAGCACCCTCGGCCTGACACCTCCTGTCAGTTCCGACTGGATCGCTGACTCAGAAGCCACCTACCACACCACTCCCAACCCTGGTCTCCTATCTTCTGTTCACCCACCCTCTTCAACTCACCCTTCGTCCATCATGGTCGCGAATGGCTCTTGCCTTCCGGTCACGTCTGTGGGTGCCGCTAACACTCATAGCTCCTTTCTTCTTCCAGATGTCCTGGTTGCTCCCAATATGGTTCACAACCTTCTTTCTATTCGTCATTTCACAGCTGACAACTCCTGTTCGGTTGAATTCGACCCTTCTGGTCTCACCGTAAAGGATTTGGCTTCCCAGCGTCCTCTTCTCCGCTGTGACAACACGAGGCCCCTTTACACTCTTCGGTTCCCTACTTCTGCTCCATGGTCTTCACCTTCCCCTCCGTCAGCTGCTTTTGCCACCACCACCTCCTCTACTACTTGGCACCGTCGCCTTGGTCACCCTGGCCGCGATGCCTTGACACAGCTTCGTCGTAGCTCTGCCATACCATGTACTCGAGCTCGCGATGAGCATTTGTGTCATGCGTGCCAACTGGGCCGACATGTTCGTCTTCCTTTTCCTACTTCCTCTTCCCATGTGGCCCATATCTTTGACCTTGTCCATTGCGATATGTGGACATCTCCTGTCCCTAGCATCTCTGGCTATAAATACTATCTTGTGTTGGTGGATGATTTCTCTCACTATTCCTGGACTTTTCCTCTTCGTGCCAAGTCTCACACTTTCTCCACGCTACTCCACTTCTTTGCCTGGGTGTCCACTCAATTCGGCCTCACCATCAAGGCCGTTCAGTGTGACAACGGGCGTGAGTTCGATAACTCCACATCTCGTGCCTTTTTCCTCTCTCACGGCGTGCAGTTGCGCATGTCGTGCCCCTACACCTCCTCCCAGAACGGCAAGGCCGAGCGCATGATTCGCACCACCAACGACACCATCCGCACCCTCCTTTTGCAGGCCTCTCTTCCTACCCGTTTCTGGGCCGAGTGTCTTCACACCTCCACCTATCTCCTCAACCGTTTACCTTCCGCTGCCTGTCCCGCTCTGTGACACCCCAATTTTAAGAACAAAATTGGAGCACAATATATGTATGCCAGGATCAATTTTCATACATATATCCACATCATAGTAAATATCAAAACAATGCTTTATTAATATATCGTACATTATTACAAAAATGACCCTCGGGTCTGAAAGAAAAGTACAGACTCTCAACAGACTCTGATGTAGACTTCGCGGAAACTGGACGCCATCTCCACAGGAAGGTCGACCGGGGGCTGCGCCATCCTAGTACAAGTCGTCTGGGTCGTATCCACCGTATTCTGGGTAAGTTGTCGGGGTCGTATCCGCCATCTTCTCGGTACTCCTGCTCCGTGTCGTAGACTCCAACGTCTGGGTGGGGTAGCAGGGGGTTCAAAGAGGAAGGGTGAGTACATCGAAATGTACTCCGCAAGTGTAGGAAATATATGCTTATGAGGCTATTAACAAAGGTAGGCTGACTCTGTTTGACTCAAGCGCCTAAAGCAACATATCCTATTAATCCTATTAAACCTATGCACCTATTTACTAGGTTATAACCTCAGTCTCCAACGGTAACAGAACCACACTCGGAGTCGCACCGAGCAAACCACACTCGGAGTCACACCGAGCAACCAACACTTGGAGTCACACCAAGCAACCGCACTTGGAGTCACACCAAGTACCCACACCTGAAGTCCGTCAGGCAAACCACACCTGAAGTCCATCAGATGACCCGAACTAGGACGTTTCAAGGAGTCCTATGTGTATTAGTTCCATACGTCACGACATAGAGAGCTACCTTCCGTAATAACACCAGGTCTGTGCCCGAGCCTGGGAATCACTCCCGTACCAAGCAGTAACCCGCGTAGAAGAAGCCTCTGTACCCATGTCATATGAGACTAATAACCACATAAGGCTTCTCTAACGAACTAGAACAAAACCACCAGCTAATCTCGAAGAAGTCCAAGCCGCTCGTGACCGTGAGCACGGCTGATATATCAGTTTTACACTCTGCAGAGGTTGCACATCGTTACCCATGAGTCGTGCAGATCCCGTCACGCTAAACACTGCCGAGGTGTATAGCAGGTTGCACTGCAAGGCCTTTACAAAACTCCCTCCAAGTCCGTTTTACACGTTCACTAAGGTTTCACCGCTAACAGTGGATATACGCACCACTGCAGAAGCCCCCTCTTGTGCCACAAATCCGACCCCGTGTAAACCCTCAACTTGGAGGCAATTAATTACTTGGCCAGGTCCAGCCCATCCAGATCTCATGGTTGCGCTGTCAAGCCGGGTTACATGCTCTGAGAACCGGGTCCTAGGGATCCAGGCAGGATAATCTAGCACAAGCCCAGAACCAAAAACCAAAACCAGCTGCCGAGTCCCACGGCACGAAAACCACCACACGGTCCATCCTGCCGGATTTACCTACTCACCATACTACTCATTACCAGTCCACATGTTCCATAGATCATTAATCAGAATTAATTATAAAAACCATCCCATCCCAAGACAGCAGGGCTAAGCATGACGTCTACCCAACACATCCCAAACCAGGTGACAAGGAAAATATGAACAAGTTCTAGCAAACCTTAACATGGGATTCAATTTAAGACTGCATGCATCTACAGGATCTAACTAATCTAAACTCAAAATAAAATAAATACAGGAGCAAGATGTTCAAGGACACTTGCCTTCGGACTGGGTCGAATCAACTGGGTCGCAAGGATGGTCTGGAGCGTCCTCGAACTCCGCACTCTCCGGCCCAATCAACATACATGGCACATACAAAGCGAAATGAATAACAGTACAGCAAACAGTAACAAAACCGTAAACTAATAGATCTACTGCGTAGAGGACGAAATTATGAAACTAACGCAAGTTGAATGGGTCGAATCGGAGTTAGAACGCAAAAGTTATAAGCGTTTGAATCTAAGTGGCAGTTCTGTAAATAGATTGAACTCATTTTCGTATTCTAAATAAATAAAATCTGAATTTAAAAGACACTTGGACCGGGCCTCATTTATCCGAAAGATGAGGGGTTAGATCGGAAGAATTCGCAGACTCAGCGCACATGGCGACTGGACCGCGGGTTGATTACGAAAAGGGTAGAGGACTCTTTAGCAAAATGGCATCGGCGAAGGGGTATCGACTTTTCTCGGCCGTTGATCTGGTGATGGGTGGCTGTGACTAGATCGGGGCGGACGGCTGTGGGTGGACCGTGCCTCATTTTTGGGAAAGTGCAGGGACTAGATCGCCATTTTTCCAAGACTCAACGAATAGTGCAATTGGACGGCGGGTTGATTCAATGAAAAGACAGGGTCTCTTTAGCAAAATGACCCGTGCGCTGCGCAGGCACAGACGTGGCGCTGACGGGGCGCCAGGTGGCGTGCGGTGATTGGATTGGTGCACCGCGTGGCTCGTGGACCGGCTGACCTGGCGACCGTGGACCGAGTCCACGATCCCGTGCATCGGGCTCATACCGTTTCGCATCAGGTTCTAATCGTGACCGTCCAGGGAGATCGGACGGTGCTGAGGAGGGTAGCTGCCCGCCGGTGGCTCAGCAGGCGGCGGCGCTCTGAGCTCGCGCGACGGCGCCATGGCCGGCCGATCGGGGTGTGCTAAACTGGTGCTAGGGTGTGATAGAGAGCGGGTAATCGGGTGGGATCAGAAGAGGAGCTCACCTAGAACACGGTGGTGGGGTTCTTGTCGCCGATCGGGGGCCGGAGAGGGAGTATTTGCGGTGATGGCGGACGACGGCGCTCGTTTGCTCCGGCGTGACCCGCTGGTGACGTTCCCGGGCGCGGATTTCACCAGGAAGGAGTTCTCCGGACGCGGCGCGTCTCCATGGGTGCGATGGAGCTCAGTAGCAGCCGGCCATGCGGCTATGGCGGCGCTAGGGTTTGCGGCTGCCGAAGGATCTTGGTGGCGACGGTTGGAGGGCGTGAGCGAGATGGGAAAGGGAGCGGTGGTGGCGGCGGCTCTGTTCTTATAGCGCGGAGGCGGCTCGATAGGCTCCAGGCGCCGGGAGAAGCGGGGCGGCGACGGAGATGGCACCCGGGGATGTCGGATGGAGGTTGGGGACACCTCTGACAGGTGGGTCCCACCTGTCAGCGAGCGCGGGTCGCGGGCCACTGCTGTCAGCGAGGCGGGCGGCGGGCACGCGTGCAGCGGCGCTGCGGCGTGGACGCGCGCGGCGGCTGCTCGGGCCGGATGAGGTGAGGGCGCTGGCGGGCCGCTGCTGCTGCGTTCTGGGCCGAGAAGGGGGAGATGGCTGGTGCCGGCCCAAGGCGGAAGAGAGTGGGGCGGAGAACAGAAGTAGGCCAAGGGCCTGCTGGGCCGCTGGAAAAAAAAAATGAGAGAGCGGGCTGCGACGCTGGGCTTAAAGGGAGAAGGGGTGAGGGAGGGTCCTGTTTGCCTTTTCCTTTTTGTTTCTTTTTCAATAGCTTTTCAAATTCATTTGAAACTCAAAACAAATCAGTTTGGAATCAAATCACTTTCAAAAATTTGAGGAATATTTTTCCTGGGTTTTGGAAATTAAACTTTGAGTTTGACTTTGTAAAATTTTCATAAGTCTTTTATTTATTTTCTAAATAGAATAAAAGCGATTCACCCTATCCGGGTTTAATAAAATTCTTTTTCACCCAATAAAACTGTGCAACGGCATGAATGCAACAAACATCTGGTTAGAATTTTCCTCCATCTAGGGTTTTGGTCATTTTCTAATTAAATTCTAGTTTATTTTAATTAATTAAAAATCCGGGGTGTTACACGCTCCCACTCCTCACCACGCCCTCTTCGGTACCCCTCCTCGCTACGACCACCTTCGTGTCTTCGGGTGTGCGTGTTACCCTAACACCACTGCCACTGCTCCTCACAAACTGGCTCCCCGGTCGACTCGGTGTGTCTTCCTCGGGTACTCCCCGGATCACAAGGGGTACCGTTGCTATGACCTCTCCTCTCGTCGCGTCCTCATTTCCCGACACGTGTTCGACGAGGCCGACTTCCCCTTCTCTACCACCACCTCTCCTCCCACCTCCACACCACCTCCCACCTCCGACCTTGACCTCTCCTCCTTGTTTCCCACTGACGCGGTGGTCCAGCCACCTTTACTGTTTTACCCTGCAGGTCCTCCACGCGCTCCGCCGGGCTCGTGCCCCGGCTCTCCTGTTCTCCCGCGCCCTCCGCCGGGCCCGTGCCCCGGCTCGCCGTACTCCGGGGCTGCTCCACCGCGCCCTCCGCCGGGATCCTGCCCCGGCTCCCCGCCCTCTGGAGCTACGCCGGACCCTGCGCCGTGCGCCGGTCCGGCGGCCACGTTCCCCGGGGCTGCGCCCGACCCTGCGCCGACGCGGGTCCGGCGCCTGCGGCCCCTCCCACGCGCTTCGACCAGCCGGTGCGTGTCTACCAGCGCCGTGCGCGGGCGGCACCAACGCCCCCGGTGCTGGCTCCGTCACCGTCGTCGCCACCTCGGTCTCCTCCCGTGGCCGCATCTCCGTCGTGGACGCCTACGCTGCCGCCTCCACCGCCGCGGGCCGCTCGGGTCGAGCCGCCCGTGTACCACCCCCCTATTCTTCACCGCCACCCGCGTCATGTTCACCCCATGGTGACGCGGCATGCGGCGGGGGTGTTGCGGCCTCGGGCTCTTGCCGCGACGCACGGCGAGACTCGGGTCTCTCCGGTACCCTCTTCCGTGCGCGACGCCCTGGCCGACCCTCACTGGCGTCGTGCGATGGAGGAGGAGTACGCGGCTCTTCTCGCCAACCAGACCTGGGATCTGGTGCCCCGTCCACCTGGCTCCAATGTCGTCACCGACAAGTGGATATGGACACACAAGCGCCGGGCTGATGGCACTCTTGAGCGGTACAAGGCTCGCTGGGTACTCCGGGGTTTCACTCAGCGGCCTGGAGTTGACTATGACGAGACGTTCAGTCCCGTGGTGAAGCCAGCTACAGTCCGCACGGTTCTCTCACTGGCTCTCTCTCGCTCCTGGCCCGTGCATCAGCTGGACGTCAAGAATGCTTTTCTCCACGGGACACTTGCTGAGACAGTCTACTGCAGTCAGCCGGCGGGCTTTGCTGACTCTACTCGCCCTGATCTGGTCTGCCGCCTCAACAAGTCACTCTACGGCCTCAAGCAGGCCCCTTGGGCGTGGTACTCTCGTTTTGCTGCATTCCTGCTCACTCTGGGGTTTCTCGAGGCCAAGTCAGACACTTCGCTGTTCATCTACCACCACGGTGGGGAGACTGCCTATCTGCTGCTCTATGTTGATGACATTGTGCTCACCGCTTCCAGCCCGACACTACTGCGGCGGATCATCACCTCTCTTCAGCAGGAGTTCGCGATGAAGGACCTCGGTGTGCTCCATCACTTCCTCGGAGTCACCGTTGAGCCTCGTCCCGGGGGTCTCTTTCTTCACCAGCGGCAGTATACTCTTGATATCATGGAGCGAGCTGGGATGACTGACTGCAAGCCCTGCTGCACCCCTGTTGACACTCAGGCCAAGCTATCAGAGACCGAGGGCGCCACCGTCACTGACCCTACCGCGTACAGGAGTCTTGCGGGGGCACTTCAGTACCTCACCTTCACCCGCCCGGACATCACATATGCAGTTCAGCAGATTTGCCTTCATATGCATGATCCGCGCGAGCCTCACCTCACGGCCCTCAAGCGCCTCCTCCGCTACCTCCGCGGCACCGTCGACTACGGCCTGCTTCTCCACCGGTCTGCCTCCACCAAGCTCGTCGTCTACACCGACGCTGACTGGGCCGGGTGTCCGGACACTCGCCGGTCCACCTCCGGCTATGCTGTCTTCCTCGGCGGCAACCTGGTGTCCTGGTCGTCCAAGCGCCAGCCGGTGGTCTCCCGCTCCAGTGCCGAGGCGGAGTACCGCGCTGTTGCTAACGGCGTTGCTGAGGCCTCCTGGCTCCGGCAGCTCCTTGGTGAGCTTCACAGTCCCCTGACCCGGAGCACGTTAGTCTACTGCGACAACGTCAGTGCGGTGTACCTCTCCACCAACCCTGTTCAGCACCAGCGGACCAAGCATGTGGAGATCGACCTCCATTTTGTCCGCGATCGGGTGGCCATCGGTGATGTTTGCGTTCTCCACGTCCCGACCACCTCCCAGTTTGCTGACATCTTCACTAAGGGCCTCCCGTCTTCGATGTTCTCCGAGTTTCGCTCCAGCCTCAACATCACTAGTGGCTAGTTGAGTCTGTGGGGGGGCTCGTGTGTTGTGTTCTGCTTATTTTCGTTCCCAGTCTTGAAACTCCGCTGCGCCGGTAGTTCAGACTGTGGGGGGGTGTTGGACTATGAGAGTATTAGGCCCATGGCCCATGTATGACTATATTGCTACCCTTCTAGGGTTAGCCAAGTAATCCAATCACTCTTTCTAACAATATGAAGGCAAATCTGCTGAACTGCATATGTGATGTCTGGGCGGGTGAAGGTGAGGTACTGAAGCGCCCCCGCAAGACTCCCCTACGCGGTAGGGTCGGTAACTGTGGTGCCCTCGGTCTCTGATAGTTTGGCCTGAGTGTCAACAGGGGTGGAGCAAGGCTTGCAGTCAGTCATCCCAGCTCGCTCCAGGATATCAAGAGTTTACTGCCGCTGGTGAAGAAAGAGACCCCCGGGACGAGGCTCAGCGGTGACCCCGAGAAAGTGATGGAGCACACCGAGATCCTTCATAGCGAATCATGTTGAAGAGAGGTGATGATCCGCCGCAGTAGTGTCGGGCTGGAAGCGGTGAGCACAATGTCGTCAACATAGGGCAGCAGATAGGCAGTCTCCCCACCGTGGTGGTAGATGAACAGCGAAGTGTCTGACTTGGCCTCCACAAACCCCAGAGTAAGCAGGAATGCAGCAAACCGAGAGTACCACGCCCGAGGAGCCTGCTTGAGGCCGTAGAGCGACTTGTTGAGGCGGCAAACCAGGTCAGGGCGGGAAGAGTCAACAAACCCCGCAGACTGACTGCAGTAGACCGTCTCAGCAAGTGTCCCGTGGAGAAAGGCATTCTTGACGTCTAGCTGGTGCACGGGCCAGGAGCGAGAGAGAGCCAGTGAGAGTACTGTACGGACTGTAGCAAGCTTCACCACTGGACTGAATGTCTCATCATAATCAACCCCAGACCGCTGAGTGAAACCCCGGAGAACCCAGCGAGCCTTGTACCGCTCAAGAGAGCCATCAGCCCGCCGCTTGTGTGTCCAGATCCACTTGCCAGTCACGACATTGGAGCCAGGTGGACGGGGCACCAGATCCCAGGTCTGGTTGGCGAGAAGAGCCCCGTACTCCTCTTCCATCGCACCACGCCAGTGAGGGTCGACCAAGGCGTCGCGCACGGAAGAGGGTACCAGAGAGACCCGCGGCTCCCCGGGCGTCGCAGCGAGGGCCCGAGGCCGCAGCACCCCCGCCGCATGCCGCGTCACCATGGGGTGAACATGACGCGGGTGGCGATGAAGTAGAGGCGGGTGGTACACGGGCGGCTCGACCCGAGCAGCCGACGGTGGTGGAGGCGGCGGCGTAGGCGTCGACGGCGGAGAGGCGGTCACGGGAGGAGACCGAGGTGGCGACGACGGCGACGGGTCCCGCACCGGTGGCGGCGGTGCCGCCCGCGCACGGCGCTGGTAGACACGCACTGGTTGGGCGAAGCGCGCGGGAGGTGCTGCCAACGCCGGACCCGCGTCGGGCGCAGGGTCCGGTGATGCACTGGGGACCGGTGCCGCCGGACCGGCGCAGGGCGCTGACGTAGCCCCAGAGGACGGCGAGCCGGGGCACGAGCCCGACGGGGGACACGGTAGAGTGGGACTTGCAGGGTAAAACAATAAAGGTGGCTGGGCCACCGCGTCAGTGGGAAATAGGGAGGAGAGGTCAAGGTCAGGAGTGGGAGGTGGAGTGGAGGTGGGAGGAGAGGTGGGGGTGGGGAAGGGAAAATCGGACTCATCGAACACAACATGGCTGGAGATGAGTACGCGACGAGAGGAGAGGTCAAAGCAACGGTACCCCTTGTGATCCGGGGAGTACCCGAGGAAGACACACCTAGTCGACCGGGGAGCAAGCTCGTGGGGAGCAGTGGCAGTGGTGTTAGGGTAACACGCACACCCGAAGACACGAAGGTGGTCATAGCGAGGAGGGGTGCCAAAAAGGGCATGGTGAGGAGTGGGAGCAGGACAGACAACGGAAGGTAAACGGTTGAGGAGGTATGTGGAGGTGTGAAGACCCTCGTCCCAGAAGCGAGCAGGAAGAGAGGCCTGTAAGAGAAGGGTGCGTATGGTGTCGTTGGTGGTGCGAATCATGCGCTTGGCCTTGCCGTTCTGGGAGGAGGTGTAGGGGCACGACATGCGCAACTGCATGCCATGAGAGAGGAAGAAGGCACGAGACGTGGAGTTATCGAACTCACGCCCGTTGTCACACTGAACGGCCTTGATGGCGAGGCGAACTGAGTGGACACCCAGACAAAGAAGTGGAGGAGCGTGGAGAAAGTGTCAGACTTGGCACGAAGAGGAAAAGTCCAGGAATAGTGAGAGAAATCATCCACCAACACAAGATAGTACTTATAGCCAGAAATGCTAGGGACAGGAGATGTCCACAGATCGCAATGGACAAGGTCAAAGATATGGGCCACATGGGAAGAAGAAGTAGGAAAAGGAAGACGAACATGTCGGCCCAGTTGGCACGCATGACACAAATGCTCATCGCGAGCTCGAGGACATAGTATGGCAGAGCTACGACTAAGCTGTGTCAAGGCATCGCGGCCAGGGTGACCAAGGCGACGGTGCCAAGTAGTAGAGGTGGTGGTGGCGAAAGCAGCGGACGGAGGGGAAGGTGAAGACCATGGAGCGGAAGTAGGAAACCGAAGGGTGTAAAGGGGCCCTGTGCTGTCACAGCGGAGAAGAGGACGCCGGGAAGCCAAATCCTTTACAGTGAGACCAGAAGGGTCGAATTCAACAGAGCAGGAGTTGTCAGCTGTGAAACGGCGAATAGAAAGAAGGTTGTGAACCATATTGGGAGCAACAAGGACATCGGGAAGAAGAAAAGAGCCCTGAGTGTTAGCGGCACCCACGGACGTGACCGGAAGGCAAGAGCCATTCGCGACCATTATGGACGAAGGGTGAGTCGAAGAGGGAGGGTGAACGGAGGAGAGGAAACCAGGGTTGGGAGTGGTGTGGTAGGTGGCTCCCGAGTCAGCGACCCAGTCAGAACTGACTGGTGGTGTCAGGCCCACGGTGCTGAAAGAACGGGCCGAAGCCGTCGGATCCCAACCGACAGGCCTCGGGGGTAGGGTCCCAGGGGGTGGAGTCCATGGCGACGAGAACGGTGGAGCGCTCGGGGGCAGGGTCCCAGGGGTTGGAGTCCACGGCGACGGGAACGGTGGAGCGCTCAGGACAGCCCGAGCGAACATTCCCACCGGTGTATTCCCACGATCCCTCCACACCCGCTCAGCCCGGGTGTAGGAGGGCCAAGAAGGGACGACGAAGGCGGAGGCGACGGTTGGCGAAGAGACGAACCGGAAACGATGGCACCGGCCGCATGGAAAGCAAGGAGCCGCTCTTCCTCGGTGATGCGACGAGCCAGCGCGTCGGCCGCATCACGCTCCCGCTCCCAGGCGAGGGCAGCCGCGCGCACACGTGCTCGGCCCTCCGCGGCTGCAGCCCGGGCAGCGACGAGGGTGGCAGTGAGGATGGAATCGCCGGCGGCAGGGCCCGCTACTGCGCCAAGAGAGGGGCCGAGGTGGTCATTCGCGAGGGCACCCGCACCGGCAGAAACCGCGCCTAGGTGCAGCCCAGCTGCAGTAGCAGAGAGCGAGCCAGGGAGCAGGCCGGCGCATGAGGGGAAGAGGAGGGGGTTGCCGGCGCTCGTGCCGGCAGCAGCAGCGCCCACGGCGGCTGCGCGAGGAGCGACGCCCGCGCCCGCACCTGCTGTGGCGGCGCCCGTGCCCGCGGCGCCTGCTGCAGCGGCGCCCGAGCCTGTGGCGGCGGCGCCCGCGCCTGCAGCAGCAGGGGCAGCAGCGCGCAGGCGGAGGAGAGGAGAGGAGCACGGCGACGCGCAGGTGGAGGAGCAGAGGAACGGCGGCGCGCAGACGGAGGAGAGCAGGGGGTTGCCGACGGTTGAGCCGGCAGCAGCAGTGCCCGCGGCGCCCGCGCACGCAACAGCAGGGGCGGCAGCGCCCGCGCCCACAGCAGCAGGAGCAGTAGCGCGCAGGCGGAGGAGAGGAGAGGAGCACGGCGGCGCGCAGGTGGAGGAGCAGAGGAACGGCGGCGCGCAGCCTGCTGTGGCTGCGCCCGTGGCACCCGCGCTTGCCCAGGGAGAGGGAAGGGGAGGGGGAGGGGGGAGGCCGCCGGCCATGGCTGGCGGCGGCGGCTGCTGGTGGTGGTAGGGGAGGGAGGGAAGGGAGAGAGAGGAAAGGAAACCCTAGCTTGATACCATGTTAGAAATTGTGATTGGATTACTTGGGCTAACCCTAGGAGGGTAGCAATATTATTGTCTTACATGGGCCTAACACTTGCACACTCCAAAAATTTGTATAGAAAATAAGATGAAACTTTGGGGAAATTATAAATTATCTCCTTTAATATCGACAAATTCTGGATAGGATTTATGCTAGTTCAGGAAACATGATAGATATCCTTCTGCTACACTTCTTCAGTCTGAATCCTTACACTTCATGCTTTTGCATTCTATGCACCAGAAATTGGATTTTACTCCATTTACCTTTATGGTAGTGTTTGAGTAGCAACTCATTAGATTCATGGCTAAGAAGATAAGCATCAATGTGCAATGCAGACCCGGCATCCTCCAATATTGCCTGCATTCTCTGACTTGTTTAAAGGTTAACTTCTATCATGCTTGCTCTTTGTTTTTTCCTTTTACCGGCATGATTCTGCTAACTTTTCCACTGAAACCAAGGATAACTTTCTATATTATTACTCAGATGGGTTAGATTGCGCAAGTGTTGAGAGGAACGCTTTACTGTTTAAGGGGTTTGGGAGTAGAAATAAAGAATCTGTGGCTGAACTATTTGTATCATTGATAAGTAAAGCGAGTAACTATAAGGTTCATCTTCTACTTATGTTTGCGGTTGAAGTTATTTGTCATAATTAAATCTATACGAACATGTTTGATAATTGTTCCTTGGTATGTTGGATGAGCTTTTCTCGTACTCTTGCGTTTAATACTCTACATATTTTTTTAACAACAAATACCAGATTTAGCTAGATAAGCTTGAACTACATTTGCAGAAATTCTCATTATGTACCCTTGTTGACATGTTAATTTATGTGCTTGGGCATTTTAATCATGAACTATGGTACAAGGCACTAAATGTGCCATTCCCCTGAACTTTAGCTAGTTTTGTTGGAGTATATGAGTCTAGGCCCAAGAGGCCCATGTAATAGCTACTATATTGCTACCCTTCTAGGGTTAGCCCATCAATCTATTCACAGTTTCTAGCATGGTATCAAGCTAGTCTTTTTTCTTCCTCTTCTCTCCTTCCAGCCGCCGCCTCTGCTTTTGCCCGGCGCCGCCGCCGTCGACGCCGCGGCCATGGCCGGCGGCCGCCCTCCCCCTACCTATTTCTCCTCCTTCCCTCCCCTCCCCTCCCCATCCTGGGCCCTGGGCCCAGCTCGTGGCTTTTCGGCCGGCGCAACTCCCCTCCCCTCCCCATCCTCCGCGCCGGGGTCCTCGTCGTCTTCGACTGCCCTGGCCGCCACTCCTCCGCTGCGTCCCACCGCTCTGCCCGCGTCATCTCTACTTGGTCCTCCTCCTCCCGGCCCGAGCGGGGGTGGGGGGGCCGTGGCGGCCCGGGTGCGGGGTCCGACCGTGGGAGCACACCGGCGCCTGCACGGGGTGCACCCTGGCCATCCTACAACCACCCATGGTCAGGGCGCATCTCCATGTGGCCCTTTCCGGCGGTTCGTGGCGAGTCTCGTCCTCCGACGACCATGCTCGCTGGGGGGGGGGTCCCGGGCTCTCAGTAGACTTCGGGGGCTGTCGTCCCTCCGCTACCCTCGCCGTGGACTCCTCCCGGGGTCACGCCCGGGCTTGTCGGTTGGGACCCGACAGCCCTGGCCCGTTCCTTCAACACCATGAGTCTGACTCCACCAGTTAGCCCGAACTGGATCGCGGACTCGGGTGCCACCTACCACACCACTCCTGACCTCGGTATACTCTCCTCGGTTCACCCTCCTTCCTCCTCTCACCCTTCGTCCATCATGGTCGCAAATGGTCCGTGCCTTCTTGTCACATCTCTGGGTGTTGCCGGCACTCATGGCTCTTTTCGTCTTCCTGACGTTCTTGTTGCTCCTTCTATGGTTCACAACCTTCTTTCTATTCGTCGTTTTACCACTGACAACTCTTGTTCTGTTGAATTTGACTCTTCTGGTCTTACTGTGAAGGATTTGGCTTCGCGACGTCCTCTTCTCCGATGTGACAGCGCGAGCCCTCTTTACACTCTTCGGTTTCCTCCACCGTCTTCGTCGCCTTCCACTTCGTCCGTTGCTCTCGCCGCCGTTTCTTCCTCCACTACCTGGCACCGCCGGCTTGGACATCCCGGTCGAGACATTTTGAGGCAGCTTAGTCGTAGTTCCGACATTCCATGTACTCGGGCTCACGATGAGCATTTGTCACGTGTGCCAACTGGGCCGCCATGTTCGCTTTCCTTTCCTGACCTCTTCTTCACATGCGACCCATATTTTTGATCTTGTACATTGCGACCTGTGGACATCTCCTGTTCTGAGTATTTCTGGTTATAAATACTATCTTGTGTTGGTGGATGATTTTTCTCATTATTCTTGGACTTTTCCCATTCGTGTGAAGTCTGACACTTTCTTCATGCTTCTTCACTTCTTTGCCTGGGTGTCCACTCAGTTTGGCGTCACCATCAAGGCTGTTTAGTGTGACGACGGGCGTGAGTTCGACAACTCCACGTCTCGTGCCTTCTTCCTCTCTCATGACATGCAGTTGCGCATGTCGTGCCCCTACACCTCCTCCCAGAATGGCAAGGCCGAGCGCATGATTTGCACCACCAACGACACCATACGCACCCTTCTCTTGCAGGCCTCCCTTCCTGTTCGCTTCTGGGCCGAGGGTCTTCACACCTCCACATACCTCCTCAACCGTTTACCTTCCGCTACCTGTCCTGCTCCCACTCCTCACCGTTCCCTTTTCGGTTCCCCTCCTCGCTATGACCACCTCCGCATCTTCGGGTGTGCGTGTTACCCTAACACCACTGCCACTGCTACCCACAAGCTGGCTCCCCGGTCGACTCGGTTTGTCTTCCTCAGGTACTCCCCGGATCACAAGGGGTACCGTTGCTTTGACCTCTCCTCTCGTCGAGTCCTCATTTCCTGTCACGTTGTGTTCGACGAGTCCGATTTTCCCTTCTCCACCACCACCTCTCCTCCCACCTCCACCCCACCTCCCACCTCTGACCTTGACCTCTCCTCCCTGTTTCCCACTGACGCGGTGGCCCAGCCACCTTTACTGTTTTACCCTGCAGGTCCCCCTCTAGCGCGCCCTCCGGACCCTGCGCCCTGTGCCGGTCCGGCGGCCACGTTCCCCAGTGCTCCGCCGGACCCTGCGCTCGACGCGGGTCCGGCGTCAGCAGCACCTCTCGCGCGCTTCGCCCAGCCGGTGCGTGTCTACCAGCGCCGTGCGCGGGCGGCCTCGCCGCCCCCGGTGCGGGACCCGTCACCGTCGTCGCCACCTTGGTCTCCTCCCGTGGCTGCCTCTCCGCCGTAGACGCCTACGCTGCCGCCTCCACCCCCGGCTGCCCGGGTCGAGCTGCCCGTGTACCACCCGCCTCTTCTTCACCGCCACCCGCGTCATGTTCACCCCATGGTGATGCGGCATGCGGCGGGGGTGCTACGGCCTTGGGCTCTCGCCGCGACGCCTGGTGACACGGGGGTCTCTCCGGTACCCTCTTCCGTGCGCGACGCCTGGGCCGACCCTCACTGGCGTGGTGCTATGGAAGAGGAGTACGCGGCTCTTTTCGCCAACCAGACCTGGGATCTGGTGCCCCGTCCACCTGGGTCCAATGTCGTCACCGACAAGTGGATCTGGACACACAAACGTCGGGCTGATGGATCTCTCGATCGGTACAAGGCTCGCTGGGTTCTCAGGAGTTTCACTCAGCGGCCTGGAGTTGATTATGATGAGACATTCAGTCCAGTGGTGAAGCCTGCTACGGTCCGCACGGTCCTCTCACTAGCTCTCTCTCGCACCTGGCCCGTGCATCAGCTGGATGTCAAGAATGCTTTTCTCCACGGGACACTTGTTGAGACGGTCTACTGCAGTCAGCCTGCGGGTTTCGTTGACTCTTCTCGTCCGGACCTGGTGTGCCGCCTCAACAAGTCACTCTACGGCCTCAAGCAGGCCCCATGGGCGTGGTACTTTCGGTTTGCGGCCTTTCTGCTTACTTTGGGCTTTGTTGAGGCCAAGTCAGATACTTCTCTGTTCATATATCACCACGGCGGGAAGACTGCCTATCTGCTGCTCTATGTTGATGATATTGTGCTCACAGCTTCCAGCCCGACTCTGCTGCGGCGGATCATCACCTCTCTTCAACAGGAGTTCGCGATGAAGGATCTCGGTGTGCTCCATCACTTCCTCGGGGTCACCGCCGTTGAGACTCGTCCAGGGGGTCTTTTTTCTTCACCAGCGGCAGTACACTCTCGATATCCTGGAGCGAGCTGGGATGACTGACTGCAAGCCCTGCTCCACCCCAGTTGACACTTAGGCCAAGCTGTCTGAGACCGAGGGCGCCACAGTTACTGACCCCACTGTGTACAGGAGTCTTGCAGGGGCACTTCAGTACCTCACCTTCACTCGCCCGGACATTACTTATGCAGTTCAGCAGATTTGCCTCCATATGCATGATCCGCGCGAGCCTCATCTCACGGCTCTCAAGCGCCTCCTCCGCAACCTCCGCGACACTGTCGACTACGACCTGCTCCCCCACCGAGCTCGTGGTCTACACCGACGCTGACTGGGTCGGGTCCCCAGACACTCACCGGTCCACCTCCGGCTATGCTGTCTTCCTCGGTGGCAACTTGGTGTCTTGGTCGTCAAAGCGCCAGCCGGTGGTCTCCCGCTCCAGTGCCGAGGCGGAGTACCGCGCTATTGCTAACGGCGTGGCTGAGGCCTCCTGGCTCCGGCAGCTCCTTGGCGAGCTCCACAGTCCCCTGACCTGGAGCACGCTGGTCTACTGCGACAACGTGAGTGCGGTGTACCTCTCCACCAACCCCGTTCAGCACCAGCGGACCAAGCATGTGGAGATTGATCTACACTTTGTCCGCGATCGAGTGGGCATCGGCGATGTTCGGGTTCTCCACGTCCCGACCACTTCCCAGTTCGCCGACATCTTCACCAAGGGCTTCCCGTCTTCGACGTTCTCCGAGTTTCGCTCCAGCCTCAACATCACTAGTGGCTAGTTGAGTCTGTGGGGGGGCTCGTGTGTTGTGCTTGTGCTTCTTTTCGTGTCCAGTCTTGAAACTCCGCTGTGTCGGTAGTTCAGACTGCGGGGGGTGTTGGAGTACATAGTCTAGGCCCAAGAGGCCCATGTAATAGCTACTATATTGCTACCCTTCTAGGGTTAGCCCATCAATCTATTCACAGTTTCTAGCAAGTTTAACTTCCCTTTTTTTTTGTCTAAGTACTGCATTGGCCAAGAATTATTTTTTTAGAGTTTTCGGGCCATGCCACCCGCAGCCTTTCAATTAGTTAAAATCAAAAGACCAACAACGTTTGCAACTCAAGTTTAAGAATCAGCAACATCCCCAACCAGCTAAAGTTTACAAACCAATCAGGAAACCATAACCACATGAATACTATCCACCTGTCCAAGGACAAAAATGCAAACAACTGCTCCCCAAAGCCTACAACCTGAACCATAGAACTACTACTCCCTCCATTCCAAACTACAAGATGTTTTGGCTTTTCTAGATACATAAATTTTGCTATGTATTTAGATATACACTATATCTAGATACATAGTAAACTTTAGAGTAGCACCAACGAAGGTCCGCCTCTTGAAACTTGGCACCCTCAAGGTTTTTTTTTTGAAATAAAAGGCAGGAGCTCTGCTGCTTAATTAAGTTAGGATAAAGAAGTTTATGTAGAACAAGGACCCCCTGGTGCCACACACTATGGTCCTAGGACTGAAACAGGATAGGCAAGTTGCACCGCTAATTGTAATTACCCATCAAAGGCTATCAGATGTAAGTGGGCCTGACCTCGTGGAGGCGGGACATTACAGAATTCTCGTGAAACTAATTAATAGATCATACTTGTTCCTTAAAAAAGGATGACCAAATCATTAAAAGGACAAATCATTTCACAAGATAATTCTCTATCTATGTATACATTGAATTGAATTGAATTATTTTGTTTATCATCATAATACATACCAGCTTATGTGTAAAGGCATTAAACAGAAACAACAGTACATGTCTACATTCATAACCAGAATATTAAAGAGGGTAAACAAAATAACCAGAATTATTTTGTTTATCATCATAATACATACCAGCTTATGCATAAAGGCATTAAACAGAAACAACAGTACATGTCTACATTCATAACCAGAATATTAAACAGAAACAACAGTGCACGTGCATGAAGAGATGAACAGGTTTTTTGGTGGTCTCGCCATATTTCCAAAACGAAATTTATGAATTACAGAATAATAAAGAGGGTAAAGGAAACCTGAGGGGCCAGACGATTCCATCCAAAATGATGCAGCTGTGCTGGGCAGTCAACGGGCAGCACGATTCGTCTCTGACCGCACGCCGCTAAATGACAGGGCGCCAACTTGTTGGTACGAGTATCCTATTATTCCTATTAAGCCCTAGTCCGGGATGTCACAAGACGCCTATGATCTCCCTTTCTGTGATTACGGACATCCGCACTAAAGACACCATGCAACTCCGCATCCAGATCGACGTGCATGAATTCACGGCCCTGCTGGGCTACGGCTCGACGCACAACTTTGTCAGCGCCTCAGCCGCGCGCTGGGCCGACTCCAGTTCCAGGATAGCCGTGGCGCCGATGTCGTGGTGGCGAACGGGGACCGCGTGGCCTGCCCTGGTCTCGGACGCGACGTCACAATCTGTATCGGGGAGGAATTTTTCACTGGATTGCTACTCCATCCCCCTCGACTGCTACGGCATGGTCCTTGGTGTTGCTTGGCTTTGCACATTGGGTCCTATCCTTTGGGATTTCGACGACCTGTGCATGACCTTCTGGCACCAGGGTTGCTGTATGCTCTAGAAGGGCATTGGGTCGACGCGCACGAACATTCCCCCATTCGATCGCTTGCTCGCCCTCGGCCCGTATTCCTCCTGGGTGTTAGACTGTATTATGTATATGCGTGTATGCACATGGGCCTGGGCCTGGTATAGCCGACCGGCTCCTTGTATTGTATTGGTTAGAGAGATATGAGGGGATCTCGATTTGGTCTTGTTTCCATAAACCACGAGATCTCCTCACCCCTATATATATGTACATAGGTCTCTCAATCAATTCAATCTGTTATTTCACGCAATCTCATTTGCTTACATGGTATCAGAAGATTAGGTTTCCACCTTTCCTGCGCGCCGCCGTCGCTGCTGCTTCTAGCGCGCGATTGCCCGCCCCCGTCGCTGTTGCTTCCGCACGCTTTGACCCGCCTCCGTGTGCCGCCGTCCCCATCACCCATGGCTGACGCCACACCCTCCGATAGCTCCTCCGTCATCCCCCCTGCCGATGCAGCTGCTACCGCAGAGTTGCAGCAGGCCGAGGCCAAGCGCCTGGCCCTGCTTGCTGCCGAACGCGAGGCCGCCGCCGCCAAGAAGGCCAAGGACGACGCCGCGTGCCAGCTCCAGGCGGCTCGCGACGCAGCCCTCGCTCGCGCCGCCGATGCCGAGCGCGAGGCCGCGGCCGCCCAGCAGGAGCGGGATGCCGCCGATGCACGCCTCCGCGCTGCCCTCGATCGCGCCGCTCTTGAGCGTGCTGCGGCCGCGGATCCTCCCGTCGATGATGCGCCCGAAGACGATGCTGTTGATGGTTCCGCTGCTCCCTCACCAGACATGCACGACGCTCTTCTCCAACATGAGGCTGCTGCCCTTCTCAATCTGCACGCCCAAGCCGTGGCAGTGCAGAACGTCCGCCTCCTCGTGCCTCTTGTGCTCGACGTCGGCTCGACCTTCTACGGCCGCTGGCGTGAGTCGTTCCTCCTCGCCGTTGGTCATTACTCCCTGCAGGATCATATTCTCACCCAAGCCGCTGTCCCCGACTCCCCGGATTGGGCACTCATGGACTGCGTTGTGCGGACCTGGATCACCGGCTCGATCACCGATGCTCTCGCTGAAGCTGTGATCGAATGTGGCACCACTGCTCGCGCAAATTGGCTCGCCATCGAGTCGCAGTTTCGTGGCAACCGCGAAACACGCGCGTTGCATCTCGACGCCGCCTTCCGCAACTTCAAACAGGGCGACCTTGACATCACCACGTACTGCCGGAAAATCAAGAATATGGCAGACGCCCTCCGTGATCTCGGTGAGCCTGTGCATGATCGCACCCTTGTCCTCAATCTTCTTCGTGGTCTCAATGGCCGGTTTGAGGCCATCGGTGTCCATCTTCGTCGTGGCCATCCGTTCCCGACTTTCGTGCAGGCCCGCAACGATCTGTTGCTTGAAGAACTCACCATGGCGGACTGTGCTGCTCCAGCCCCTTCCTCGGCCACTGCCCTCGCCGTGACCGCGGGCGGTGGCCGTCACCCGGCTCCTGCACCCCCTGCTGCCCCACTCGCCCCTCAGCAACAACGTCCACCGGCTACGCAGCAGTCTGGGGCACAACAGTCTTGGGGAAGCAAGCGTGCCCAGCGCGGCAACCGCAGCAACGGCGGCCGCGGCAACAACGGCAACACCTCTGGCGGTCCTGCCACCTCCCCGTGGCCCAACTTGCATCAGCCGTGGACCGGGTCCATCAACATGTGGCCTGGACCTCGGCCCTCGACGCTGCCACATCCCCACGCACTGCTCGCTGGCGTTCAGCAAAGTCCTGGAGGGCAGCCGGTACCTCAAATGCTGCTTCCAGGTACTCAGCAAGGCTGGGGCGTCCCCCCCCCGGCGTCCAGCAGTGAGCACTGCCTCCGGCTGGGCTGTACAGCCCCGCTATCCCACCGTCCGGCTATGACACGGCCAGCCTCGCCGCCAATTTCCAGACGATGTCTCTTCAACAGCCCCCATCCACCAACTGGTACTTCGACTCCGGGGCCTCCAACCATATGACCAACGACGCTGGTATACTCACTGTGCCTTCTTCCCCACATATATCATCTCCATCTCATATTGTTGTCGGTAACGGGAACCTTCTTCCTGTTACTTCCACTGGCATTACTGCTCTACCACATAACCTTAATCTTAATAATGTCCTTGTTTCCCCTAGTCTTATTAAGAATCTCGTTTCAGTACGCCAGTTTACTTCTGACAACAATTGTTCTGTGGAGTTTGACCCTTTTGGTTGTTCTGTGAAGGATCTTCCCTCTCGGAGAGAGATCATCAGGTGTGACAGCTCCGGTTCCCTTTATCCGCTGCAGTTCCCGGAGTCTGCTCCTGCTCTCCTCGCCACTACCAGTTCCTCCCTATGGCATCAGCGTCTCGGTCATCCTGGTCATGAAGTCCTGTCTAAGCTAGCACAGTCGTCAGCTATTTCATGTAATAATCATACTAGTCCCACATTGTGTCATGCGTGTCAGTTGGGTCGCCATACTCGTTTACCCTTTCATGCCTCTTCTTCCAGAACCATTCATATTTTTCAGTTAATACATTGTGATTTGTGGACGTCACCTATCTCTAGTGTTTCTGGTTGCAAGTATTACCTTGTCGTACTTGATGATTTTTCACATTACCTTTGGACTTTTCCTCTTCGCCTAAAATCTGACACATTCCCTACCTTGTCCAATTTTTTTGCCTATGTTGCCACTCAGTTTAGTGTCACCATTCAGGGTGTCCAATGCGATAACGGCCGCGAGTTCGACAATAATACATCCCGTGCCTTCTTCCTCACATGGCATCTAGCTGCGGATGTCATGCCCTTACACCTCACCTCAAAACGGTAAAGCTGAACGCGTTATTCGTACCATCAATAATGTTGTTCGCTCCCTACTGTTTCAGGCCAGTGTCCCACCAGCATACTGGGTTGAGGCTCTTTCCACCGCCACCCTCCTCAACATTCTTCCTACCAAGACACTCAACTTCTCTACCCCCCACATGGTGCTCTACGGGTCACCACCGTCCTATGATCACCTGCGTGTCTTCGGGTGTCGTTGCTACCCCAACCTTTCTGCTACAGCACCCCACAAACTCGCCCCTCGATCTTCCTTATGCGTCTTCGTCGGTTATTCTCCGTATCACAAAGGCTATTGCTGTCTTGACCGGTCATCCAATCGGATCATCATCTCTCGGCATGTGGTCTTTGATGAGACGTCTTTTCCTTTCTCCGAGGCTCCTGGTCATCCTTCCGCCCAGGACTTTGCCTTTTTGGATTACACTGACCCTGTGATGGCTTCCCCAGCGCCATCATTTTTTATTCCTGCAGGCACCCCCGGCGATCCCGCACAGCCACGTGCGGCCCTCACTCAGGGGAGCAGCGCCCTTTGGGTCCCTGCTGCTCCTCTGATCAGTGGCCTACCTGCCGGACACTCCTCTCCCAGCCCCGCCGGCCAGGCTGCTGCTCCAGCCAGCCAGGTCGGCGCCCCGACAGCCACTCCACCGACCAGCAGGTGCTCTCCTTCACGATCGCCAGTTGCCGGCAGCAACTCCAGGGGCTGTTCGCCACCTGGCTGCTCGCCGTCTGGCCCGCCGCCTGGCTTTCAGCGCTGGGCTGGCCTTGTCTACAACCGGCGCCCACAGCCTCCTCCAGACTTGGCTGCCTTGGCGCTTGTTCCGCCGGTTCGGCTGACTTACAACCGACGTCCGCAACCTGCTACTACGTCACCCGTCGCCCCAGCTACTGCTTCGCCAGCATCTACACCGCTTTCGTCTCCAGCCCGCCTTCCTGCTGGGGCTGTTCCCATTGTCCCTGTGGCCAATCAACATGCCATGCAGACACGTGGGAAGGCCGGTTTTCGCCAGCCGGTCACTCTTCAGGCGGATTCACTGTCGCCTATTCCGCGAACTTATCGCGCCGCACTTGCTGATCCAAACTGGCGTGCAGCTATACAGGAGGAATTTTCAGCGCTGCTTTCCAACCACACTTGGGATCTTGTTCCACGCCCGTCCCGATGTAATGTGGTGACTGGCAAGTGGGTCTTCAAGCACAAGTTCAAGGCAGATGGTTCTCTCGAACGCTACAAGGCACGTTGGGTTCTCCGTGGCTTCACTCAGCGCCCTGGCATCGACTATGATGAGACGTTCAGCCCAGTTGTGAAGCCCGCCGCGGACAGTTCTGTCTTTAGTCGTTTTGCGTCAGTGGCCGGTACACCAGCTCGATGTGAAGAACGCTTTTCTTCATGGGAATCTCTCGGAGACAGTATTCTGTGCTCAACCTTCAAGTTTTGAAGATTCTTCTCATCCGGAGTTTGTGTGTCGCCTGAACGGGTCGTTGTATGGCCTCAAGCAGGCGCCGCGTGCCTGGAACAGTCGTTTCGCTAGCTCCCTTCTTCAGTTAGGCTTTGTCGAAGCTAAGACGGATACATCGCTCTTTGTTTATCAGCATGGCTCTGAGACCGCCTATCTCCTGTTGTATGTGGACGACATTGTGTTGACTGCTTCCTCTTCAGCCTTGCATCAACGCATCATTGCAGCTCTACAACGGGAATTTGCTATGAAGGATCTAGGCGAACTCCATCATTTTCTGGGTATGCAGGTTCAGCGCACTATCGCCGGGTTATTCCTTTCTCAGCACCAGTACATGCTGGACATCTTGGAACGTGCTGGTATGGCTGACTGTAAGCCGTGTGCCACACCTGTTGATATCAACCCGAAGCTCTCTGCAGATGGTGCTCCAATTTCAGATGCTACAGATTATCGCAGTCTCGCCGGTGCATTGCAATACCTTACCTTCACAAGGCCCGATATTGCATATGCTGTGCAACAGGGATGTCTACACATGCATGACCCACGGGAACCCCATCTTACAGCCTTGAAGCGGATTCTTCGTTATATTCGTGGTACCTTGGACTTAGGCCTTCACATTCGTGCCTCCAGTCAGACTGATCTTGTTGTCTACTCAGATGCCGATTGGGCTGGTTGTCCTGACACCCGTTGATCCACCTCGGGCTATGCTGTGTTCCTTGGCGACAACTTGGTCTCCTGGTCCTCCAAGCGCCAAAACACTGTCTCCTGCTCTAGTGCTGAAGCTGAGTATCGTGCTGTAGCTAATGCAGTTGCAGAGGCTTCTTGGTTGCGACAGCTGCTGTCGGAGTTACATACACCTCCACGTCAGGCCACATTAGTATATTGCGACAACATCAGTACAGTCTATATGTCCTCTAACCCCGTTCAGCATCAGCGTACCAAGCACATTGAGATCGATCTTCACTTCGTCCGAGACCGAGTGGCTCTTGGTGCTGTCCGCGTCCTCCACGTACCAACAACGTCTCAGTACGCCGACATTTTCACCAAAGGCTTGCCTTCTTCAGTCTTCTCGGAATTTCGGGCCAGTCTCAACGTTCGCAAATTCGACGCTGCGACTGCAGGAGGGTGTTAGACTGTATTATGTATATGCGTGTATGCACATGGGCCTGGGCCTGGTATAGCCGGCCGGCTCCTTGTATTGGTTAGAGAGATATGAGGAGATCTCGATTTGGTCTTGTTTTCATAAACCACGAGATCTCCTCACCCCTATATATATGTACATAGGTCTCTCAATCAATTCAATCTGTTATTTCACGCAATCTCATTTGCTTACACTGGGCACTGAGTCGGTGCTCCTCGAGCGCCTCTTGGACTCTTTCGCGGATGTCTTTGCAGCCTTGACGGGACTCCCACCAGCGTGACCTTGTGATCACCAGATCCATCTCAAACCTGGCACTGAGTCTGTCGCTATGCGGCCGTACCCTCAGCTCCAAAAGGATGAGTTGGAGAAGTGTGCTGACGTGCTCCAGCAGGCATTATACACCCTAGCACCTTGCCATTTTCAACACCGGTGTTGGCGTGTTGCTCGTCAAGAAGCAAGACGACACCTGGTGCTTCTGTGTCGACTACCGTGCGCTCAACATTGCCACGGTCAAGGATAAGTTCCCCATGCCCGTCGTGGAGGAGCTTCTGGACGAACTCGACGGCGTGCGGTTCTTCTCCAAGTTGGATCTCGCTCGGGCTACCATCAAATCCATGTTCACCCCGATGACGTGGCCAAAACGGCGTTCCACACCCACCATGACCATTTGAATTCCTTGTCTTGCCCTTCGGGTTTCCCAACGCACTGGCAACGTTCCAGGCACTAATGAACTTCGTCCTCCAGCCGTTCCTGTGCTGGTGTGTGCTCGTCTTCTTCGATGATATTTTGATCTACAACACATCATGAACTGAACACCTTCAACACCTCCAGGCAGTCCTCAACGTCCTACGCACACATCACCTGCGCATCAAGCGCTCCAAGTCCGCGTTTGCAGCTCCTTCGTTTCAATATTTGGGCCACGTTATCTCAGAGGCTAGAGTTGCCATGGATAGTGCCAAGGTCGAAGCAGTGACCTCCTGGCCACAGCCGCGCTTTGCCCGAGGCTTGCGCGGGTTTCTCGGCCTAGCAGGGTACTATAGGCGCTTCATCAGGAATTATGGGTCCATCGCCGCACCGCTGACGCGCCTTCTCAAGAGAGACAACTTCAGTGGTCGAGGAGGCCACGACTTCCTTCACAGTTCTGAAAGCAGCTCTGTCTGCAGCTCTGGTTCTTCACCTCCCCGATTTTGTCAGAGTTTATGGTGGATTGTGATGCCTTCGGGATGGGTTTTGGTGCCGTCTTGCACCAAAGGGATGGACTCGTGGTGTTTTTCAGCAGGCCATTTGCGGCGCGACACATGAAGGTCGTTGTATATGAGCGTGAACTCATCAGCTTAGTCCAAGCTGTTCGGCACTAGCGTCCGTATTTGTGGGGGCGCTCGTTTGTCGTGCACAGTGATCATTATGTGCTGAAGTTTATGTTGGATCAACACCTCTCCACGATTCCACAACACCAATGGATCAACAAATTATTTGGCTTTGATTTCAGGGTTGAATACCGGCATAGCCGGCTGAACATGGTCACCGATGCACTGTCTCGCCGTGACGGTGACGCACTGGGCCTTGCTGGCTCGAACGCGCTGGGCCTGGATGGCTTGGCACTCGCAACGATCTTTGGGCCCTCCTTCCACCTCTTCGACGACGTCCGCCAAGACATAGCGGCGTCTGCGGAGTTGGGCGTGCTGCCCGACTCCGTCGCCGCTGGCGTGCGCGGTGAGCCCTGGCGTGTCCAGGACGGCCTCATCCTTCATAACAGACGAGTGTTCCGGCCTAGCTCGTCCTCGCTGCTCCTCGATATCCTGCACCTCGCCCACACGGTCGGGCATGAGGGCATCCAGAAAACGCTCCAGCGCCTGCGCGCTGATTTCTACGTCAAGCACGATTGGCATCTTGTTTGCGACTACGTGCGCGCCTTCTCCACTTGCCAGTGCAACAGGACCGAGGCACTTTACCCGGTCGGCCTTCTTCAACCTTTGTCGGTGTCGTCCAGGTTGTGGGCCATCTCGATGGACGTCGTTGAGGCGCTTCTAAAGGTACATGACAAAAGCATATTGCTCATGGTGGTTGACAGGTTCTCGATGTACGCACACTTCATCCCGCTGGGTCACCTGTACACGGCTGCGTCCGTCGCCCGCTCATTCTTCAACGACATCGTTTGTCTTCATGGCTTCCCTGAATCAATCGTCAGTGACCGGGACCCCATGTTCACGGGTCACGTTTGGTGCGACCTGTTCTGGTTGGCCGGTGTTTAGCTCCGCATGAGCACCACGTTCCACCCCCAATGCCAGTCGGAAGCGGTGAACAAGGTCATCGCCATGTACATCTGCTGCATCACCGGTGATTGCCCACACAACTGGGTCGACTAGTTGCCCTGGGCGGAGTATTCTTACAACTCGTTGTTCTACTCCGCCCTCCGCACGACTCCGTTCCAAGTGGTCTACGGCTGTCCGCCTCCATCCTTGCTACCATACGAGCCAGGGAGCACTCACACCGACACTGTGGACGCTATGCTTGGCCGCCGTGACGAGTTCCTCGCGGAGGTCCGCACTCAATCTATGCGCAACAGTAACGCCCGCCCGCGCTATGACGCCCACCACCGTGCTCTTGAGTTCAGCGTCGAGGATTGGGTCTAGCTGCGCTTGCTCCATCGATCTACTCAATCCCTGTTACCCGGTGCCCGCAAGAAGCTCGGCCCCAAGTATGCCGACCCCTACCAGGTCCTCGAGCGTGTGGGCATGGTGGCCTACCGTCTTCAGCTGCCCGAGGGTGCCCGTATCCTTGATGTGTTCCACGGAGGCGTGCTGAAGCCATTCATCGGCTCCCCTCCGACGACTGTGCCAACGCTCCCTCCACTACAACATGGGCGCCCTCTTCAGCATCCTGAGCGTGTCTTGTGCTCCAGCCTGCGCCGCAGTGCTTTGCAGGTCCTGGTGCAGTGGGCGGGACTACCAGCCTCTGAAGCTATACGGGAGCCGGTGGATGCCTTTCGTGCTGCTCATCCCTCCTTCCAGCTTGAGGACGAGCTGTTTCCCGAGGGAGGGAGAGATGTTATGGTGGCGGCGAAAACGCACTAGTGGCTAGGATGTCGGGCGCGCGACAGGCACGGGACGGGAGCGCCACGCACGCGGTCACCACGGCGAGGTCACACAGCTAGGAGATAGGAAGTTTAGCAAGTGTTAAATCCATTGATTGGTTAGATTGAGTGAGTAATTTCAGGAGTTTGTTAGCTAGTTGTGGACTTGCCTATAAGGCCTAAGACATTTGTTAATGAAAGGGCTGGCCAGAGATTGAGTTTATCTCTCTCGCTCTTTGGCGTTCTCAGCTACTGTTCATCGTCCGGCAACGCAGGCGCTGAGCACGGCGCCGCCCTCTTGCCACCGGTGTTTCAAGCCCAGGCCTCCCTCCCATTCCTACGCACTATGGTCCCTAAGCCGCAACAGACCGTCCTATTTTTTTTTTCTGCGCACCAGCTTGAACAGGTTAGGCGCCAAATATCTAGGCGCTTCACCTTCTAGCAAGGCGTCATGCTAGAACCGGGCTTTGTGGCCGTTCCCGATTGTGATGGTGGTGGAGGCGTTGAACAGGAGGCAGTCAATGTCCTTACAAGGTACTTCTGTTCCCACCATGGTTTGGAATCATCTGTCCACTCCTGCCACATCCATCAGAGGCGCAGCGCTCATCCAAATCTTTCCAAGTCCGGCACTCCCATGCCCCCAAATCTCTGGGCATGCAGACGGTTGGCCAATTGACCAGACAATGACCCAATTAGCTGAGAACCCACAAGGTAGACTCATCCACCACATTCCGAATTAACACAGGGATACACAGCCTAAGACATTTGTTTAATTGCCGCTGTGATGTCGTCCTTAATTATATCCCAGCAGGTTTTGAAAAAGGCTCCTGTAAATGCATCTGGTCCTGGCGCCTTATCGGACGGCATGGAGATTATAGTGTCCCTGATCTTGTCCTATGTGAATGGTGCCTCAAGCACTGAGAGGTCTCTTGGGGCGTATTTGAGTGCATCCCAGTCGAAGGTCCTCTCTCTGTGTGCAACCCAGCCCAAGTGCTCTGAGAAGTAGTCGGTCACGACTTTTTCCTCGTCATTATGCGCAATAGCTACACCCTCGTCCGTGTGCACCCTCAAGGTCTTCAATATCGGTATCTCCATGCACCATGCTCCCCCATGATGTGGAGAGCACTGCCTCATTTTAAGATTATCACACGAGAGTTTGCTAGATCTCTGAGAGCCTTTATCTTTTGAGTCAGTTCTTGTAAAATTTCGATAGAGATTGTCCATAATCCTCCGCTGCACATTCTGAAAACAAATACCATTTCTAAGCCCCATAAGGCTGCAGATGTAATACAATTATGAATCAAAAACTTCTTGTTGCTCAGCCAACAGAGATTTATATATTATATTAGTTTGCAATTGTTTTACAATGTTAACAGGTTTCTTTTTTTGTTGAATGTGTATTGGAAATGATTTTTTTCACTAATAAGGGCCATAAACTTTGCCTTGTCCTGCAGTTGTTATCAGCAGAGAGTTTATGGAGCATGGGCTGTGCGCAAGCAACTTTGAAGCGTCATGGATCTCCAAGACATGGAAGAAAGGAGTCAGCAATTTAAGTGTAGGTATTTGTAAGCACTAACAAGTAGCAAAAGATTAGACTCTTATACCCTAAAAAAACACACAAACACTAATTTTGCTTCTGTTTATGCAGGTTGAAGATTTCTTGGACCAATCGTAAAATTTTGCAAGGTCAGTGGGAAAGGTGCAAATGCAGTAGATTTGCAAATGCCTTAGACAATGTGCTTTGAACTCGTCGGATTTCATGAGAGGAAAATGGACACAATGAAGCTGAGAACCCTTTTATTTGGATGGCTTAGCGCAGATGAGTTAGTCAGCAAACCTTGTTTGTAGCATGTCAAGAGAAAAAGGAAGTGGGAACTGGGAAAATGTGTGTTCCAAGTGCAAATCATGGTGGTAGTGCTACTAGCAGTGATTCGTTACTCACTCCTAACAAGGTCTTGCCTCACACGCTCCGTTATCGAGTGGCCACGCAATGTCTGACATTCATCAATTTGTGCCTATTATTCGATGGCCTCAAATCATTCCTTCTGGTTTTGGCTATGGATTATCGATTGGGATTCCATCAGTAGCTCCTCACCTTGCCAAGGGAATACTGGGCAAACCACGATGTAATATAACTCCCTTAAACCAATGGAGCTCAACTCAACTAGTGCACATACAACAAAAAGGTCCGCTTCTGTGGACTCCACACCAGCCAGCATACATGTTATGTGGCTGCTAGGATTGAGAGGGAGAGAGAGAGCTGAGGGAGTGGCGGCAGCTGGCGTGCTGTGGTACCTGCAGAGAGGGAGAGAGAGAGAGAGCGCTGAGCTGGTTCACAACAAATGTGTGGCCGCTGGGGCTACGAGGGCGAAAGGAGGCCGGCTGGGGGTCTTGCCCACGGTCGGGCAAGAGAGAAGATATTTTCTTTTTTATTCTTGCTTGATTAATTAATACATCTCTTTTTATATAGAGGTTTAACTTAGAAGAAGGTTTTCTTGACCGAAGCAAGTGACTTTTATCTCTAATTAGCCTAACACTAACGGGCTATACCGCCAACTCAGGTCCAATAGGTTCATGACATACTCTAACAATACATGTCACCAGTCATGTAGCGAAGCTTATGGAGCCGAGCACTCCTGCACAATATAATGTCCGGTGATGAGCAGCTCTAGTAGCGGTTAGGAGTTGTTTGATGTTAGATTTAATGTAGAACTCCCTCTTGTGTTGAGGCACTTTTCATTGCTCTTATTTGGCTCAAAGTGTTAGCCTTTTCTTTTCTCATTGAAGGGACCGTAACACCTAACATAGAGGTGAATTAGGTAACTCAAAAACTAATGATCTTTAAAACCTACTTATCAAAACCTATGCAAGATGCTATTTAGATGTGCACTATGATTTTGTTATGTGTTTTGATCTCTAGCGCAAAAATAGTTTTGTACTCTAAGCTCCAATCCTATCAACTAATTTAGCAATCTAGACTATGAAAGACAAGTGATAGATACACAAGATCCCTAGCAGCCGGATCTAGAGGGGAACAAAAAAAGGAGGCAGAGAAACACGGATCCTAATACGATCTATTAGAACAGTGAGAGAGAGCGAGAGATCGCAGACCGAGTGAGTCCATCGGTGTAGCAGTGGAGCTCCCGCCGGCCATGGAGTTCGCTGGCGTCCCTTGGTTGCCGGCGATGTTGGTCGGAGTCGAGGATGACATGTTGCAGAAGGCGGTGAAGGACGTCGATGAGCAATCCCGCCGCTGGCAACGCACCCACGAGATCGGCTAGGGTTAGGATGTCGGTGGGGAACTGGCGGCTGGTGAACCTCGTACCGTGTGCCCCGGCCCCCACCTTTCCTTTATAGCGCTGGGCGACGGGGGCCCACCAACCACCAGGTTGGACGCCCCCGATCAGGGCGCGGATGAGAGGCCTGTTAGGCCGTTGGTAACGGGAGGAGATCACAATCCAACATTCTCCCCCTTGATCTCTCATCATTCATTCATTCTTCAACATCATATTCGACATTTCAAAATCTCAAATTTTCAATCTTTCTAAAACATTTCATTCCATCACAGTCTAGTGCATCGAGCATGTCTCATCGTCACAGCCATTAGTGCCGTTAGACTAACAGCCACGACACACCTTTCTGTTTTAAAATGAAAATTTCATTTCCTTCTGGGCCCTTCTTGTTCGGGAATCATAGGCTCTCCCTTAAACCCATGCCGGCTATGTGTCCTCTAAAGACACTGGGTGGAAGGCCTTTGGTAAGCGGATCCGCAAGCATCCTTTCAGTTCGTATGTGCTCAAGATTTATGATATGATCCCGAACTTTATCTTTCACAACATAATACTTTATGTCAATGTGTTTGGCAGCACCACTTGACCTATTGTTGTGAGCATATTCCACAGCTGGGTTGTTGTCGCAATACAACCTCAGTGGTTCATGTATTCTTTCTATCACTTTCAATCCGGGTACGAATTTCTTTAACCAATTCACCTGCCCTGTGGCCTCATAACAAGCTACAAACTCGGCATACACAGTCGAGGATGTAGTCACAGTCTGTTTTGAGCTTTTCCAAGATATTGCTCCTCCAGTGAGAGTAAAAATATATCCTGACGTGGATTTTCTTTCATCTCCCGCATAATCAGAATCTGAATATCCCTCTATATAGAGGGAATCTGTTTTTTCATATGTCAACATGAGACCTTTCGTACCTTGCAAATAACGCAAGACTTTCTTTACTAATTTCCAATGTTCAATTCCTGGATTCTTTTGGAATCTGCCAAGTAACCCGGTAACGAAAGCAATGTCAGGGCGAGTACACACTTGAGCATATTGCAAACTTCCAACTGCCGAAGCATATGGTACCGCTTTCATTTGTTCGATTTCATATTGATTCTTGGGACACTGATGTTCCCCATATCTATCGCCCTTGACTATGGGAGCAGGTGAGGAACTGCACGCATGCATACTGAACTTCTTCAAAACCTTTTCAATGTATGCCTTCTGCGATAGTCCTAAAACCCCTTTTCTTCTATCTCGGTGAATTTCAATTCCCAAGACGAATGAAGCTTCACCAAGGTCTTTCATATCAAAATTCGAGGACATGAATTTCTTTGTTTCATTTAGTAGATTAACATCACTACTAGCGAGTAGGATATCATCCACATATAGGATCAAGAATATGTATTTCCCATTTTTGAATTTCATATAGACACAATTGTCCTCGACATTTTCCTTAAACCCAAAACCTTTTATCGTTCTATCAAACTTCAAGTACCACTGCCTTGAAGCTTGTTTTAATCCATAGATTGATCTTTTCAAACGACATCCCATATTTTCTTTCCCATTTACGACAAAACCTTTCGGTTGTGCCATGTAAACATTTTCTTCTAAATCCCCATTCAGGAATGTTGTCTTTACATCCATCTGATGTAGTTCTAAATCATAATGAGCCACAAGTGCCATGATGATTCTGAAGGAATCTTTACATGAAACCGGGGAAAAAGTTTCATTGTAATCAATCCCTTCTCGTTGCGTAAAACCTTTAGCCACAAGTCGCGCTTTAAATCTTTCAACTTTCCCTTGGGAGTCATATTTGGTTTTGTAGACCCATTTACAGCCTACCGTTTTGGCTCCTTTAGGAATGTTTTCTAATTCCCAAACTTTGTTGGTACTCATTGATTTCATCTCATCTTCCATGGCTTCAAACCACTTGGATGAGTAATCGCTTCTCATGGCTTCTTCAAAAGTTCTTGGGTCATCTTCCATACGAAACTCTTCAGTGTCGTAGACTTCATAATCGTCTGGAATAGCTGACCTTCTGGTTCTTTGAGACCGTCTAGGGGCCTCTGGCACTTGTTCCACAGTGGGCTGTTGTTGTTCTTCCTCGTGTGTGACAATCGGTTCTATAGGATCCTGTTGGACAGGTTCTACATTTTCATTTATTGTCACCACGGGAGAACTCGCAACAGGTGTTGTCACCGCAGCGTCCTGGACTGCTGGTGCAACAACAGCAGGTAGCGTAAAGAAAGGTTCTTGAACCATCGGAGTGGGTACATATACCCGCTTCTCCTGAAGGTTAATTTCACGCGCTACCATGCTCCCCCTGATCATGTCATTCTCCAAGAATACAGCATGCCGGGTTTCAACAAATTTCGTATGTCTGTCAGGACAATAAAATCGATATCCTTTCGATCTTTCAGGATAACCAATAAGGTGGCAGCTGACTGTCTTAGAGTCTAACTTTCCAATGTTTGGGTTAAAAACCTTTGCCTCAGCTGGACAACCCCACACACGCAAGTGGTTAAGTGAGGGTTTTCTTCCTGCCCATAATTCATATGGTGTTTTCGGCACCGATTTACTTGGTACTCGATTAAGTATGTGAATGGCGGTTTTCAGTGCATCCATCCATAGACTAATCGGTAGCGTAGAGTAACTTATCATGCTTCTCACCATATCCATTAAGGTACGGTTTCTTCTTTCAGCTACTCCATTCTGCTGAGGTTCCCCTGGTGTGGAATACTGAGCAACTATGCTATTTTCCTGTAGAAACCTTGCAAAAGGTCCAGGGATTTGGCCATACGGGGTATGTCGCCCATAGTACTCTCCACCACGGTCTGATCGTACTACTTTGATCTTCAAATCATGCTGATTTTCAACTTCAGCATTAAATATTCTAAATTTATCCAATGCTTCCGATCTTTCTTTAATTGGATAAATGTAGCCATAACGGGAATAGTCGTCCGTGAAAGTTATAAACGAGTCATAACCATCCACGCTTTTCACAGGGAACGGACCACAAATGTCCGTGTGAATTATTTCTAGGATTCCCGTGCTTCGTTTGGCATCTTTCTTAATTTTCTTAACATATTTTCCTTTAATGCAATCAATGCATTGTTCTAATTCTGAAAATTCTAAAAGCGGAAGAATTGATTCATTAACCAAACGTTCTATTCTCCCCCTCGAAATGTGGCCTAAGCGTCAGTGCCACAATTTCGAAGAGTTGCAATCGATTCTCTTCCGCTTCTTATTCGTAGATTGGTTGTCATTCACATTCAAATTACATACATGATTCACATCCCCATCACACACATGATTCAAATTTTCAGCGAGGGATAATAAATAAAGCTTGTCTTGTCGGAAGGCAAGACCAACACTTTCATTATTAAAAAATATCTCGCATTTGCCATTTCCAAAATGGCATTCAAATCCATCATCATCGAGTTTTGATACACTTATTAAGTTTCGACGCAAAGAAGGAACATAAAGTACATCATAAAGAATAAGAGAAAAGCCATTCTTCAATGTTAGGGAATAATTTCCCATAGCTTCAACGTCGGCTTGTACTCCATTCGCCACTTTAATTGTTCTTTCTCCTCTTTGCAGAGTGGTCCTCCCACTTAAGCCCTGTAAGGAATTCACAACATGAACAGTTGCTCCAGAATCAATCCACCAAGTGGTTTTCGAATAACATAAAAACAGGGATTCATCAATAAATGTAATCAAATTCTCACCTTTCTTCATCAACCATTTCATGAAGTCAGGACAATCTTTCTTGTAGTGCCCCCTTTTGAAGCAAAACTTGCACTGATCTTTCTCAGCATTGCCATAAAGGTTGTCCTGCTGATTCTGATTCTGGTTTTCAGGATTCTGAGGAACCTGAGGGGCCTTTTCCTGTGCCTTGGAGGTAGAGCCTTTATCCCACTGGGGCTTGCCCTGTGGTCTAAAGTTCTTGTTTCGAAAGTTTCTTTTCTTATTATCCTTCACATAGTGAGCAGAGTCACCATGTGAGGACTTAACCCGCTCTTCCTCCTGAACGCACATGGCAATGAGCTTTTCAATGTCCCATTTTTCAGGCTGCATGTTGTAGTTCACAGTAAAGGTTTCATATTCCCTTGGTAAAGAGTGGAAAAACCAAATGGAGTAGGAATTGATCATTGATCACTACATCCATTGGTGTCAACTTAGCCTGAATGGAGCTCATTTTCACAATATGATCCCTAATGCTACCACCATTGTATTTCATAGTGACCAATTCCTTGATCAATGTGCTTGCTGTGGCCTTTGCAGACCCAGTAAACTGATTCTTAACCCTTTCCAGGTATTCAATGGCAGTGAGACATTCTGGGATTGACCCCCTTATGGGTTCTTCAATCGTGGCCTTGGCCACCATCAAGCACTTGCGATTGGAGAGTGTCCAACGTCTGTGTTCGAGATCATATTTCATCCTGATTTCAGCATGATCTCTTTGCCTAGCAAGGAAATCAGCATCAGTTTTATCGGCTCCCCTCACCAGGTCCTATGGTGCAATAGGACACGGTGTGGTTATTGCCATATCAATCTCTCCAAGCGCAAGTTCAAGTTCATATTTCTCCCGCCAGACCCGATAGTTGGTCCCATTGAGCGGCGGGATGTTGTTGACATTCAACACAGTCTTTCCTCCTGAAACCATTTCAAAGAAAAAATAAGAACATTTACATATGAAATTGCATGCCTTATCTCAACGTTGGTCAAAATTAAAACATACAATATTCATTTATACAAAAATTCAACATCACCGTTGGGCAGAAGTAGAATTAATGTATAATTTCATGTGAATAAAATATTATAATAGTGTTATTAACAACGTTGGTCAGAAAATAACAACATTATAATAATCTCAAAATCAGAAATATTCATTTTCCATAATTAAACTCTCCCGTTGGTTCGAATTTGATAATGGAAAATAATAAAACATAATACGCAGCGGAAACAATTAAATTCATTTCATATCTACTTTTCCAGAAGCATAATCATATCTTTCTATTTTCTGAGTAAAATTATCGTTGGATAAAATTTACGCAGAAAATTTGGTTCAAAATTTCATTAAATCATTCATTAAATAAGTTTCTGGAAAATTAAACGTTCATTTCACTGTTCATTCACAATTTCGGCCCGAAGGCCTGTTTCGGCCCGCCACCGGGCGTGGCCCATGGCGGCCTTTCCGCGCCCCGGCCAAGCGCCCCCCGCGCCCAGGCCGCAACCTGGGCCTGGGCCGGGAAATGGCACCCCCGCGCGCGCCCTCCTGGGCCGTATTCGGCCCGGTCGATCGCGGCCGTCGGTTTTGATCGGACGGTTCTCCTTCGATTTCGCCCGATCAAAACTCGTGCGGCGGCCGCCGGCTCCTAAAAACCCTAAATCATTTCATTCTTTCTCTCCCCCCGGCCGCCGTTCTCCTCCTCCCCAGAGCACACGGCAGCCGTCAAACGCCGGGACGACGACGACGGAGCCGAAGCAGTGGTGAAGGATGGCGCCGCCGGGGAGCCCTTCGCCGGTGCGTGCGCTCGCCTCTGGCTGAGCGCACCGCTGTCGAACGGCTTCTCCGCGGTGCCCTAGTCCGAGCTGTCGGATCCAAGCCGAAGTCCGCGCAGGCGCGACTTCCGGCCTGGATTTCTTCGGCGTCGTGACGGCGCCCCGACGGAGAGAAGGACCGGGTAGGTCTCCTCACTGATCGGATTCGTGTTCTCGGGCTAGGGTTTCAAGTTAGGGTTAGGGTTCGAAGTCGATGCGGTTCATGAGTGTTCATCCCGATCCAAAAAAAAAACGGATCGGTGTTTTCTTTCGAATTGATTCGTTCGTTTGTTACCCGATTGAAATCGAGTTGAATTCGAGTCTGTTCTTCAAATCCCGATCTGAAAATCGGTTTGTTCTTTTGATTGATTCACTTTCCCCGATCTAGATCCACTGATCTAGCCTGGCTCTGATACCATTGATAGATACACAAGATCCCTAGCAGCCAGATCTAGAGGGGAACAAAAAAAAAGGAGGCAGAGAAACACGGATCCTAATACGATCTATTAGAACAGTGAGAGAGAGCGAGAGATCGCAGGCCGAGTGAGTCCATCGGTGTAGCAGTGGAGCTCCCGCCGGCCATGGAGTTCGCTGGCGTCCCTTGGTTGCCGGCGATGTTGGTCGGAGTCGAGGATGACATGTTGCAGAAGGCGGTGAAGGACGTCGATGAGCAATCCCGCCACTAGCAGCGCACCCACGAGATCGGCTAGGGTTAGGATGTCGGTGGGGAACTGGCGGCTGGTGAACCTCGTACCGTGTGCCCCGGCCCCCACCTTTCCTTTATAGCGCTGGGCGACGGGGGCCCACCAACCACCAGGTTGGACGCCCCCGATCAGGGCGCGGATGAGAGGCCTGTTAGGCCGTTGGGCCTAACGGGAGGAGATCACAATCCAACAACAAGCACACAAACTAATTTGTAATATCAACGAACCGTAGCCTGTATGATAGTATCCATGACTCAGACCTAACAGCAGTACAACCAATTGTGTGCATAATTTCTGCTCCAGTACAGTACAGCCTTGGGAGGAAATTTGGTGCCCCACAGGGCTTTATTGCTGTTGGCAAGGTACTCAATCCTGTTAAGTATTTGGTGCCCCACAGGGCTTTATTGCTGTTGGCAAGGTACAACCAATTGTGTGCATAATTTCTGCTCCAGTACTCTAAGTATATGAACTTCCTCAGTGATGGACTTCTGACTGCTCTGCTTAGGGGTAGTAAGAATGAAGGGAAAACTGAATCACTGCTAAGTATTTTGGTGACAATAGACATTGATCACAGTGGTACACAGAAATTGACATCTTATTATTACCTTGGATAGAGATCCAATACAATTGCACACTTCTATTCTACAACTGCTGAACTATCAAGAAAGTGTTAATAGAATAGGCAATTTCCAGATTAAAACCAGAATATAAATCATGATAAAATGATGATCTAGATATCTCAGATTGTATTGTTTACTAGCATAGCAAAACATGCATAACATGATCTCATACATGACAACCGGTGTAAACATAGCTCGTACACCAGATAGATTAAAAAGCAACAACAAAGGCATAAGACCTGATATAAGCATAGAAATTAGATCACGAACGGCGTACCTTTCTGATGCTGGAGAAGACGGTGGCGGAGTCGGCGCTGGACGATCCTCGATGAGCGCTGGAGGAAGAGCTCGGAGCAGTTGACGACGAGTATGTCTTGACGCAGCGCCGCCTGACTTGGACGGTAGACGACCCGTTGTTGAAGACGAGAGCAGTCGCGCGACGAGCGCTTCCCAAAAACCTTATTCGCCTTCTCCCGGTGCAGGATCGCAAAGACGAGGGTTCCGGAGACCTGCTCGCCCGGTCGCTGGTGCACGCAAGCGAACGGACTGGAGACGACTAGACGGCAGCGCAAAAGCGATATGAGGCAAACCCTAGCTCGAGAGGTGTTGAGATACGTTTTGGCGTGGCCGATAGGTTGCTTATATAGCCCTGTTGAACCGACCTCGTGTCGCGATCACGATCTAAATCGGTTTAGGACTCTTGAGTCGTAACTGACTCTGCAACTTGAAGGCCAAGAAACCAAAAACTAAAACTGCAAAAGGAGACCGCGCTCCCGCAAGGCGAGGAGCCGGATTTCGGCGGACCATTCACGCAGGTGCCGCGCACCCGCGCAAGTCGCCACGCCACGCCACGCCCGGCGAGGCGAGCGAGCGAGCGAGCGAGCGCGTGTGGGTTTCTCTTTCTCCTTCTCACACTAGACTTGAGGAAGTGGAGAGGACTTCCATATTTAAGCAAGTCCTCCCCTTCCACTAGCAAGGTGGGACTAAAGAGTTCCACTTCCCCTGTTTGCTCACACATGAATGAGCCTTTGAGATTTATTATGAATTTTAGAATTTGTTAATGGGCCAAGCCCATATAATTCTAACAGAAAGAAAAAAATAGAGGGGAAAACATGAGGATACTGCCTCTGTTACACTGCTTTGGTACTGATATAAGTTTCTTTGACTAAGGGTGCACACTGGATTATGACACGAGCTCCAGACGCAAGCCTGCAATGATTAAATAAGGTTTAACTCCTTACAAAGGGAAAGCAGAGAAAAATATATATTGGTTTCTTGAACAAAATGCAATCCATGAGAGTATTACCCACCTTTCTTCAATCTTGATCACTTTCTCCCTTTCGTCATGGAATGATACTACTCTTGAAGGTCGTGATGATGGATCCATCATCCTTTTGCTCGTACTTCTTGACAATGTATTGGATTCTTGTTCACCACCTACATCTGTGGTTATGGTTACCAATGTCCCACTTGTGGGTTGCTGAAATGGTGTCACCCTGATTTTTTGTGGGTTAAGTTTACTTCTGTCCTCCAATTTATCCAAATTTGCTATGGAGACTTCTTTCTCAGAAACACTGCAACATATTCCTTCTACGTTTACATTCTGTGCAGATGAACTGTAGGCAGAAAGCTAATTAAGCTAATTTTGTACAGAGAGATCATGTTGAAGGAGACGGGCATTGAGACAGTGATGGGCATGAGGGAATTTGTTTGTTTATAAGACTATCTCAGCTACGGAAGTAGAAGAATGGGCATGAGTTTTTCCTTGCATCAGATTGAGCTAGTTGTTCATCAGAATGGATAGTGAAGAATAGGAAAAAAGGAAGTAGAAAAGTTACCTGTTATGGTCACAATACGAGGGCCTAACAATGTTGGACATCACTTTGCCTGACTCACGCCTGTTATCTGCGGTTTGAAGCAGTCTCCCTCTGCAATGGCTGCAGTCTCCTGAGTCTGAAACTTCTCTGGCTCCATCAGCACTTCTAGGACGCATGATGAGTGTGCCAAGGGGAGACAAGACTGGAGATGAAGGCAGGAACTCAACATGTTGGGACAAGTACCGGGGCTTTTGTGTTGTTCGCATGAGGCTGCAGGCAGGGAGATGCTGCCTTGCAGACATGGTCGACCCACAAGCCACGAGTCGCATCAGCAGGTTGGCAGGGTTCAGCTTTGTGGCCAATGACTGCACTGCATCTTTGTCGTCGTCCTCTTCTAGGATCATCTTAGCAGTGGCACCCCGTCTGCCATGAGCCTCAGCCCTTATCAGGGACTCCAAGGTCCCACTCCTACCACTTCTGCCAGAGGAGAAATATCCTGCATTTCCTGGTTGCTTGTCGTTGGTTGGTATGGTTGCCTTGGCCGGTGTGCTATCAGTACTGTAACTAGTGTCCTTGTGAAGCTCCGTCCCTGTTGATGTTCCTTTGGTCTGTGTCGCCAAGTCTTGTGCTGCTGCGATGACAGAGCTGCACCCTGGCATCCTCTGCTTGTTGTGAAGTGCAGGGCTAGATGGAGTGGGAGAGCTCGCGCCACATGAGGATCTTTTTGCTGTTGGCTTATTAGGGGAGGAGGGGCTGCCTGAACAGCTTGAACGTGCTGATGGTGTCTCCTCTTCTCCATCCCCAATGGTGCAACAAGATGATGGTGATATTGATGATAGTGCTGGCTGTTTTCCTTGGTGCAGAGCTAGAGGTGGTGCTTCATCCTGAACCTCAACCTCAACCGTGGGAGGAGATGATGATGATGAATTAGCAGTCCAGCCTTCTTGTGAATGAGTTGGTGACTCTTCATCAGGATTAGGCTTGACACATGGGACCTTTGGAATGGTTGTGTCAACATTCGGCTGGTCATGATCTGAAGCAAGAGAAAACAATATGGAGGCAGGCAATAAGTAAATCCAGTAATTAGTTAGTCAAGAGGAGTACGTAGCTTGACATATATGGGACTAACTGAGAGGTGGAAATTGGCCACAATGCAGAATATATATTATATAACATACCTGTTGTTAGTGGTGTAGCTACAAGTATTGGTGGTGTTGAGTGGCGGAGGGGCAAGAAGGATCCCTTGAGGACATACTCCCTGTCCTGGGCAGGCAGCAGCGTATCATCCTCCATCACATCATGCCACACGAATCCGGTCTTGTACCTCCTGAATTGTATTGCATACGTCAGTTGCCAGAAGAAAGGAAGCAAATGATCTGGATGGTTAAGTTACCTTTTGCAGGACCAGGAATACATGGCGGCCATGCCCTTCCCTCGCAGCGCATCCAGTCGGTAGATCACATCTTTGAGGTAGAGGGCTTGATTTGGGGAAGCGAGGTGCATCTCCATCATGTGTGGGTGCTCCAGGTGCCGTCCGCTGCGGCACAGGTAGTATACCACCGTCACAGGCACACCACCTTGGCCTGGGCTGCTGTAGCGCCTCCTTGGTGCCATTCCCTCCATCTTTGCCACTTCCTCCTCGGATGACATGCTGGCTTCTCTGCCGTTCCCTCTATACTGGCTGATCCAGGCAACTGGGAAGCAAGCGCTTCGTTGCAAGAACAGAATGGTGCTAGCTATCTGCAGCAGGGAATGGCAATGAAGCTTCCTTACCTTGTGTTTAGAAGAAGCAAGTGGTACGTGGTGAAGAAGCTAGCGAAAGCTATGCGATTGACAGGAAGGTGTGGGAGGCTGGGGGCAGATGCTTATGTATGTAAGCTCGTTGTTGCCTGCCCTTTTTTACCCTTGCTTCTCATAGAGGTGTTTTTTTTTTTTTTCTTTCTGCATGTGCAGGCGTGCTGCAGCAAGATGAGAGGCTGGGCTTCGCTTGTATGAGCAGCAGCAGCAGCCAGCAGGAGGCATGCATACGGGTGAGCTAGCTGCTGCAGTGCTGGTTGCTACCAGCACTCACATGGATCTCACAGTGAAGGTACGAGAAAGTAATAACGAGAGCAGTACCATATAGGAGTATTGTACACTAGTACAGTACAGTTGGGTTGGTTAGGAGGCTATACACTGTGGATTATATTTACTTACATGTTTAATACTACTTCTAGACAGTAGTTTAGTCCATCCATCCTGGCATCCTCCGTGCAGCGAGTCCAGCTGCTTTTCTTGAGCTTCCCTGCCTTTGCATCTCTTCCTCGCGCCTCGCTTTATTTCTTTCCTCCCTTTTGCCTCGCTGCTCACGTGATATGAGACGCAGTGTAGTATAATATCAATGGTGCCATCTTATTCTCCTATCTTTTTTTATTAGGAAGATAATAATAAAATAAAGAAAGAAAGAAAGAAAGGGGTTGCCACCTTTCTATACTTGCTTATGTATATACTCCTGCATCCCAATGGTGGTAATGGAGGCCCTTCTCCTTGCGATCTGATTCCCCTTCCCCTGGCATGCAGTCGTCCCAAACTGACACGAGTACACTTATTCTTGTTGTTGTTATATCCAATCGGATCACTTAGTGTTAATAGGCTCGGGATTAGGTTAAACAGTGGATGAACAAATGCTTAATGTGCAAGACAGTGAAAGTAAAGAACAATAGGGTTAGAGAATCGACCATCTCCGGTGGGCTTGGAACTTGATCCGGCGTCCGCCATAGGCCTCTCTCGTCGTTCTTGCGGGTCCGGATGAGGAGGAAGAAGCCGGCGTGGGGAGGCGCTCGGTGCAGTGAAGGTCGCGCGGTTGGAGTCGACGCAGCGGCGGCGGAGGGGGGCTTTCCGTCACTGGCTGCGAGACCCTAGATCGGATTAGGGTTGGGGAATGTCGGTGGGGTGGCTGGTGGCTCGACGAACCTCGTGTCCAGTGCCCCGGCCCCCACCTCCCTTTTATATACCGCAGTGTGACAGGGGCCCTCCAACCATTAGTGGGTTGGGCTCCCCGATCAGGAGCGGATCAAGGTAGATCTGGGCCGTTGGGCCCAGTAACTGGGGAGATCATTACTAACATTCTCCCCCTTGATCTCCTAATAACTTATCTTATTCTTATCTTAAATACTCAACTTATATGGCTCTATTCCATTATAGAGAAATGCGTCGAGCGCGTCTCGTCGTCACAACCAAGCGTCGTTGGACTTGACGGCTACAGTTGTATCATTGGCAGACACGCACGCAGCTACCTACATGGTGTTGGAAGAAGAGCTGTTGGTGCCAGAGCAATCAGAAGCTGCTCTGCCTCTGTAGTCTGCATCTAGAATTCTAGATATTGGCGGTTGGCATCAGATTGAGATCGAGCATGAGTTCATGAGCTGTGTCGTAGTATCGGAGAACTTAATGGTTGCGTGAGGCATATATGCATGCCGTGCAAGCAAGACAGACACTAGCCGGTGGCCAACCAAACGCATCAGCACCCATCGACCATCGTACGTATGATGTTCGGTGTAGCTGTCTGCTGGTAACCGGTTCGGCAAATGTAAGGGGGAATTGCGTCGAGTCCGTGATGTACGAGGATTGCACCTAGCTAGCCAGCTAGGTAGGTACGGACGTTTTGCTTGATTGCTTTCCTTTGATTTCACGTATCCTCTTCTTTTTTCTATGCCTTTTTTTTAACTCGGTACTGCTAGCGCTGCCCGCACGTCCGGACGGACGCGCCCGCGCCTACAGGCTACAGTCCGCTTCCTGCACCATTTCACGCGTCCACGCGGGGCCGCCCCCGAGGCACTCGTCCGAGAGAGCTGCTTCAAGCCGTCGCGGCGTCGCTGACGACTGCGGCAGGAGGGGTGTGGTCTGCCCGCCGCACCGCCAAAAACCTGGTCCACACCAACCAAATGTGATTCGGCAGATTCGATCTACTTTTGAAACGTCTAGATACAACACTTGCAATATAGAGAAGAAGACAAAATGATCGTTAAAAATATGCTTCTGAAACACTTGAAAAAACACCTTAAAACCATTTCAAACATATGCAACGTCTAGATAAGACAGTTGCAACATATGTAATATCTAGATAAACACATTTGCAATATACGTTTAAAAACATAGTTGAAACATTGGTAACAGACTTTGCAACCTATGTTTACAACCATTATACAACATCCCGATCTACCTTTGCAACATTCATTCGAAACATTTGTAATATACATCTAAAACGCTTGAAACATATGTTGACTGGGTTCACTAACAGGGGCGTTCGGTGGCGTGGACAGACGTTTGCTTCCTTGTATTACCTTTTTTTAGTGGTTAGCAAATATGCACATGCGTTGTATCGAGAGAAAAACTATCAAATATTTATGAGAAATGGGGATAGTAATGGTATATATCTATTTGTATTTTACTCTTTTATAAATTTAAAATCTATAACTTATTTTATGATAACTATGAAATCCTAATATATGTTAACGTTGGCAATAATACGACAATGTTCTACTAAGCATGTACCTATTAAAATACAATTTTGATATTTTTTTCTCTTGTTGTAAAGCATAAAGATGTAACACCTTGCGTCCAAAAACTGTTTATATATGGTCCAGCTTTGCATGTGTAAAGCACAAAGATGTAACACCCCGCATCCAAAACTATCTATATGGTCCAGCTCCACACGTGGAACGGGCCTGCATACATGTAACACCCTGCTCAACTTCACAACTTCTATAGGCTAGTAATGGACTGCCTGCGTTTAAAAGTTGCTTAGATGGTCCAACTTTAACTCTAACACTGCAAGGAACTCAATACATATAAGAATCATATTCTGTATTATCGCTAGATGATGTGAGTTGTTCTAACTCATATGAGCCAAATATGTATTGGAATTAAACATTGTATTTATCGCTAGAGGTGAGTTATACTAAGTCATATGAGTACGAGTCATGATTTTGAATCACATACGAGACACAAAAGGCGTGAGTACAGTTTAGAGAGTAAAAAGCGTTACACCAAAAAATCTATTGCCTAGATAGTTAGAAGGAGATGAACTAAAAAAATGTCTCTTTAATATTACTAGCAAACATGTTCGTACACTGCAATAAGAGAAAAACTATTAAACGCTTAATGGACAGATCGTGTCGCTCAAAATTATTTGTGTAGTAAAGTTTTTTGGTTTAGTTTATTACACAGCTACAACGTCTTAATTTTTATTTGTGCTACTTTTGATGTTGTGGGCGTTATGAGTAGTTGATGCATCCGTCACTCGTTAATAGAAACAAGGACAACCTACTATCTATGTGTTGGTAGAGTTAGATATCAAGTTTGATAAGAAATATATAATTTTAATATTTTATTAAAGTCAATGAGAGGTTAGTTGTACACTACTACATAACAACAAGGTCTTTGGCTGATTCTCAAAATCGTTTTTAGTCTCGGTGTTTTTGCCGCCCGGGACTAATAGACCCTTTAGTCCCGGTCGGTAACACGGACCGGGACTAAAGGGTCTGCCCCAACGGCTATTGCGCAGAGCTGTTGGGGCAGGGACCCTTTAGTTCCGGTCCGTGTTACCAACCAGGACTAAAGGGCACTCTTTAGTCCCGGTTGGTGCCATGGATCGGGACTAAAGATTTAGCCACGGTTTGTGGCTTGCCCCGGGATAAATGATCACCTTTTAGCCCCAGTTTTTAATACAAACCGGGACTAAAGCTCCCCAGTTTTTAACCAGCCAACTTCTTCCTCTCCCGAGCCAGAGACATTCAAATTTCAGTGAGCTTCTTGCTTGTTCTTGCTGTTGCTATTGCTTGTTCTTCATTTGTTCTTCATTGTTCTTCGTCTCCGGCGTCAATTGGTGATCTTCTTCGACTCCGTCATCGTCTCTTTGCGTTTAGAGGTAACTATTTTCATCTCCTACCATGTCTTTTGAATATATGAGAGGAATTTAATTAAAATATATAGTTTGCAAGAACAAGCATAAAGAGTTGAGTAGTTTAAATTGGTTCATCACAATCACTTGATAGTTTTCTACTGCTAGGTAGTATCCATTCTATATTTCATACTTATGCAAGACAAGTAATATGGAATTTTAGTGTCTTTTTAGTTTATTTTCTTTAGAAAAATGTGGAATTTATAATAGTTTGCAACAATAAATATAGAGAGTAGACAATGTGGAAATTGGAATTGTTATATCATATTTTTCGATTATCTAAACAAATAGATAAATTTAGAGTCTTTTTTATTTATAATTGTTTAGAAAATTAGGAATTTGCATGTAATAGTTTAAAAAAATAAGCATGTATATAGTAGATGGCAACCGTGACCGGGTCCTCAGCCTCTCATCATCGGGATCCGAAGCGTTTGCGGCCGGATCTTCCTCTCATTGCTTGCGGCGAGTGTAAGCAGAAGATTGTGAAGGAGTACCGAGTGAAAAAAGAGGGAATCAACAAGGGTCATATATTCTACAAGTGTCCGGACCATGAGGTGGGTTATTATTTACCCGCATTTAATTATTATGGTTCATTCGTATCGGTTTTGCTTGATGATGTTGTTTAAATTTCTTATTCTTTGTTCTAATTGCAGTGGGAGGGCACCGGCGGGTGTAAAGGTTGGTACTGGGAGGAAGAGTACGTTTAGCACGTACGAAAATTCTGTTGCACAAGAGGTTGCCGTTGAAGGTGATGAGGCAGTGAGTCAGCGGCAGCAGCCCATCCATGCTGATGAAGCAAATGATCTGTCTATTTTAGTTGGGATCGGACGCGAACTAATTATTTTGCTTAAGTGCATTTTATTTTTTAGTTTTTTTAGTGCTAGCTGCGATAGTCTTCGTTGTAGTCAAGCTTGCTTGAATTAATCAATCATGTGATGTCATGAGTGTTGTGCAATAACATGAGAAACTACTAAGTGCATGGTTGTAATATTTAATGCAGATGTTGTCATGCAATTGGATGTATAATGTCGATCGCCGCTCCAAAGAGTTCATTGCTAGCGTGCACTATTTCTTAGGTGTGGCTGAGACAAACAAGCAGGATGGTTTCATGTGCTGCCCATGTGCCGTCTGTAAGAATTTGAAGGAATATTCATGCCCAAGGACTCTTCATACGCATTTGTTGAAGTCGGGTTTCGTACAAACTATATTTGTTGGACGAAGCATGGAGAAAGGGGTTGTAATGGATGATGGTGAAGAAGGTGAAGAAGAATTGGCTCACGCTGATATTATTGCTCAGTATGGTGCCTTTGATGATGATGCAGTGGGGGGAGGAGATGGTGAAGAAGATGCGACAGCGACAGAAGATGTGGCAGCTGATGTTGATGCTCTTGGTGATGCCATTCGTGATGCACAAAGAGAATGTGAAAGTGACAAGGAGAAGGTCAAGTTCGAGCGCATGCTAGAGGATCATAGGAAATTGCTATATCCCACTGCTGAAGATGGCCAAAAAAAAGCTGGGTACTACACTGGAACTGCTGCAATGAAAGGCAAAGAATGGTATATCCGACAAGGCATTTGGGCAGTTATTGAAGGTAATGAAAAAGATGCTACGCTACCGTGAATGAATGCCCACCACTACGTACGAAGCAAAACAGGTCATCTGCCCTTGGGATTAGGAAATCCAGCAGATACACGCATGTCCTAATGATGTATCCTATACGTGGGGAGGAATACGAGATTTGGATGCATGCCGGTATGTGAAGCATCACGGTATAGATAAGGCGAGATGATCCTGGCGACGTAGAGGGTGAAGGACCGAGAAGCTAACCGAAAGCGACCAGGGGGGGGGGGGGGTGAATGGGAGCTTCAAAATTTCCTTCGGAAACTAGATGCCACTGTCCCAAAATCGACCCCAAGAGCGAACCCTAGAGCTTGCTAATGTCCACGACCCTATATGTAGGGTGGATGCTTCCTAGAAGCACAGCGAGACACTAGACAACTCTAGAAAGCCAACGCAAAAGACGGAAATCAATTCCGACAACGAACGAGCGAACCGCGGACGAAAGCGTGCGAAACCAGTCACATCGGACGCTGGCCTGCGTCCGATGCCAGACCACCGGAAGCGTCCGATGCAGACTGGACGGTTCTGGAACCTTACTGTTCCACCATCGGACGTGTGAACAGTAATCACCCAGCGTCCGATGCAAAGGCTCCGGCGCGTCCGATGGACAACGGACGCGTCCGATGCCTAGCGTCCGATGCAAGCTAAAACGCCGAAAACGTGACACGCGTCACCGGAGCGTCCGATGCTAGGGACCCTAGCGTCCGATGCTCCCGTGATAGCGTCCGATGCTCCCGAAAACAGCGCAGTTCTTTGATGATTCAACCCGATCTCCTCTAAATCAAAAGCTCTAGGCCTAGGATTCGATCTGAGGGTCACAAGGATGTTAGTGAGCTATCTCTAAGAGATCATGGCTCGAACCTAACTCCAAATCGGTGAATCAAGAAATTTCGGGGCATGGAGGCAAGAACGCAATCCAAAACGAAAATCGATCGATCTCCTAGACCGTGAGGTTAGAGATTAATTCCT